>OY744517.1:116325334-116387834 GCA_963556195.1 Sepiola atlantica | reverse complement strand
AATGAGGCTGGAAGAAAATCTCAACTGTCAAAAATCCAGGTCTCAAGACCTACCTAGGCAGTAATAAAAGATCTAAACATCGTTCCCTAAAGACTTGTTCCATCTAACATTTTCTTAGCGGATCTGAATGGAGTAACATATGCTGCAAAGCTAAACATTGTCAGGAAAACACCTCTTCAGTTTCAAATCAATTGGAGTCAAAAGCACAAAGCACAACTTGGAAACTGAATCTCCCAAAACAACTAAACCTTTGCAGAAAAGAATTGTCTCAGATCAAACAATTCCTTACCATCCTACAGTGCAAGGGTGGCTGAAGAACACTATTTGAAGGCAAAGTGTTAAATATAAGAAACATTTTAGAGGAAATTAAAAAGATAGCGAAGGAACTTGAAGGCAAGATTCCAGCACTTGCCAAAATAATCCAAACAAAGGACAACAAAAACAGGGTAAAAGTGGAAGACAAACAGTTTTAAAAGAACGCAAGACTTTTAGAGAATCTTGATAAGAGAGAAAATCACAGTAGAAAAGCCACTAAAAAAGCAAGAGCTAGAATACTACTGAAAGCTTCTGTTTGAGAATGAGAGATCATGCAATTAAGAGGCCAAGTGGATCTCAGGTATTGCTCGGCGTAATGACAGCAAGCCAGAAATGCTAGAGCCAAAGATAACGTCTGGAATTATAAAACGAATGTGGTATCAATTTCGGAATCACTAAACAATAGCATAGACAACATACACAGATATTGGTTGAAGCAACTAACAGCACTTAATAGTCATTATAGTGGTTGCTTCACCAGACTGTTGAGGGATAAAGAGGCCACAGCAGCATAGCTAGTAAAAGATGACATAACCCTCATACGAGTGAGACACAACACCCAACAAAATATAGACTGATCTGCTGTCTCACTACAACCTATAAACTCTTCACTGGTCTGGTTACGGACGGCATCTATGAATACCTCTCTTCTTCAGCCTACCTGGCAAAAGAACAAGCAGGGTGCTAAAGGAAGTGTTTAAGCACGAAGGACTAGTTTTTTATCAATACGACCATCTTTTAGGACTGTAGTAAGACGGAGATAAACATAAGCAAGGATTGGTTCGATTACTAAAAGGTATATAATAGTGTGCCAAAAATATTTATTTTGTGGTTCCTGGATCTATCCGGTAATCAAGCAAACGATGGCTGGACATATAAAGAGGTGGCAAACAACCATGACATTAAGCCACACTAATGGACCAATAGCAATCCCTGACGTGAACATCCAAACAGGAATCTTCTAAGTTGATAGTCTATCTCCTCTATTCCTTTACCTTGTGATAGATCCGCTAATTAAATTACTGAATAAAAGCCGGTGTGCCTAAAACCTGAGACAGGGCTATCAACACGACCTAAGCAAAAGAGCCAACCACCTGCTCTTCATGAATTAACTCATGCTGTATGCCAGTTCAGATGCTGACTTTAGCCGACCCTTGCACGTTGTACATATCTTCTCCAAAGATATTGGAATTAAGTATGGCTGGAAGAAATGAGCTCAGTGCTCCCTCAAAGCTTGGAAGCAGATCCAAACAGAAAGAATACAGCATAGTGAAGATACTGATATCAAAGATTTTGACGAGTAGGAACAATATAAATACCTTGGCATAAAAGAAAACGATTCAATTCAACACGCCTAGATGAGAATAAATAACAAAGAATACATACGCCGTGTTAAGGAATTCGAAAAATATATCTCACCAACAAAAACAAAGTAACCGCCATTAACCAACTAGCCATGACAGTGATAACATACAGCTTTTGCATCATTGATTGATTACAAAATTACATTCACAGACTAGACAGTAAAACGAGGAAAATGTTGACACTACATAGTAATTTACAGATACCAGTGTTTACCAAAGATGTGTCTGCGACGAGGAGCAAGAGGCATGGGTCTCCCAGAAATTGCCCATCAACATCGAGCCACTATTGTGAGTACCGGCTAATATCTGATGAGCTCCCAGAACTCAAACGTTATGATAGTACGCCAACACATAGAAACCAGAGCTAGTAGAACCGCCTCTATCACAAAACTAGCCAAACATTTCCGACATGACTGTCTTATAAATGAGACAGACACGGAAAACAAGTCTTCACCGGAAATAACCCAGAACAGCCGCCGTAAATATACCAAGACCTTCTATTGAAGAAAACTGGAAGAATAGATCAACCAACGACGTGCTAACTATTTTCTAGATAAACTATATATATATATATATATATATATATATATATATATATATATATATATATAAGGAACGCTATGTTAACTGGATGAAAAAACGATCGCTCCACTATGTTCAAGAGAGAATGATAATGGCTGCCCAAGATCAAGGATTGATTACCAATGCCTAGTGGTCTCAGCAACGACGACAAGTGCAGTTTCTGCCATAAAAAAGTTGAGAGTGTGAGCTACCTGACATCCAGTTGTAAGGTTCTGCTGGAAGATGGCTACTATACAATGTGGCACAACGGAGTGTGCAAATATCTCCACTGAACGATCTGTAAAAAGTTGAATATCCAGTGTAGCAGCAAGTTTTGGGAGCATATACCAGAAAGAAAAGTTAGAAATAAGTAATACACTATTAACTTTGACTATGCAATTCCTACAGCTACACATATAGAGAACGGAGCTGTTAAACCTGGCATAGTGATATGGGACACAAGTCCGTTTCACTAATGATACTGGCTTAAAAAGCACCAAAAGGGTAAAAAAGACGAAATACCAAAGTCTTATGTACGACATGAAACGTAACTTGAATCTCAGAAGTATCTCCATCATTCCAGTAATTATGGGAGCAACCGCACTCATGAAAACAAATTTTAAAAACACCCTAGTGAATATACCCGGTGAACCAACTGAAAGAGAAATACAAACAATTGCACTTAAAGGGACGGCTTGAAGCTTTAAAAAATCTCTCGGCTGGGGTGTCTGCAATAGCGGGTGAATGTCTGGCATTTCTTATATTTTTGTTATTTCTGGGGATGGTGCTTCCCCAGAAATAACAAAAATATAAGAAAAATGAACACAAAAGTCAGAAGCATAAGTAACCAGCTCTCTTCAGGCCAACACCTTTACTATATACTAAAGCAACAGCTGTATTTAATTATTGAGCAATTTTATATACAGATAAAGATTTCACTGTTTTTATCTCGTGGATGTTAACTTATCTTGATTACTACACACATATATATATATATATATATATATATATATATATATATATATATATATTGGTTTTCTGAGTGTTCTTTTTGGGCCGTTTCTGTATAACGTGTCGATGCAGGCGCTGATGAAGAGTATTTTGGACAATCTTTAAAAAGTATTTTTGTGATTTATAAATAAAATAAAGTATTTCCAAAATGTTTTGGAAACGATTGTACGCCAATTTGAACTTATTGTTGGGACTCTAGGAACGCAAAATGTAATGACTTGATCCTTTATATATATATATTATATATATATATATATATATATATATATATATATATATATATATATATATATATATACCGTATTTCTTGATTGGGAGAGTTTCCCAGCAGAGTGCTCAATTATTAATGCAAAAGTAAAATTAACTAGATAATTAATAAGAGCATGATATTTATTAATATTAAATAAAGTGTTACAACAACATCCGGACCAAGGTTTCAGATCCGAGAAAATCGGACCTTCATCAGCGGAGTCGTATAGCTTAATGAGTGAGAACAACCGCCAGGAATTTCAAAATATTGTCCGTTGGAAAGATGGAACACTTTCAGATTTAAAATTGTAATGTGCGTGGAATATACGTAGTCAGTTATGGAAAGTTTTGAGATCAAAAAGCAAGAAATTAAATGGGAATAACGTTAACAGTTGGACAGATGGGAACCTAGCAGGTTTAAATTTTCACGTGCGTGGAATTACGTAGCCCGTTATGGAAAGTATTCAAATTTAACTAATAGAGACGCTATATATATTATCGAAAGTAAATGGAGATAACGTTAAAAATAAAAATAAATTTATATTAAGTTAAAAATTATATTGAAATAATATGCTAATGTAATAATATATTACTAAAAATATTAAATAATAAATCATTAAAAATAAAACTTATAATTAAATAAATTGTAGTCACACCATTTATAAACATTAGAAGTCCTAAGGGTACTAATCATAAAAAAATTAAGGTACTAATAATAAAAGGGGGGAATAAAGAAAGATGAAAAAGTATAATGAAGAAAAATAAAGAAAAATAAAGAAAATAAAGATGAAATAAATACACTGTTAGATAAAATAAAGGATAACAAAATTGTGTAAAAATAAAAATAAAAGATAAAAGGCAAGAGAAGGAAAAATAGGGATATGGGATACTCCACATTAGAAATTTTAAATTAGAATTTAAAATTTAAAACAGTTATATACATAAATATAAAAACAATCCATAATTAAAACATGCAATAATAGAAATCATATATATATATGCTTTTGACATCTGAGGTGTATTCGACGAAGAATGAATAACGTTCGTGAAACCTGTGAATCCAATGAAACATTTATTATTATTTTTATTCTAATGCAAAAATCTATCGGAAAAATTGAAGAAATAAAAAAAGGTTTAATTGAACTAAAGAAAACTGTTATTTTTAACAATGTGTATATATATATATATATATATATATATATATATATATATATATATATATATATATATATATATATATATGTATATGCCTAAAGTAATGAATATAAACGTTCTTTAATGTAATATAGCTTGTAAACGTAATAGATTTTGTTATTGTCACATCTTTTATTTCTCTGTTCTTTCATATCTCTCTCTTTCTCTCTCTCTCTCTCTCTATATATATATATATATATATATATAAATATATATATATAAATATATATATATATTTGTATGTGGGTGCGTGTGAGTGTATCTGTGTGTATGTGTGTCACGATGTTGTATGTGTTTCTTGTGCCAAGTTAACCGATGAACCCTTTTAAAGACGAAACACATGTCTGTGGATGTTAATATTTATACAATATATATATATATGTATACATATATATATACATTTTTAGATAGATAGATAGATAGATAGATAGATAGATAGATAGATAGATAGATAGATAGATAGATAGATAGATAGATAGATAGATATTTGAGTATATGTGTGTGGTGTTGCATTGGATGGATATATACATTGATTGGTTGAGTGATTAATTTATAGTCAGACAGAAACTTCCGTTCATTACTTTCTATTTTTAGTTTTATGTTAATATCGTCCGTCATATTCCTTCAATTTGGCAAATACAAGCAAAGCTCTTATGTATGTATCTTAATTTCCATGTATATTCAACATTTTTCTTGCTATATATTCATTTGATTGCTGGTTATACGGCATGTCAACCGTCTATGGGTCATTAAATGTCGAAACCGTACATATATTTTGTAAGGATTAGTTTGTGCATTAATTTGTTTTAATAACATAAATGTATTTTGTAAACACTTATTTTGTACATGATAGTTTTTGTTTTTAACACATAGAGACAGTGCAAGTACTACCACAGAATTGGGACTTCGCAACCTGATCCAGTATTGTGTCATACCTAAAACGGTTTTGGGGAGAGGTTAATTTGTCAAAGTAGTTGGGAGATAGTGTAGGCAGTCAAAAGGTGTAAAGTGTTGTGAAAGATTGTTTTGAAGGTGTTAAGTAGCATAATTTAGCTTAAAGTGTATGTGGCTGTTTAGTGACGTCGTCGGAACTAATTTTATTAAAACTAAAGAAGGGACCATTCAGTTTAAAACAGGCAGGGCCAGTGGGCATGGTATTAATGATAATTAAGGGATAAATACACACTGCCCACTTTCACACCTTAAATAATACTAGTTATGTGGTGTATTTACTTTTATTAAAGCTCCTAATTTGAGACCTGACCACCGTCATAACCAGGACTTATATAGTTATTTACATGCGTGAGCTTGCAATACTTAAATGGTTGATCATCATTTGTGACTCATAAGTGAGTTAAGTTTAGAAGTACAAATGGTTGTATGGTCATTCTCTCTAATTGCGGTTTGGAGGTATGAATAAGCCTATTCTCTCCATATCTATCTATGTAATTTTATTAATTATTTTTAAATGAATAGTTATTATCCACAGACCTATGTTTAATGTGGACTAACAATCATCAGTCTGGCTACATGCACACACACACACACACACACATATATATATGTATATATATATATATATATATATATATATATATATACTTAATTTATGAAAATATATTTATGGCAATTAAGCTACACTAAGGCGTCCGCATTTCATTACTCTACGGAATCGTAAATCTAAATAACTTACTACCTAGCTCTACTCGCATATTGATCACTGTGTAAGTAAATACTGAATATCAATACATAATATATTATATCTTCTTAAAATGTTATATGTCGACGCATAAAATAATAATTATATATATATATATGTGTGTGTGTGTGTGGGTGTGTGTGTGTGTAGTTAGGTGGTGGTTTAGTTAGTCGCATAGTTCTAGAGGGTCAGACAGAATTTAAAATGTTGACTTAGGTCTAACTTTTAAATCAGTTAACCGGAAGAGCAATCATCCTTCACACTGATGATTTCCGGAAAAGGATGCAACACATGTGTATGTGGATCAGAAATTTAAAAAATTATCATCATAATATTGTATATACATATGTACCGCCGGTTGCACGATTTGGACCGAGTCACCATTGACTTTAATCCTAAATTCTGCCGTTGTAACAGCTATATGAAAAAGTAGAGGAATATACCCTATATTTCCGAATATAGTAAGTCTCAGAGATTATTCAATCTTCTTAAGAGAGAGAACGTTCGTATGTTATTAGATAGGAACTGTTCATATTTCTCCCAACGTGCTCGACTATGATTTTTTTTAATAAATATTCATATGCCGGTACAATTTTTTCTTGTTCACTAACAATCAGCAGTGTGGCTGTATAACTGTACCGCCTGTATCAAAGAACACTAAATCCTTGATAGGTGAATTAATTTAAGAGAAGAAAACTACCAAAATGTCCCTGCTGATTCCGGCATCGCTTGAGGTGGTCTTTGAATTCTCTATGCCACTAGACTTAATCGATGTCGGGTCAGTAGAAGCAAGGTAAAATATTGCATAACCCTAGTTTCAATTTGGCCTGCATTATTGCACGGCCAATTTGATAGTGGGTATTCATTGTTTATCGAATTCGTAGGAGGCTAACAGCTACTCTTTGTTTTTGCACATTTTGAACAAGAATATAACTTTCATAAAATGTCTCTTCATCGGCATCCCTACTTGTCCACTTATTTCATCCCGTATCGAATTAACAGTGATGTTAGATATAGATATATTGAGATATAATTGTCTGTGATCAAAAACAAACGCATAATCACTGTCTAATTAATCAAAGTAGAAAATGAAAGAGTTCAAAATATTACAACTGTCGACTTGTGTCTCTGACCTAAAGAGCAGCTTCGTTAATCTGTCCAACTGTGAAGATTCTCCAAAATTATTTCATCAAATAGCATTTTCTTTTTCCAATTAGGTTGCTTCTTCTCGAATTTTATTCGTTCTTGCTTTTTACATATAGTTAATGACACTGGAACTTCACAGAATATACCGTTATTTGTATTTCCTTAATATTACCTTCGGGAAATATCTTAAATTTTAATCATCTTCATCGTTGCATTGACTTGGTTCGTGTCCACATGTAATTAATAATCACCGCTATGTCTCGCAAGTTATTCGTTGTCTCAGTTTTATTTACGTTATCTAATGATCCAGTTACGGCAATATCACGTCCAAATAACGATCTTCATCAAATTAACAAATCTATTTCATATCGTCAGTATGGATATGGGTGACCTTTTCGAAATAGCATCACCTAAATTTGGAAGTAGAAGTAACTGCTTTTTTTTTTTAATTTTCTAGTGTATTTGGCAGCGTTAAAACTCCGTCTCCCCTTTATCGATCTTCTTGTAATTTTCTAGTGTATTTGGCAACGTTATAACTCCGTCTCCCCCTTTATCGATCTTGTAATTTTCTAGTGTGTTTGGCAACGTTATAACTCCGTCTCCCTTTTATCGATCCTCTTGCAATTTTCTAGTGTATTTGGCAACGTTATAAATCTGTTTCCCCTTTATCGATCTCCTTGTAATTTTCTAGTGTATTTTGCAACGTTATAACTCCGTCTCCCCTTTATCAGTCTTCTTGTAATGTTCTAGTGTATTTGGGAACGTAATAAATCCGTCTCCATTTTATCAATCTCCTTGTAATTTTCTAGTGTATTTGGCAACGTTATAAATCCGTCTCCCTTTTATCAGTCTCCTTGTAATTTTCTAGTGTATTTGGCAACGTTAAACATCCGTCTCTATTTTATCGATCTCCTTGTAATTTTCTAGTGAATTTGGGGACGTTATAACTCCGTCTCCCCTTTATCGATCTCCTTGTAATTTTCTAGTCTATTTGGGAACGTTATAAATCCGTCTCCCTTTTATCGATATTTTTGTAATTTTCTAGTGTATTTGGCAACGTTATAAATCCGCCCCCCTTTATCGATCTCTTTGTAATCTTTGCATCCACAGAAAGAACTCTTCTCTCTACCACAATTGCAACATACTTTTTGTTCCCCCTTTATGTACTTAACGTCAGGCGGAATTTCCATGGGCACTGCTTCTTTGTAAGTGTTTCCCGCCTGTGGAACACATTACCGCGGCACTTCTTCTCTGCTGATGACAACTTGGTCATCTTCAAATCCAATGTAAAAATATTATTTGTATGAACCGCTCCATAAGTGATCAAACACAGTTATTATCAAAGTTATTACTCACATATTGTTCTTCATCTTTCGATTGACAACTATTCTGTCTAATTAACTGTCATCCTCGAATCGCTTTTGGTGATGATAAGTGTTGACCCAATAGAAAATAAGAGTAGACAAGATTGTCAAGCTTAAAAGGGCAACTAGTTTAGGAAATAGAAAAAAACTTCTTAAAAACCTGTCGTTCTCTCTGTTCATGACACATGCGCTTCTGTTTTACTATGAATTCTCATGAACACTGGACTTAGACAATATCTGCTCGATGTAAGTGCTTTTGAGATCGTGAAAACTTTGCTTAAATATAACCTCATATATATATATATATATATATATATATATATATATATTTATTTTATATATATATATATAAATATAGAATAAATATGAAACTAAAAGTCAACTTTTAGTAGAAAGAACCTATAGTGAAATGGTAAAAGCTCAATATACGAGATAGAGCAATTATAAAGATAGATAGACGAAGAGTGATAAACAAGCACGAATGCCCTAAATTTATTTCAACTTTCGATTGTTCAATGCAATGTATATTCTGTAATAAAATTATGTTTATTATTCTTTCCTGAAGCCAAGCCTTTTCAAAGATCGAGATCTTATCATCAGAGGAATTATACAGATAGATAAGTTGGCAATAGAAAAGCCAAAATTCAACATTTGAAAAAATATTAAGAAAATGATTGGTGAAAAAAGTTCGTGTAAAAAGATATTAGGTTAGTCCAGGTGGTAAATGTCCGCCGATAAGGTGTCCAATGGAAGGAAGTTTCGATGGAGAAGAAAAAGTTTCGTGGGGGCATCACAGAAAGGCGTTCAAAATGAAGCAAATCCAATGGTGAAAATTTAGTTCAAGTCGTAGATGGATCGCACTTAAACGGAATTAAAATGAAGAAATCTGGCCATTTAAAAAAACAATGCTTCCTCGGCCAAGAAATGAGTTGTAAGTGAATGATATTTGCAATGGAAAAATGAAGTAGTTCTGAAAAAAGCCCTAAGTTAAAATAAAAGTCAAATTAGGAGGTGGGAAGGAAAGAGCTTGCTAGTATATATAATTTAAGTGTTGGGTTTAGGAATAAGCTGCTTATTGTAACAATTTCTTATTTCTTATTGGCGTACGCTACCCGTCAAACGAGGTAATGTCTGGGAGAATGGTTTCATGACTACAAAACAAATACTACGGTATCCATAAATAATGTGGTAATGACTCAGACGATGGTGTCATAACATGAGAACAGATACTGCACTATCCACAAAAGAGAAAGTAATACCTGGGAGGGTGGTCTCATGGCAACACAACATATACTACATTATCGCCTTGGAATGAACATTACAATATTGTAAATTAGTCTGAAAATGTATAGAAAACTATATTGAGCATTAAAAGATAGTATAATAGTACAATTAATAGAATGAATAGTATATTTTAGGCTGCAGATAGATATATACACAAGCTCTCTTAGTAATAGATTTATTTTAATCTCTCAATATAAAACTCAATGTATGTGTGTATGTGTGTGTGATGTGTGCGTGTTCTTTATGGAGGAAAGGTTAAAGAATTCATATAAATTCTAATTGTATATCATGTAAACTTTACCGGAGAAGACAATGGTATTGTTCCATAATCTCTAAGTCATAAGCCCCTTAATACTTGAAATATATTCTATTTTATTATATTTAAATCATATGTATGAATTCTTCTGGGGAAAAAATGCAAGTAGTCTCGAATCTGTATTTTTTTCTTCTATGTGCCGAATATCTACGTGTTGCCACCTCTAAGTGACCCATGCGAAACAGAAACCCTTTAAGACTTTAAATACGAAGATGTGATTTCAATGAAATTTAAACCATATATATTAGAAACCTAATTCAGAGAGTTTTCCAAAATGTCATCTTCTTCCGACTAAATTCGAGGGTGAAATCGGAGAAGGATGGCGCAGAAAAAATACAAAGAAAGTACTATGATGTTATGAGCATAATGAAAAAGTGCATAGTAGTGATCCTTATCTAATCCCGAGCAACGCCAGATCTTCGTACTAGTTATATATAAATAACTATTGTTTTATCTCATATATTTTTCATTTGTTTTGTTGTACACTTTATATGTTCAAGGCTCATTGTGTTGAGCTTTCTCTAGTGACTCTTTTGGGATCCTATTGTATGCTGTTATGCTTTCACTATGCTTTTCTTGTTTTATTATATGCGCTACATTCGATATAGCGATTTATTTATGCTAGGCATGTGAAATATGACGGTGTAGATTGATAGTAATAGATTGATGGATAGATATGTACAAAATTATTCTACACATATTTCCCATTGGAAATACGATCTCCGATGAAAGGAAATCCGCTGGACAAATCTGACCTAATGATTTCCATAAATTTCGCTTTATCTCCAGTAAAAGGTTCCGCATATGCGTAACAGTTATCATGGATGGTTACGTGATCTCTCGGTTAAAATCAGCTACCGCCATTGTGTTTAATGTTTCCTGAAACAGCATTGTTAATGTTATACATTATTAGCGATACGAACTTTGATAACGTTAGTCATCTTTGTAAAAGAGTCTGCATTATTCTACATGAAACCACAACTGATATTCGAATGATATTTCTTACTCCTTGCTAGAATTATCGAATCGCCACACTTACAGGATGTAAAATTAGAGTTTTGTTTAATTTATTTTGCAGTAATAAAACTAATCGATTGTATAATAGAAAGTAACATTTTTTGTCTTTGTGTGTCCAGCTTTGACCTAAAAACTAAACAGCATACAAACGTTTTATCATCGAATTTAGTGTGGGCCCTTACAAAATACTGTAATATGTATACACTGGGTGTCAACAAGGACTAGATTCTTGAATGAAGGACAGAAATGTTTAATGCAAGAAAAAATAAATTTCTTACATTTTTACCGAGTTTTCTTGAACATTCAAAAATTACTTTTTATTTAGGTGTAATTCATCGACCGTCCGTAAACATAGAGACAGAAAAGGAAAGTGAAGGTAATAGTAAGGGACACAGAAAAAGATTAGTCCTAATAGTTAACTGGTAAATTTCTTTTTTTTTCTTTTTGCTTTGTAATTTGCTGTCTGCTTCAATTCAAGCTGTTTGTCTTTCGTGTACTTGAATGAAATACAGAGTAGGATCATTTCTAAATAAGGGTGCGTTGACTAAGGACAAAATCAACATAGGGGAAAAAGAGAGAAAGACAGAGAGAGATAGAAAGAGAGGTTTTAAAAGAAAAAATATCAGCATTTACTTACATAAGACCTGATCTTTATGTTGGGTTAATCAAAAAGGGAACTTTCAATAAAAAAGAAAACAATATATGTATAAACTCAGCGGTACTAACTCACACACAATAAACCTATCCCCTGGCTAAACTAGAGAAGCTTATACCCGATGTGATACAATAATATTGTGGAGTCGGCTTCGTGCCGGACGTCCATAGAAAAATATCTTACAAACATTTCATATGATATTATAGATACACACTCATAAACATATATAGGCTAAAACTACATGACAGAGTGTACTTGGTTAAGTATATTTCATTTAGATGAAGATAGGTACTAAAATATTGTGAAGTTTGCGTCCGCATAAAAACAAAATACTTCCAAAATGTATCTTACAATTTACAAACTAGACACTTGTAACTATATTACAGAAAGTACGTTGATCAGTATATGTTATTTTGATCAATGCCAGTACACTAATATTGTGAGATCTCTGTTCGTGCCGGATATCATTTAAAAAGAAAATTCGTCACAATATTCTTCTATGGTTTGGGATATATACTCTCCATAGTAATATATATTCTGAAATGCTATTAGCACATTACTTAGATAATCATATGTTTTAATCAAAGTTTTTTTTACTAATATCATAGGGGTGGGCATTCACGTTTGAAACACATAAAAAAGATGACATTTTACTTGACTGTATTTGATTTATTACTTTTCATTAAAAGATTGAAAATATAACAATGGAAAATGAGTTCAGGATTTGTAGCAGGATTATGCATGGGGCTCCGTTCATTTCTCGGGAATGCTGAATGCGCTTAAAATCTATCAATTTACCAGAAATTATTTCAACAAATATCACTTTATTTAGAGACACTCTCATATAATCAATGTTGAGTATATCTTTGGGCGGCACCCACAAATTACGTATAAAATTTTTAAGTAAGAATAAAGAATTAAAGTTTGTATCATGGGCCTTGTATGGAACGACATAGGGTTTATACTTCAATTCTCAAGCCGATTACAAGCACTCTTATATAACTTAGATTAGGTCATTCCGAAACAAATTTGTGTATGAAGCTGACAACATTTTTTTTTTCATTCTTACAAGTAAATTCTCGAAAGACAACATTGTATCTAAATGAAACAGTTGGCCGCTGGTTACTGTTTCTTCTTCCTGCTGTATTTCTTTCTATAACGTTTAAGCAGTGCCAACATTTGGCGCATGAATTAAGGAGGAGTGTTCAAACAGTTACACGACTCTGAGAGAGAGAGAGAGACAGAAATTTAAAAGAGATTAGCACATACTTTTATTTGCTATTATGGTTTTTTTCACTATCCCGATCAACACCGGGTAGACCTGCTTCTGAGATATATAAAACAAAACAGTTTTAATTTAATAGCGAATGATGAGTATTTATAATACATGTTACGGTAACTAATTAAACTATAAAAAGTAATGGTATTTTGTTCCAATCCATGCGGGGTGAAATATAAATGAACTAACGGGGCCCCGCGAAAATTACACGGTGCTTTCTACATCTATATGCATAATTAACTGTTTAAAATAATATTTCTATTGAAATAATAAATGATTGGCAGGGTCAATACAATTAAGAAGATATTACTTTTACTTCATCTATAAAAACAATTATCATTGTCAGCTAAATATTAGTTAAATAAATAAAACGACTATGTTGCTTATTAATTTATTTAAAAGTGTAGCAAGTTTATATGATAATAGACTTGCTACAATAAATAATTTCCGTATGTTTCCCTTAGAAATAATTGTTAGCTTAATATTCTTCAAATCAAGAACCGACCATTTTTATGTATTTAGTTATAACTGTACTGTTTAGTAGGCTGGATGACATCATTTGATTTTGGAACAATTCATTTTGCAATGGATGAATTCGAACTTCATTTCGTTAGTGATATCAGATCGATCACCAATCACCATCTTTTAAAAAACTGGTGAAGTATGATAACGTACGTATAAACATAAAATGTCCTAATTATCGAAGATTACTTATGTGTGAACGCCTGACCGAACAAGTAACAGACATGTATCATCATAATAATGGCTGCCTTAATCGTTGAGGGTGGTGGTCGTGTTCGGGTTTAAGACTAGGAAAAACAGATGCTTGTACGTGTACGTTATATAGCATTCTAGAGTCCGTACTATCCTTCACAAATCCATGTTTTCCCTCGCGTAACTAATTGACAGAATGGCAAAACCTTTTCTTATATGTTCATCAAAAATGCTATTTCAAAATTAAGCGTGATAGAAAGAAATACGGACACGTCTATAATAAAACGTGTTTGTTCAATCTGCGCGTCTATCTCAAATTAA
Source organism: Sepiola atlantica (assembly GCA_963556195.1). Taxonomy (NCBI): domain Eukaryota; kingdom Metazoa; phylum Mollusca; class Cephalopoda; order Sepiida; family Sepiolidae; genus Sepiola; species Sepiola atlantica. Next base: position 116,373,345 of record OY744517.1, on the reverse strand, counting down.
AACGACATACCAATCGACACGTAAAGTATGGTCGCATCCCCTAAATGAGCACCGTACCCTTAACCTGTGTACTGCGGAGTTTCCTCTTCGTAATTTTGTCCGAATCGAATTTCCAGAAGGCGCGAAGCACACGTCACAATTTGCATATTTCATTAAAATAACAAAAACAGGCATGTTTATACAAACGACTATTTAGACGTTACTGTGTGTGCCGTTAGGGTCCCGTAACTAGTGTCTAAATCTAAGCTAAATCTTTCGTCTCTTATATTCGGCATCTCAGCTAAGAATAATTCTATCGTCCAAAACTGCCATCCCTGGATATGTAAGCGATTTTTTGTTTAAGACCATTCACTGCATAGCTGTGCGTCGACCTGCTTCAGGACCATTCTCCTGTCTTCCGAACAGTCCGTGACCCCCAAATATATTCACTTTAAACCAGAAATCAGATATGTCCGATGTTTCCTCTATTTACATTCTCCATTGTTATTTGTCCACATAGAAAGTTAACAAATAACTGTCATTGCATCATTAGTGTATGGAGATGAATGAATCAATGTTCTTTTTTTAAATTGTCCTGCACTTTCTCAGCTAATCTTTCCTGATAGGCCAAGTTGTGTGGAATTTAAGCAGTCTCACAGACGGGCAAAGCCAATTATGAAATTGATGATTAATATGCTCTCGTAAACGAAATACTAGCAGAATTTTAAATATGTAATATGGTCTACAGTTAAGATAGAGTTTATGCAGATCTCAACTAGCGAGTTAATATAACTTATTGAAAAATAAAGGTAGTACAAGCAAAAGAATTGTCAATTGAAAGAAAGAACCACATTGTAAAACTCATAAAAGTAGACAATCTACAATGAAAGGTAGCGAAGCTTGTCGAGTATTCCCAGTCATATTGATCTTGAATTTGGTGCATATATAACAGAAATAGCGTTGTTAAAACATGAAAACATACTTGTAGATCACGAAAGCGTGACTACAGAAAACTCAAATCAATGTGTCTTGAAAACATAAAATGTACAACATAATACATGAAGAAATCTCTGTAGAACATTCACAGCACAACAATCGTCCTTCTACAACCACTGCCAATAATTTTTCATTTCTTTCTCTATGTACCTAAAACTAATAGAACCTTCCAAGAGCAAAGTTTCTTTTCAAAAACAACCCGTTCAAACTATGTTATATCTAATTGTTGAACATTCTGGATTCATAAAATATACCTAAAATAAATTAAGTAAAAACATCCTATCTATTAATATCCTTGTACATTGTTTGGTTCCTTCATTGTTTTGTGGCATGCTTTCATTGATACTGGGAGCAGGGAACTTAGTATAAAGAAGAATGTAGTATTTCTCATGAGAAACCAAAGCACAGGCAGGTTAATACCACGGACTGTTTACCAGCTGACTATATCATTGCCGTTTTCAAGTCCAATGCTAACAAATTCTTCTCGAGCCATCCTCTTAAATAATCAAATTATTTTCAGGTTCAGCCATCGTCTCCAATCATATAGATGGTTTTCACTGTTTACTTGAAAAACTCATTACCCCTTATCTTTGAGTGTCTTTTTGGGCTTTTATAACGAGTTATTCATTAGAATCCCAAACATTTTTTTCTAATGGATTGCAAGAATCTTTAAATCTAAGAGCTATATATACATCAAATGAAATTGTAATACATGGGTTGATGTTTTCATGACAACATGACACTACTCCATCTTTCCACAAAAGTTTATGCCTCGGAGGGGTCTATAATGACCACAAAACAGGTACTACGGTACTCCCTTAAAATGGAGGAGATAATTCTTGGGATTATGGGGTTAATGAGAAACAAACATATACACTACCTCTCAAGGGAGGGGGTAATACCTGGGAATATGGCTTCATGAAAATACAACAGATACTACCCTCCGCCCTCTAAAAAAGGAGTTAATTCTTGACGAATGAACATGTACGACTATGAAGAAAGCGCTGAACCAGGATCAACGTTCATCCTTATACAAGAGACGCAAGGGAAAACTGTTTACCGCACAGCTAGAGAGAACTGCCTTACAAAAACCAAAAACCTGTTCAACAGTCTCAAATACCCAGTCGAACCTCGTATACTCGAGTTCTACTCCGGACAAATTGCACAATGATCAAAATAATATGTGACTAGGCAACAGTCGGCGCGAAGTAAAGCGAGTCATAATGACAAAGTTACCAGCAAAGGCCACGTGATTTCGTCCAAAATCTTCGAAAGTGCTGTCAGACTCAATTATATTGGGTTGCTGTGAAGCGCTGGTGGGTTGCTGCAGAAAGGTCATACTTGTGGCAACAGGACGTCTTTGTACTACACCTTTGGGAACACCAAGTATTGTCTGTCTGAGCATTTCCACACTGGTAACCACTTCACGTTAAGGTCCTGTCTGGAGGCTGTGATCGAAGTGCAAGGCGGGCTTTTCAGATAAGCTGTATTAGGCAAAATGTCTTGTAATTATTGGCTAAGATATGACAATTTGCCATTCCTTACCAGAAAGTGTGAAATTTGTCTCAAACACGTCAATATCTATAGTTTTGATCCATTTCGAGCAATATTGGTGCGTAAATGAGGGCAATAGCTGCAATAAGATTTTAACTCGGCATAATCGATTTCATAGTCCGCTAATGTCAATCAGTCACAGTGCAGAATAGAATGTCAAAACTAGGATTGGTGTTGTTGAATACAGTCTATTACTGCAGCCGCCTTTAATGCTAAGTTCAGTTTACTATATCTTTTCAAATGAATGTACAATCATTCAAAGCTAAGTTCAGAGGAGGGGGAAGTGTAATGTCTGTTTTTTTGTTATAATACCATCTTCCCAGGCATTATTTCTCACTTTGGGGGCAAGAAGTGTAGTGTAGTGTCTGTTTTGTTATCATCTTGATATCATGCTCCCAGGTATTACCTTATCTCTTCTTTAGCGTAGTATGTGTTGTTGTTGCTCTGATACAATCATACCAGACATTGCCTATTCGTTTCATTTTTAGGAGGTAGTATAGTATCTGTTGTGTGTTCATGATCCCATTTTTCCAAGCATTACGTCCTCTTTTGGGTGGAGGAGATTGGTTGAAGCAGCGTAGTATATGTTCGTTCGTCATATATACTAGTAGATATATGCTACCGCCGGTCACATATTTTTCCTAGTAGGATATAATAAAACATTTAGCGAAAGAAAGTAATTTAAATAAAAACAAAACAAATTGATATAACATATTAAGTAGCGATGAAACATTCACGGAATGGTTAAACAAATTCAACAACACGTCCCTTTTATAAATTAAATCTGCAATCACTAAGATTGATATCACAACGTTTGGTCTTCGCCATAAACGTCGCTACATCGCATCTCCCATAGAACATCCTTTCAGATGTCTCTCTGTTCAATATTTCTTTTATTTCGCTTATCTTTCAATCCTTTTAAGTAAAGAATCACTCTTTCTAGAAAGGAAATATCTTTTCGATACGTTTTCTCTGTTCGGGGATCATGTCTTGTAATTACCTGAGCAAATCTTCGAATATGTTTTCCCATTGCATTTGAGATTGATTCCAACATTCGGACTTGTTTACAATACAGACGTTTGTTCTGTTTGTTTTGGTTTTTTGCGTTTTTGTGTTTTTGTTTGCCGAGTCGTTATTCATTTATTTATTTCGATTTTATTCAGAAATCGGGAATTTTCTTTTTTCATGGCATCATTTCCATTTGAAACTTATTTTTGAATGCCGAATGTGCATAACAATGCCGACAAAGGAATACTGCCTGTGAAAGTGAATATTCTGAGGCTTTTATGATTAAGCCTTTCAGAATTTCGCCGACGCAGCCAGTTGAAATTCTCGAATAAGGTTTGGGTTTTTATTGTGAAACCGATCGCTCTTCCTTTTAATGCTATGTCTTGTCACCGTTCTGTATTTATCTTCCACTCGCTTCCTACTTCCACCTTCATGCAAACGCTTTTTGTTTGACTTTTTTTCACTTATTTTTCAAGTGAATAAAATGTCTCTCTCTCATTTGGAATTGTATTATTATTTTTCTGATTTATCCACGTAAAACCAGTAGGTCTTATAAAAGGGAAGCTGTTGCAGACATTGCCAAAAATGTTCGTAGAGTTTCGTCAAGTGTAACCAATTCAATTCGCTCAAGATACTCTAAATTCTGGCATAAATTAACATTTAGGTATGTGTATACGTTTACATAATATACATAGTTTTGTAGAGGGTAAACCTCGAAACTAATTAACCGATGATTATATATGTTGGAACACAAAAGAGGTTATTAAATTCTACTGTGAAAATTCATATACCTCCGAATTATTAGGAATGAATTAAAAAATATACTAAATTTCAGTTTATTTAGGATAGTTTAAATATATCACAACCATCCCACTTGAAAATTCAAATATTTCTGATTTGCATGAAATGTAATATATTGCTATTAAGCACTAATTAAGCGAGATTCACTGAATCTAAATTTCTTTTTTGATCAAAATAAGAATAAGGAGTCTAGATATAAGCTTTATTAGCACATATACATTGATTTTAATCTGGAAAATGGGAACTAAATCTTGTGCAAAACTGTTCTGTGGAATGTATTCATTCTATTATTAACATGCAGAATACAAGTCCTGGACGAATATCCTATTAGTCTAATAATATAATAAAGAGCGAATTCGAAATTCTTAAAACCTTACTGATTACATTAGGCGCCGTACTACTACTACTCTTATTAATATATACATAGTGGCGCATGGTAACCGCATCAACTGACTTTACAGCAAACTCGGTTTTTTGTTTTTTACTAGGGATTCACCGATAATCAAAATTTTTAAAAACTGGAGGATAATGATCAATGAGATTAATATATTGACAGTTATATTATGATGAATACTATGAGAAGATTGAAAATATTCACATAACTTCTACTCAAAACAACAGCCGAAACAGAAAAAGAAAACAATGTCTCTCTTTTTCAGAAAGATCACTTATGGAATGCGAGGACTAAAGGACAAAATAAGAGAAAAAATCATTAGGAAGTAGTGCCCGTCATCGGTTAATTTCCCCTCGCTCCGACACACTAAATCTTATAAAAACATGTTCCCCCTCTCTCTTTCTCTCTCTCTCTTTATCTATATATCCCTCTCCCTCTATATCTATTTCTGTCTGTCTGTCTGTCTGTCTGTCTGTCTCTCTCTCTCTCTCTCTCTCTCTCTCTCCACTACGCACTGACAGAATTTCTTCATTAACTTTCTTTTTCTCAGTCGAATGTCTCCGTCTACTTGTATTTTGACAAAGAGAAGAAGAAATACAAATCGCTTTAATCTGAACTTAATCTCTCATCTTGGGCCAAATATATAGTGTGTCTGGGGTATAAAACTAGAAGATTCGAATAATTATCACTGCCCAGTGATAATGTGATACACGTCAATTTCACGCAATTTCCCTGTTATGGTTTAGTGCTGATGTCAGTAGTAATAGTGTTTATCTGTGTAAGTGTCCCTTTCGTAGCCATGTCTATGTAAATACTTAGGTATTTTAATTACCGCGTTCACTACGTGTTCATATTACTTATTTATTATGCAGTTTTATACCTTACGACACCATCACGTTGACACATTGGTTCTCGTTAGATCACTGAAGTTAAGCCTGGTCAGTACTAGATGAGGGAATACTTTGGAATACCAGGCGCTGCATGTGGGAGGAGTTCGACACATCCCTGCAAGATCTGCAAAGACCTAACGTCTTCAACTCCCCTGACTGGGGACCGCTTGTAAATTTAATATTCCCTGGAAACTTCCTCCTTCAGAGGAAGCCGGCCCAACCCCCCTGGGTGAATGTCGCTTCGTTGTTTCTATACACCCACGTGGTTTCGAGTTTCCGTTAATCGTATTAGGTAGTAAAAGGTGACGAATTTGTATCATGAATACTCACAGCAAAAAGTTGGGTTTCTAAGTTATCTCAATTCTTGAGCAATCAATTTTTAAAAATGGTTGCACTAAAAAAGAAATTTCATTTATTTATGACATCAATATTTTAAGTTATTTTCGATATAAATTGTTGGCAAATTCCCAGGTCTAGTGTAGCAATCGATACATATATTTTCAAAAACTTGGCTATTGTAGCTACGAAGATATGTTCATTTATATAAATATATTTAAAACCGAATATTTTCCAGTGATTTTTTACGACGATTTTTAAACTAATTGCTTAAAACTTAGTGCATTCAAATTTCTGGTGTCCGTACTTGCAATACGAAAATCCAAATTCCTCGCCTGTACTCAATTGACTCTTTAACAATGGTAAGTAATGCGTTTTTCACGATACTTTTTTGACATAGGTTTTCATATTATCTATGTAGTGTAGACAGCTGATAAATTTTATATGTATAATTATTCATAATTATTCTGTGAATAATCATGAATAATTATGAAAGTGTAGCATATTATAATAATTCATAGATATTGCATCAAGAGCATTACAGAGAAAAGAAGCGTGACAGAGAGGGCGAAGGTTGCCTTGAGAGATTCCGCTATCGATATTAATTGTCTACTAAGAGTTCCCTATCGTTGACATTATTTTCCATGTCAGAATAATCTATTTAGATTAAGTAAGATATACGTATATGTTTGCATATTTAGAGGTGCCGGATTCACTCCTAAACTAATTAGCCTATCATTATGGATTTTGGAACACAGCTGCGAAACGTGAGGGTGGCTAATATGGGCTATATTTAGTTTTATTTTTTATATAAAGAGACCAAAGAGGGAGTGGAAGCAATTCCTGAACAAATTAGATACTGCCGATGTTTGTGAAATTTTAAACAATAGGTATCAGAGATCAATTTATAAATATTCTTGCAACTGTTAGTTTCTTTGGCGCAATTTAAATAGTTTTAAGTGCGTAATAAAGGTCAAATATTTCAGATTTCCATTAAATTTCACCCATAGTTATTAGACACCAATTAAACAAGATTCCCTGAATTTCAATGTTTGCTTAAGACATCTTAAATTCTAGGAATTTTCTCGCAATCAAAATTATTTAATAATTTTTTATCAAAATGTGATTAAGGATTCTAGGCATAAAGTTAAGTATTATTATATTTTCATTTTAATCTTCGTAAAGAGACATAACATGTTTAGGGAGTTCATTTTACCCATCCTGGGACGGGTATTCTTCAAGTTTTCAATAAATAGTGTTGGGATAAGTTAGATTCTGTAGATTTATACAAGCTTTCATGGGGATAAAATAGAAATCCCTTTTAGGCTCGAACCAAGCTGGTGTCATGTTTTTTTAAACTATTTTCTATCTATATTTCTACCATTATGAACTTGTTCATAATCCACTCGTATCTGTAGCCATAGTTTCATTTAATCCACTGAAAGAAAAGTGTTATTCATTACGTGGTTCGAGACATTATCATTGATGATAACATTTTCTACACTTTATGAAGACATCGGATTGGCGGGTAGGTTTGGGAATTGAGTTATTTTTTCGTATTTTGGTATAACCGAAAGGCGTACCGGTTATTAGTCAAGGAAGATACTCCTTTTGGTTCTCTATACATTTGTAACCTGTAGATGCCAAATATTTGCGTAGTACTGGGATGTATTTCAACCAGCAGTTTTTTTATGCGTAATTTATTGAAGACTTACAGTTGATTCGTATTAAATTGCTGTTAATGTTTCCTTGAAGTGTACAACTGGACATTATTATTCAATTGTCGTTAGACATAATTATTCAATTGTCGCTGGTATTCAATTCTCATTTTGTGTTCCATTTTATTTTTCTGGGCCAGAAATATTGATTTTCTTGTTTTTAAGTATGTTCAATAATTGTTCCTTAGTTCTCGGAGTATTGCTCTCTTTGTATGTTTTAATTCATTTAATTTAGCATGAAACTGTTTTTCGATGACCGTAGTTTTCATGTTGCCTTTTTAAGTAAGTTTTTTTACTTACTTTCGCTGTTATATATTTCTGTTATATATTTCTCTTTTTCGAGTTGTTTAAAGTTGTTTTACTCTACCAGCAGTAAGTAAGTTTATTTTATATAAATCAATATATAGAAATATTAGAGCTGTTTCTGTTTGCTGCGTCCAAGACTAATTTTGACATGTCTGTCACGTTTGACATGTGTTCTAACCATTGTGTTGTAGCAGATTAGTGTGTAAATTTTTGGGGTATATCATGGGATATCTGACAGTTTGAGTCCCCTTGTGTAATGTTCTCTCTATATTTTTGTGTGTCCATTTCACTTTTAACTTACCTTTACATGGTTGGCCTTCATTGATTATATGAGTTCGTTTCCGCATTCGATTATTTTGCCTTAGTATTTCGGCTGTTTTCATTAATGCCGTGCATTGTATGATGTCAATCGTCCCTTTAATTGAATTTTGAGTCGTTTTCCATGTTTTCCAAATCGATCCTACTGCTTGTATTATTATTAGTAGTATTATGTTATTTTTTCGCACTATCCATATAAAATTTTTCGCAATATCCATATAAAATCATATAATCATGCCAGTAATTAAATTGTTCATGCATAAATTATTATTATTATTATTATTATTAATATTATTATTATTATTAATATTATTATTATTAATATTGTTATTATTATTATTATTATTATTATTATTATTATTATTATTGTTGTTGTTATTAATATTGTTATTATTATTATTATTATTATTATTATTATTATCATTATCATTATTATTTCTTATGATTTAAAAAAAAGTATCTAACTTTAACTTTTCATTTAAAGTGTTTTATTTTTCATATTCTATTCACGACGCGGGTTTTTTTTAACTATCTATTTGCTTACTCGCTTCTGTTCACCACTTAAAATAGTTTCCTTGCCACATAAAACGGTTTAGGGCTAGAAAAAGCCGCGTTCTCTGCTCGTTAACTTCTGTGTTACAGGACAAATGCATATTTATTTATATAAAAGTGAATAAACATTGGTCTTATTATGAAGTGGGTCATCATCATTATTATCATCATCATCATCAGCAGTAGTAGTAGTAGTAGTAGTAGTAGTAGTAGTAGTAGTAGTAGTAGTAGTAGTAGTAGTAGTAGTAGAAAGTATATGCTCCCTCCGGTCACATATTTTTGCTAGTCTGGGAGATAGTATCATGAAGAAAGAACAGGTACTAAACTATCTCCTTTAAAAGAAGTATGTAATAGAACAAATAGTACGCTTCCTCCCATTGACCCTCAATCTATGATGTAAGGAGTGGCTCCGCTTATCTGTGGACATGACGCTCAACCGGATGCAATAGGCAGGATTTATCCGTGACGGTGCGAATAAAGGGTCCGCCTCAATCTGAAAGTGTCAAGCCGAAACAAGTACACGTCATTAATAAAAGAGGGGGCAATGTCCAGGAGCATATGATACTGAAAACAGACTGGATTGAGCATTGAAATATTGTACATTACTTTAAAATTGGATAGTAAACTGAACATAAATAAAAGTAATAGAATATTGAGAAATAATAAAAGTAATAGTTAGTAATTAGTAATAGATTATATTATTATTATTATTATTATTATTATATTAGTGTTATTATTTTATTATTATATTATTATTATGATATTATTATTGTTATTATTATTATTATTATTATTATTAGAAGAAGAAGAAGAAGAAGAAGAAGAAGAAGAAGAAGAAGAAGAAGAAGAAGAAGAAGAAGAGGAAAACAAAAAATAAAATATAAATATAAAAAAGTTCGTTTTCCTTCGACAGAATCAATTCAAATAATCTTAATAGAACAGGTTTTTAACATCGACTTATATTCGAGGCTGGAAAATCCTTTTTGTGACAGCGAAACAATATCGCAGAACCGTTTTAAAAATACAACACTAAATTGTCTTTATTTTATGTTAGTAGAAAGATTTTTTTTAATAACTATGCTTTTTTGCTGTTTTGTTATCAGATGCCTCTGGAGAAATAAGCATTTTATTGAATGAACTCCCTTGGGTTGTGTTATTTGTTTGTCGAGGAGCAGTTTTGTTGGCGGAAGGTTTTAGGTCGTAGCAAATTATGAAGCTGAAGCGAAGAAATGGAAAAATCAGACAACTTAATGAAGTTTCTAAGTCGTAAGCTCAAAAAATAGGGAAGCTGTCATGCATAGCTCGGATATTCAAGATCTATTATGAATACTAGCTATAATATGCGTCCGGACGGAGCATATTATTGCTAATATATATAATGGAAGTGTCGAGTTTATTAATAAACAACCGGTTATGAAAATGTCCTGTTGACGTACGCAACTCCCCCAAAGAAGGGGGCAATGCTTATAAGGGTTATCTCATGACAACAGTAGATATTCCACTATTCCACTAAAGGAGGAAGTAATGCCTGGAAGGATAGCATCATGACAAGAGAACATATGCTATACTACTCCCTCCAAAAAGGAGGATATAATTCCTGGGCTGATGGCATTATGACCACAGAACAAATACTACTCTACCCTCCAAGCAAGGGGGGGAGGGATAATGCCTGAGATGATGATATCATGACGAATGAATATATACTACACTACTCGGCACTCTAAAAATGAGATAATGCATAGGTGGGTGGTCTCATGACAACAGAACAGATACAACACTACCCCCAAGGATGAAGTAATGCCTGGGGTCGCCACGTGACAACGGAACATGTAATACAGGGCCTCCTAAATTGAGCATTTGAAGACAGTGCAATAGTGCATTGATAGAAGTAATAGTTTCGGCTTCTGAAAGGCAAATACCACATCTCTATTAGTAATATATGGGCATGTGTTCTTTCACTGGACAATATTTAACTCATTCGAATCAGTCATATAATCTATCTGTATTTACGTTACTCCCATCGAGGGAATTATGTAAAAAGTTTATGCTTAGTGTGGGGCCAGAAACTCGGTAATCAAATTACCTGTAATAATTTATTTCGTTTATCGTCTGCATTCCATCACTAGTTAAAGCGCATTAGTCAACCGTTAATGAAGTTATTCATGTCTTAAAAGTAGGAGGTATTCTTCGTAAAAAAAAGAATGATAAAAATAATGATATAACCTTTTAGTATCTTATCAATCTTATGTATGATATTTAACAGTTAATAAAGTAAGACTGACAAGAAGTTGGTCAACAGGACGATAATCACTATAGTTACGTTTTTAGCATACGACTTTAACATCGAATTTTTTAATGCATCGGGAAATTGAGTGAGAGACGAATAAAGCAGACAACGATATACGTGAATATGCCACGATAGTAAAATGACTAAAATGTTGAGTATACACTGACGCCACCGCTAGTGAACTTAAGTTTAAATTTAAACAGAATTATTAGGGATAGATATTATGACTATACAAATACTTGGATCTTGATTGCTAACTAGAACAGGAGTGTTGGTTAAAATATTGGACATATTTTATATGACGTAATTTCGGTATTGAGTTTAATATTTTGTCGAAAGACATGTCAGTTTATCTATCGATTTATCTATTCAGTTTTAATTTGTTTACTGTGTAATATCTTTTTTTGAACACCGATAATGTTATGTTTATTAAGTTTGGTACTTTTTTTATTTAAATATTTTGTTAAATTAGTTTTCTGGAAGAAAGTTGGCACTGTCCTTTGAGAAACAAATATGAGAAGAACATGGTTACTCTGTCGGAAATGGTTAATTGTCCTTTGTCTTCCAATGTTTGTTTTCGAAGGTTTGGCTTTATTGGACGTCGCTCAATCGTCATCATTACTCATATGTATGTTCTCTAGGAATTTACGTAACGGCATTTCATATTAAGTTGTTTAATCAATCCTAAAACTGCTAAAAAAACAAGATACTTATATATGTTGGTGTATATTTGTGCAATAAAAACCCTTCGCGATAATAAATCATGTGGTGCCCCAGAAAAAGTAATTAATATATCAACACTGAACACTGTCTACAAAATTAAGCCAATCTATTTGCATCATAATGATATACTAATTGGACCATTTGGAAATTTCAGCAGTTGTGATCTTTTTTTATCTATTTGTATAATTTATGGTCATGATAATATTCGCTTGAGAGTAATTTTCATTGTCCATTTCATATTATTTACATGAATTAAACGAATAAGTAATTGTTTTATTTATTTCTAGAAGTTTTTTTTCACTTCTTAATGCAAACACAATTGCCAGCTGAATATTCTTTAAATATATAGAACACATGTCACTTTGCAGCTGCCTTGGCAATGTCTTCTATGTACTTATCCCATGCTAAGCAAATTAAGCCAGGATTTGTTGTATTAATAATCTATTAGCGAGGCCCGTGGAAATTCGAATTACGTAAGTCATGCATTAACTTTAATAATTAATGTGTGTAAGTAAAGTGATATAAGTAGTAAAGATAGATGAAATATCTGACACTTGGATGCTTGCTTTACGATCTATCATCCTAACAATAAAGGGCATTTACTACTGCTTGCCGTAGTTATATCAAACACTAACATATATGTATTAAGTTATCGATACTAAATAAAAACTAAATCGAATCTTAAAACTCGAAAAAAGAATTAAACTTTGAATGAAATAAAAAATGTCCTATTAAGATCAAACACGATTAACGAATATTTTTCCAAGTTTTCTTTAGATAGGTTTCAACATTTCTAATTTAGAGTTTTCTTTCTGTAAGTTTGCATACGTGAGTTTGCGAGCTTTTAGCAATGTTAATATAATCAGTTCGTGTGTATGCGTGTACCAAGCCACTGAAACATACGTGTATGCTAGTTTGTACGTGTGTCTCCTTCGAGAGAGGGAAAAACATGCATGATATCAAGCTATGTTCAGCTGTCGCTTCGGGGTGCGACTTCTTAACTTTAAATGGTTCGTTTTGTTCTACAGATCTTCAAAGTTTCTTTTAAAACTTCAGGGCCCACTCAGCGATGTCACGAGCAAATGCTCTTTTCACTTTTTTATTGAATACCTTAAAGCCTACGGAGGGATTTTTATTTTCTCGTGTCGTATAGAACTCTTTTTCTTTTCCGCTTTCGTTTTTTGTTATTCTTTTCTTTTTTGTTGTTTGTGCCTCTGTTTTGATGAGATTTATTCCTTTTTTTTATTAAATTCTTCTTCAGTCGAATTCGTAAAAAACACTGCTTGTTTTGTAACATTTGTCGTGCGAGCCTGTGTTATCCATTCTTCTTTTTATTGTAAGATTTATTTATTTCCAGTATAAACTGTTTTTGTACACTGCTATTTTGTATCCATTTAAAAAACAAATAAAAGCTGCTCTTTATTTCTTATATTCCGACTTGTTTTTACTTTCGTTTCCTGTATCTACATTACATCTTGGATCACCTAAACTAATTTCTGTTTGTCCTTCATTTTATTTGAAATTTTCAGAAAGCAATGTTTTATGTCTATCTTGATTCCTCTTTCACCTCTCTCCTAATCTCTTATTTGAATTAGTTTTTCCTTCTTTACGATTCCCTCATTTATATTCAATTGTTCTTTACTTTTTTCTCTCTTTTTTCTTTCTTTCTTTCTTTATCGTTTATTTTTACTGTTTCCTTCTTTCGTACTTTGCCGTTAACTTTTAAACATCTCTCCGCAAATGAACCTACATGCTTCCTATTGTTTATTACCGTACCTTCCTTTTATAACTTTCCACCACCACCACTATAGATGAGATAAACTAAGGAAACGGCCTTAAAGATTTGTACTCTAGTATATTGTTGCTGCGCGGAAACGAAAGACGACAAGGACTTGCGTATAAAAATATAATGTATATTTTTATTGTTTGTAACGACGAATTTGTTGGTGAGAGTCGGAAGTGGTGGAGAATGCGAACAAGAATTGGCCGTAATTAATTAAGATACTGAATGGGACGTGGTTATTAACTGACGTATCACAAATTGGGTTCTCATAACTGTTGAGGTATGCCAATGTTGTCTCTCATCTCCTGGTTTCTTCAGAGTTTACTTGGAATTTATAATAACAGAGCTGGGAAGTCTGCGAAAGACTCTTGTGCTTAACAATGAGTTATTTGTTAATATTCGTTATGCTGATGACACAACACTTGTTACCACTCTCTTTGATAAGGTAAATCTTTTTACTTCAGATCTTGATGAGAGTGAACCCAAGCAAATGCAAAATATTTTCTCTTTTGATAATAATATATCAAACGACAACAAAACGGTTGAGAAATTCGAAGATTTTGTGTTTGTGACTCCTTTTCCCTAAAATGGGGATGATGTTTTCAAAGCACCGAGTGAATTTAATATTTTTTTCAGAAAAGTGAAATTGTAGTTTATGTCTGAAGAAGAAAGAAACCGTATTTTTACAAAAGAATACAGACAAGATCGGTCTTAATACAAATAAATATTAATGCTACTAAACCTTATAGCTAGAATCTGTATTCCAATTTGGATCAAATCAATTATCTGATTTCGATTCTATACTATGTCTAAAATGTAAGGCTAAAGCTGCAGGGCTCAAAACAATGAATCTTAATTCATGGGATCTTTCTTAATAAGTGTCAATTGACTATAGACAAAATTACATACAAATCTGAAATATTTTAACTTTCAAATTGGAAGTTGTGCCCGTATTAAGTCCCATAAAATTTATTTAAAATACGTTGAATTAACTGAAATTTTGAGAATATTTATTTATTGATGAGTAACATATATTGTAAGAAAAATTACAACATTTTGAGGTATGTTTCACCCCCATTTTCCCGATTAGAGATAATATTGTAAACGGCGTTTTCGGGGAAACGTATAGCACCGTTGTTTTATTGAATACAGTGTAATCGGAGAAAAACATACCGCGTAAAAATGTTCCAGTGGCGAGCACGTTGCCTCCATGAACAGGTATCATATTGTCTGTTTTTTCCTTTATCTATTTTTCTGCCGTTGCTGTATTCAACCATTGTCATATTAATCGTTCATTTCGTCTAATCTGTATCTATGATTATCAAACCCAAAGACTTTGTTTTTATGTGTTCATTACTAAATTCGATAGAAAAAACTAAAATCATTGTCATCATCGACATCGTGTGTTCATCATTAAATTCGTTTAGGGTCAATGCATGTACTCTTTTTTAGTTTAATGCCGCACAGACCACTATTGTCTGCCTTAACAGAGTACAAAATTATAGAGTAAAGTATAACGAGGTCGTGAGAAAACATTGAAGTTCATGGAATCTTTCTAAATTGGTGTTTAATGACTATGGATCAAAATTAATGCAAACCTGAAATATTTTAATCTTTTAAATGGAAAAGTTGTGTCCATATTATTACTTAAAAATTCCTTTAAGATGTTCCAAAGAAACTGAAATGTAGGAAATATTTTTGATGATGTCAAATAAATATTGTTAAAATTCATGTTGGGAAGTATAGGATTCCTGACTAAGCGCTAAGTAGGTAATAAAAAGAGAGAGCAAGAAAGGGAGGTTATAAAATAGATGATAAAAGTAATGAAACTAATAAGTAAAAAAGATAGAAACGAATTGAATTTGTTAACAAGTAAAGAAAATAATTCGATACTAACATTGACCGGTGAAATTACAAACGCGTACCATCCTCCAAAAGAAAAATATACTTACTAGTAACGTTTTCCAAGCCCATTTCACTTCCTCGTTTGTTGGGGTCTGAAGAGGTTGACTCTCTGTGAAGTGTACAACCGAAACATGTATACACATATGTAACCAATAGTATATATATATATATGTATATATATATATATATATATATATATATATATATAGAGAGAGAGAGAGAGAGAGAGAGAGAGAAAGAGAGAGAGACAGAGAGAGATAGATAGATAGATAGATAGATAGATAGATAGATAGATAGATAGATAGAAAACACTTGATATCCTAGGAAGATAATAAAGAATAACAAGCTGTTTAACAAAACTCTAAATCCCCACGGCTCATGGAATCGGCAATGCCGAGTTCAAATCATATAAGAGTTTGTTTTTTTTCCAATTACGAATTAATACTATTGAGAACCAATAATTACCACCCTTGCTTTTCAATAAAGTGTGACTAGTGTTAAATAAGTTATGAAGAAATCATCATTGGAAACGAGTATTATGTTTCAACGATGAAACACCCAGAATAAGCGTATATGACTATATTAAACCAAACCAAAATCTCTATATCAGGATACAAAATGTGTAATTATTTTAGTTGAAATTAATTACTTGGAATAGACAAAATATTCAACTAATTAATAATTAATGTATGTCTATTTATTACCGATAGTAATTGATTATGTATACGAGGGATAATTTTGTAGGGAAAATGACATACCGCTCGAGAGAATCTTGCCAGCACCTCACTCACCGTCGTCCTCTCGTTGCTTCTCTTTACTTTGTTTCCTTGTTTTATTCACTTCTTTATTCCATAACATTCTATCCACACCTACTCACTCCCATCAAACTCTGACCACAATTATCTTGTTCATGTACGTTTCAGCGGTGGTGAAATCGATAATGACATGGAGTGACGACTGCGGTTTTCCAAGTTCCATAGAACTTATTGATATTGGTTACTCTCACGTTGTCTCTCCTGCAAGCATCTGATTCTCGAAATAATCAGTGAAACTAATTACAACAACACAATGAATCAAGTCAAGTGATAGTACATACAATTGTTCATTATTTAAATATCTTTAATTACCACAACAAATCAGAAATAATTGTGAAAAATCAAAATTAAAAAACTAATGCAGACTTTAACCTAATAAAATTCCAATAGTGTGATTTTTCTTTGAATTTAAAATATATGTATATATATGTTAATGAAATAAAAATTACAAATGTTGTTTTCATAACAAACGCAAAGTTATTCTGTGTCTATTGTTTAAGTAAAAACATGATCATTTTTTATGAAAACCCTAATGGAAATTTGTTATAATAGAAATATATTTCTCATCTTTAGACTTTTAAATTCGTTTTAATTTAGAAATAGATATTCAATAGAAATAGATTTGAGTTAAACATCTTGATCTAAAACTAACACAAATAGTCTCTTTCTGATCGCATATTTTTTATTGTATACATGACGAACCTAGATATAGGACCCTACCGATAACAGAAGGAAGTAATGCCTAGGACGACGGTTTCATTATAATAGAAAACATACAACACTATTACTCCACACGAAAAAATAAAGAACATAATCTCTGGGAGGATGGTATCATGACCACAGAACAGCTACTAAACTACTTGACCGCCGAAACGGGGAAGAAATGCCTGGGATGATAGTTTCATGACGAATGAATATATACTACACTACTTTTCCACTTCAATGGAAATATAGTAAATTAGTCTAAAATAGTATAGTTAGTAGAGTTGAGAAACGAACATCTACGTTTTGAATGAGTAATAATCATATATATAAGAGGAAATTCATACAGTGTGAATATATGATAACATTAGTACGCAATAGAACCCGGACGATAGAGAAACGTAAAAAGCACAGATGTCAGAAAAACAAAAGGAGGGATGGGTAAATCCAGTCTTTCTTATCAATATCTTTATCTTTTATGTAGAACGTATTTACAGATAAATTAAAATAAAATGTTTATAAAATTAACAAAAATAACTATACTTTTTAAAGGTAAAATGTTGTAATTTATTTTAATCTATAAACGTAACACTAAAAATACTTCGGATCAAAAATTGAATTCGAAGAAAACAGAAAAACATCGAATAATTTCCCCTCCATTAATATTTTACCTACATTTTCCCTAAACTCCGACTATATAACCATTATAATAGTCATAATTATTGCATTCGTTTCTTTTTATATGAAAGCAAATCATATTTATAATTTCCTTTATATGAAAGTCTATCGAACAGATATACTCGTTATAATTTCATACATGAACCAATCCTTCATAATTCGAAAAAGTTATTCAGAAAAATAACACTACGGACTTTATGTAAAATATTTAAGTGGTTTTTGGGGTTACATTACACGTATGGTGGCTAGATACAATCAGTGATTTCCTTCTTTGCCAATTAGGTGAAATTTCTAGGCAGAAGATCAAATCCACCTCTGATTTGTGTATAATGAAGCCGAAAGCCCTCTGGCCTTTTCCCATACTCTACCTCCCCTCACCCTCTCTCTGTCTCTCACTTTCTGTATCACCATATTTCTTCTTTCTCTTTTCAGGCTTGCAGACAAATTACTGATAACGAAGATGAATTGATACGAGCGATCCATAATTGTAATTGATACGAATGCTGAACTTGAAAGCAAATACCAATTATACGCAATACCGATACTTTTAAAGGTCAAAGCTTATTGGAAGTATTTGGTTACTATAGTTCTCTTACAAAAATACTGAATATATGAGAAATTTGTGTATCGGTGTCTACTCACTAATTATTTTTAGGCAATAAAACATAGAAATTTGACATTTGGGCGAAAATCTAATAATAATAATAATACTGATAGAAATATGAAAAACGTCGTATTCCCTTTTCATAGATGACAGGAGCGAACGGAAAGCTGCGATATTATTGTTCCATCATTGATCAAAATAAAATATAATTATTCATATACACTGGTTTGTGGAGTTTCAGAATATATATATATATATATATATATATATATATATATATATATATATATATATATATAAATATATATATAGAGAGAGAGATAGAGAGAGAGGGGGAGAGAAAGAGAGTAGAGGGTAGTGCAGCATCAGTGCAGTTCCAACGAGAGAAAAATATATTTTTAAAGAAGTGAGCCTACTAACATTTGTAAAATACTTTTTTCAACAATTGTTTGTTATTTTATTATTTTATCATTTTATAATTTTGTGATTTTATAACACGTTTCAAGCTTTCCTGCTTGCTCTCTTCAGATATGTTTTCCATTTGAAAACTGTTTTTATTTTTAACAGTTTTATGTTTCTGCGCATGTGTGCGCGTATGTGTGTGTGTGTGCGTGTGTGAGTGGGTGTATGTGTTTTCATAGTTTTTGCTTCTCTGGGCTATGTGTTATTTTTAAGTATGTGTGATTTCGACTTTTATCTTTCCGGTCATTTTCGTATGCGGCAGTTGATTACACTTTGTTCAGAATGCTTAAAGTTGGTCTTCCAATTTTATGACTTTGTCTGCCTGCACGTGTGCATGTGTGTGGCTAGCCATGGTCCATGTACAAAGGCGAGCCCGCGCGTACACATGCGCGCCTGTCCCCGCCAATATATACATATACTCACACACACATACATATACATACACGCACACACATACAGACACACACAAATATATATATATATATATATATATATATATATAGTAAGTTATGAAAATATATTTATGGCAATCAAGCTACACAGAGGCTCCCGCGTTTCATCCCCGAGGGGAATCTTCAGGCTGAAGACTTTAGCTTGAAGATTCCCCTTGGGGATGAAACGCGGGAGCCTCTGTGTAGCTTGATTGCCATAAATATATTTTCATAACTTGCTACCTAGCTCTACTTACGTATCGAGCACTGTTGAAGTAAATACTGAAAATTGATACATAAAAAATTATATCTCCTTATAAAATTTTATGTTGATACATGAAATACTAATATATATATATTTAGAGAGAGAGAGATAGAAGAAAAAAGAGTGATAAATATGCGACGATTGTCCAAATTTATTTCAAATTTCAATTGTTCAATGCAAGGTGTATTCAGTAATAAACTAGTGTGTATTATTCTTTCCTTAAGCCAAGGCTTTTCAATGATCGAGATCTTATCATCAGAGGAGAAATACAGATGGATAAGTTGGCTTTCGAAAAAACCAAAGTTCAAATATTTTAAAAATATGAAAAATTATTTTTAAAAGAATTTTTGTTAAAAAGAACGCAGTGAATGAAAAGAAAAAGAAAAGTTCCGTAAAAAAGATATGCACATTGTCCGGTGGTAAATTTCCGTTGAAAAGAAGTCCGATGAATTGTAGAACGTGAAAAAAAACTCTTTGCGTGGGAGCAGTGTGGAGAAAGTGCTTAAAATTACAAGTAAATCCAAACGCACTTAAAAGGGATTGAAAAGAGAAAAGCTGGCCATTTTTGATATACTTCCTGGACCAAACAAGGCAGATGACATCTCGTTCAAGGTTTAAATCCAAATGAAACAAAAAAAGCAAATGGTTAAAGATTTGGGGTTGGGGGGAAAGTTTAAAGCGCGAGGGGTTATGAGGTACGGAATTGTTTAAATACCCGCGTATGAGTTGGGAAGCAATAAAAGAAGGAAAAAAGAAAAAAGAGAAAGGGTTGGTATGGGGATGAAGTTAAAGTGACAGGGTGGTTGAGGGTGTGGGCGGGCGGTGGTCAAGGTTAGGATATATGTTTTGGAGGGTGGGATTAATCTGAAGCGGAATGCGAGTATAGAGATTGCCGATTCTAAAAATAGAATTCTAATGAGTGAGCTTCTACCAATTCAGAGGTAACAAGTAAGGCAGCTAAAAGCAAAATAAATTGTAGTTACTGGTTAGGGTTTCTGGGGGTTTAAAAATGGTTAAAATAGAATTAGTTAAAAGCATGGTAAAATAAATAGAGGTATGTGGGAGAGTGAATGATTAAAATTATGAATTAAAAATTAAAATTTAAAAGGAGCTAGAGAATAGTTAATTTAAAAATTTATTTTAAAACCAAATTAAGGGTTAGATGAATAATTAGAAGGGACATTAAATGACAAAGGAGAAAAAAGGGGGGAAATAAATTAAGGAAAAGAGTTAGTAATATTAAAGATCAAGTCTGTCCTACTCAGTTATATTGAAATTTAGGAGAAGGGAACAGTATAAGGGATAAGGATAGATTGTTTGAAACAATTTGTTTCGATTATAAGTAATATGGGGTGGAATTGGGTTAGTTCAATTAAAACTTAAATCTCGATCTTTGAAAAGCCTTGGCTTAAGGAAAGAATAATAAACACTAGTTTATTACTGAATACACCTTGCATTGAACAATTGAAATTTGAAATAAATTTGGACAATCGTCGCATATTTATCACTCTTTTTTCTTCTATCTCTACAATTGCTCTATCTCGTATATTGAGCTAATTCCTCTTCACAATAGGTTCCATCTACTAAAAATTTTACTTTGGTTTATATTTGATCCTATATATATATAGAGAGAGAGAGAGAGATAGAAGAAAAAAGAGTGATAAATATGCGACGATTGTCCAAATTTATTTCAAATTTCAATTGTTCAATGCAAGGTGCATTCAGTAATAGACTAGTGTTTATTATTCTTTCCTTAAGCCAAGTTTATTACTGAATGCACCTTGCATTGAACAATTGAAATTTGAAATAAATTTGGACAATCGTCGCATATTTATCACTCTTTTTTCTTCTATCTCTACTATTGCTCTATCTCGTATATTGAGCTAATCCTTTTCACAATAGGTTCCATCTACTAAAAGTTTTCACTTTGGTTTATTTTGATCCTATATATATATATATATATATATATATATATATATATATATATATATATATATATATATATATATACATGAGGGAGAGAGCGGAATAGAGGGCACGGGGAACAGTCATATATATATATATATATATATATATATATATATATATATATATATATATATAGGATCAAATATAAACCAAAAGTAAAACTTTTAGTAGATGGAACCTATTGTGAAGAGGTTTAGCTCAATATACGAGATAGAGCAATTGTAGAGATAGAAGAAAAAGAGTGATAAATATGCGACGAATGTCCAGATTTCGCCTACTTGTTACCTTTGAAATGTTAGAAGTTCACTCATTGGAATTCTATTTTTAGAATCGGCAAACTATATTTTCTTCGAGTTTACCTCGCCAATCCCTAAATTCATTTTTATACGACTTTTCTATACCATTCCTCCCCGCTTCAGATTAATTCCTACCCTCAAAACCCCATCTCTTAACCTTGACCATATCGCCTGCCCATACTCTCAATCCCCCTTTTCACTGTAACCTCCTGCCTCTATCCAACCCTTTTTTCCTTTTTCTTTTTTCTTTCTTTCTCTTTCTTCCCAACCCTTGCAGCGGCTATCTAAACAAATCCGAACCTCTCGACCCCTCGCGCTTTAACTCCCCCCCTCCATCTAACCCCAAATTTTAACCTTTTTTGTTTCATTTGGATTTAGACTCTTTTGAACGAGATGTCATTTGCCTTTTTCGGTCCAGGAAGTATTTCAATAATGGCCAATTTTTCTCCTTTCAATTCCTTTTAAGTGCGTTTGGATTTACCTATAATTCTGAACACTTTTCTCCACACTGCTCCTACGCAAATATTTTTGCAAATATTTTTTCGCGTTCTACAATTCATCGGACTTCCTCTCAACGGAAATTTACCACCCGGACAAACCGCATATCTTTTTTACGAAACTTTTTTTTTTCACTGCGTTTATTTAATAACAGTTTTCATAATTTTTAAATATTTGAACTTTGGTTTTTTCGAAAGCCAACTTATCCATCTGTATTTCTCCTCTGATTATAAGATCTCGATCTTTGAAAAGCCTTGGCTTAAGGAAAGAATAATAAACACTAGTTTATTACTGAATACACCTTGCATTGTACAATTGAAATTTGAAATAAATCTGGACATTCGTCGC
The DNA here is from genome assembly GCA_963556195.1 of Sepiola atlantica. NCBI lineage: Eukaryota > Metazoa > Mollusca > Cephalopoda > Sepiida > Sepiolidae > Sepiola > Sepiola atlantica. The sequence continues at coordinate 116,350,728 of OY744517.1, read as the reverse complement.
ATATTTATCACTCTTTTTCTTCTATCTCTCTCTCTCTCTCTCTCTCTCTCTCTCTCTCTATATATATATATATATATATATATATATATATATATATATATATATACGTAGAATTCAATTTCTGTACTTGTGAACAGATAGATAGATAGATAGATAGATAGATAAGTAGGTAAGTGGATATGTAGATGGATGGATAGACAAATGGGTAGATAGATAGATAGATAGATAGATAGATAGATAGATAGATGGATAGACAGATTGTTAGACACACACATATATATATATATATATATATATATATATATATATATATATATATATATATATATATATATATTAGCAAATATAGTCTCCCTCTAGATTGCATAGTTTTGATGGAAAAACTACATACACTGCCCCCGAAGGTGGAGATACTCACTGAGATGATGATATCATGACGAAATAACACTTCCTGGTCCTCCTCAAAGTAGGAGTTAATCCTGTAAACATAATAGATAGTGCACTACCCTCTGCACACAAAAAAGTAGAAGGTAATGCTAGGAGGAATGTATCGTGATGAACGAATGTATACTATACTGCCTTCCCCTGAAAATGATGAGGTAATGCATGGGAGGAATGTATCATCACGAATGAACATATACTACAGAGAATTAAATAAGCAGAAACAATTGTTACGTTAATATAGTTATTATAAGGTGAAAAAAAACTTTCGGATTTATTCATTTAGATAACATTAAAAAAATTGCAAGTTGCAATGTCGATGTAAAACGCTGAAATTAGATCGGGCGGAAAAATATAGTCGTCATCTTTATAAACAAATAGAAATATGCTAGCTAACGACAAACGAAAGCTTTTATAATGTTCTAGTTAAAAAAGACATGTTTATAAACTTGTGTTATCCTTCTTTCTTAGTTGGACTCTTTTTCGACTTGTTTAGATATATTTCCGACTTAACTTTTATTTCGGCGTTTAACGTGTACGATGAAACTTATATACCAAAAAGAAACATTAAAGACAGTAAGTTGTTTTTTTACTAAAACATGGTTCAAGTTAAAAATAAAAATGCCGAAACCTATTTCACTCTAAATAATTCACTTGAATGAAATAGGAATGAACCCCAAATAAAAAGAAGCATTTCAGACTATTGTTGATTAAATAACGTGAAGAAAAACTCATTTTCTCATTTCAGTCGCATAAATTGAACGAAAATAAAAGAATAAAAGCCTGTGGATGTTTTTTATTATCTTTTTTTAATTTGGGGAGGGGGATTAATAATAGGATTTATTATGAAGTGAAAGAAACTTTTCAATAAAAAACTTACAATTAAACAGAAAATTCAATTTTATTGGTGTGTATTTGAAGTGAAAGACGTTTTTATTAAAAGCTATATTAATAATTTTTCAAGCAATAAAATGTTGAACTCTTACTATTTGCTATTTAATCTCGTAAATAAAAACATGTGCTTTGACAATCACTCCCTCCGGGCTCTAGCCGGAGAGCATGGTATTATGGTGAACGAACATATACTACACTGACCTCCTGACTTATAGGAACGGACACTACCCTCACTCCACCTCAAAAAGGAGGATATAATACCTGAGAAGACTATCGTATGACAACAGAGCCAATGCTACACTATTCATCCGCAATAAAAGATAATACAATAAAAAAGGATGTTTTAGATCTCATAAAACTTGTTTCATGGTAAACAACTGATGATCCCTACACACATATTCAGACGAGCGTAAATGCTTGGAAGCTAACTAGTACAGTTATTAGAAAAAAGTGATTGACTTACAAGCACAGCCATTTTGAAACAAAGGTCTTGAGACTAAAAGATTTTTCTTTCAATATAGTTTTAGAGGTTAAAAAACTTCACAGACTATATATATATATATATATATATATATATGAGATCAAATAAAATATTGGGTTTTGGAATGTAAATGACTCTTGTTTACATATATATGCTCTGTTGTTACAAGTTGACAGTCATCGAGCTTAAATTTGGAGAGGTTCGCAAACATAAAGAATATAAATTATATGCTAAAACATATATTTTACACACACACACACACATATATATATATGGAGTTTGAATTACCTACTAGACACAACCTCGAGTGTGTTCGGTCTCTCCGTAAAAGATTTTGTCAAGAAAACCTGCCGTAAGGATTCTTCACACTTACAAATAAACCCTGACTAAATATTCAAAAATGACATAGTATTTGTAGCCTAAATCAGATCTCGGTTTATCTACACGCCTATACGAGGAATGGTGCTACTTCTAGTGACGTTACCTCAGGTAACGGCACTTAGCTGGACACTCCACATCATGTTATTTAAAACAATATAATAACAGAAGTCTAAAATTCAAAATCATAACTACCGTTTCATTATTCTTTGTCGGTTACGTTTTTACATGCGTATATTTACACTGAGCAAAAACTTGGATTACTTTGAAATAATTACTTTTTAAAAATGAAGTCTGTATAATAAAATAAAACATCCTCTATTTTTTCTAAATTTAAAAAAAAGAGTTTTAGTAGTCATTAAGTCGTTTTTTTTTTCTTTCTTTAATAATAAAAGCGAAATGTACAAAGTCATATTATCTTTTAGTCAGAAATAAAAAAGGAAGAGTGGTATTCTCTAGTTAATTCAAAGGTTTTCAGTTTTTAATCGAAATATGACGATCCCAATTCTAATTGTAGATTCCAAGATGGCGGCTTGAAAATCAGCCCACGTGATGTCGAATGTATTGGTCTGGGTTTCTGATTATCTTCTTTAATGTGAGTTTTATCCTGTTTATTCATCTTTTTTTTAAATCTTTCTTTCTTTTTGCTTTATACAAGTGTGCTTTTTATTAGAATAGTCAAGTTTATGTGAGCAGCCAGTTAAAATTGAAGACTAAATTTTGTTTACAAGTTGTGAAACGTTCGTAAGACAGAAAAATATAAACATTCGCTGAAACAAAAAATAAATAATAAATTATGATTGTGGACTAAGTTTTTTTTTCTTGCTTATTAGAATGTAACTAATAAATATATGTGCTCTAAAGCCAGACATAACTTCACTGAGTTTGTAATCTGAAACAATTTAGATGATATAAGGGTTATATACCTTAAAAATTAAAGTCTTTATATAAAGCCAGGAGTTATATATATATATATATATATATATATATATATATATATATATATATATATATATATATATATATATATATATATATATATATATATATATACATATATATATATATATATATATATAATTAGTTTGTTTTTATAAATTGTTTAATATACTCATACATTAATGTTTCGTTTAATAAAACTCATAAGTGTGGCTGCAGATATATATATATATATATATATATATATATATATATATATATATATATATACACTTCCCCGTAACCAATCCCCTGCATCAAATATTCCATAAAATAACCTAAATCAATCCTACAGCTGCTGCGAAAACCTAAAAATGATCATTAAGGCACACAATAACGAAATACTAATAGAGAAGAGCAGATAGGAAGAAAAAATAACAAATTACATAAAAAGTGAAAAATATAGAAAAATAACACTAACAAGAACAAAAATATAAACAATACAAATAGAAATAAACAAAACACTAATAGTAACAACCCGAATAGAAATGAAAAAGTATGCAATAAAGAGAAAAGATGTAACCGCATAAATCGTACACTTTGTCCACTACAAAATAAATGCCTAACCAAACGTATTGTATACCAAGCCACACCATTTGTCAAAGAAAAGACCGAATAACAAGAAGTACTACGTGGGTATGACCTCCCTAGATTTTAAAACCAGATATTATCACCACAAAAGCACATTTAAAAAGAGAGAACGTCAAATTAAAACAGCACTAGCAAGGCACTATGGGGGCTAAAAAAATAGACGCTCACCAATAATTGAATGGAAAATAATACGACAGGCCAGTACATGTAGAAATTTAGACGACCCGTGTAGATTATGCCTGAATTAAAAATTTGAAACTCCAAACTTTAAAGACCCCCGAAATCTATTAAACTATAAAAGTGAGATAGCAAACAGCTGCCTACATAGAAATACATTTGCCTTAAGCTAACGATACATAAATAAATTAATAAACAAATAAGTTAGAAAACAAAACTAAACAAAAAAGTAACAATTTAAAAAATTAAAATCTAAAATAGAAATACAAGTAACCACGTGTTAACATAAATTTACCCATTAGACTGACACAACAAAGTAACAGGATATAGGCCAATCTATAGAAAAAAAGAACAATAGAACAGGATATAAGAAGTAACACTAACCAGACCATTGTTCCTGGGAAACCGAACGATTGGCTGAGAGAACAACAAAGTATATTATTTTTTTAACTAGCTACCTGCGTATATAAAACATCTGGCAAAAATAACTTCATGCATTTTAGCCTGAAGATTGCCCCCGGGGATGAAACACGGAAGCCTCTGTGTAGCTTACTTGACATAAATATATTTTCATAGCTTACTATATATATGTATATATATATATATATATATATATATATATATATATATATATATATATATATATATATATACCTCTTCTACCGGCCGCACAATTTAAGCTGACTTCGGACCAACGCACATATTCACATGGCCGTCGTAAAAGCTATATGAAAGAGATAAGAAATAAACTCTATTATTATTAGAGAGAAGAGGAGGGAGGGGGATAGATGTATATAGATAAATCATGATTAGCAGTATATTTTCATCCGAAATATGCTACACACACATATATATATATATATATATATATATATATATATATATATATATATATATATACGATTTGAAGGAGATTAGTGTTAGGCGGTTTGGGGGGACCTAGACAAGCGATAAGCTGACTCCTTACCCACGCCGTGGTAAATCATACAATGTCCCCCTCTCTATATGTGTGTATTGCTCTCTTTCCCCCCTCACTGTATTGGCTCCCGTTAGAAATCGTACAATAACCCCTCTCTATATATGTATTAAATATTTTGTCACTCTCCTCTCCCTCAATATACGTCTTAAATAGTTCATGATGCCCTTTCTAAAGATATGTATTAAATATGTTGTCGCTCTCTCTATATATATATATGTATTTAAATGTTTAGTGTGAGTTTCTCGTTTTTCATTATCGAAAATTTAATAACCTTGCTTGGATGCTTGAATAAGATCGTAGGGTCGAAATATATTATTGCTCAGGTGATTATGTGATTCCGTGTTGCGTTATTTTATTTTATTTTATTCTTACCCTGTTTATTTCATTGAGTTCTCATACTCCGATTTTCTTTTCGGAATTCATTTCACTCTAACACACACACTATATATATATATATATATATATATATATATATATATATATATATATATATATATGCATGTATTTAATAATATGGGCAGAACGATAGAAGGATAATATGCAAGTGATAGTAAGAAAAATTGAAAGAGAAAAAATATTTCTACTTTATGCACGATATATCGTACTATCTATCTATCTATCTCTATCTATCTATCTCTCTAGCTATATATATATATATATATATATATATATATATATATATATATATAAAGAGAGATGGGGGGAGAGAGAGAGAGATTAAACTTTTTTGACAAGGAACGAAAATGCTGATTATACCGCCCCGAAAAAAAAAATGAAACAACCACAATCTTTCATTTTTCGTTTAATAATTTCAAGAGTCAATTTAAAGCTTTTGAAATATGCATTGGTAATTTAAAAACCTTTAAAAGATCGGAATCTTCTTGATGCCTAACGCTATAATGTCGCTTCAAAATCTTCTTTTACATTAAATTGTGAATAACCTTTTACAAAATTTAAGTCTGTAGACGGGTATTGTAGTCAGGACAATTGGTCTAATTTCAGAAACATGATCGACTCATCGGATTTTGTGAAACTAATAATATATCTATAAAATCAAATACTTATATCTTATATGTATATGAATATTTATTTGAAATATACGTACATTGTATACATATGTGTGTATGTGTTTGTATGTATGTATATCCACACTAGGAGTTGAGCTCTCTTAGAAGTAAGATAACAGGTTAGTGCTTAACTTAAAATGCATAGCTCTTCGTAAAAGAATACAGACCCCAGGTAGCTTCGTCGTAATTGTGAATATATATATATATATTCGCAATTACACTGTATTACAGCTCTTCAGTGCGGCTAGACCAGTTAGTGCCTCAAGCCGGGATTGAAACTCAACCGTCGAGGTGACAGTCGGCGCTTCTTCCTCTAATATATCTCAATGTAAACATTGTCAAGTGCCGGGAGCTCGAATTAGTTTTACCCAATGAGCTATGCCTTAAAGCTAATGACAGTTGGCGATATATTTACAAATAAGCTCTACCTAAGAATGGAGCTTCTTATAGTCATCCACATACAAACTGTTTCGCTGTATCACATCTCTTAAGTGCGGCTAGACCAGTTAGTGTCTCAAGCCGGGATTGAACTCAACCGTCGAGCTGACAGTCGTCGCCTCTTCCCCTGCGCTATCATACGACACTGACTGATTGTGAGGGATATCTCAATGTAAACATTGTCAAGTAGCAGGAGCACGCATTAGTTTTACCCAATGAGCTATGCATAAAAGCAATCTCTAGCTACAAACTCGATGAAAAAGCTATAACTAACATAATAAACGTATAACTAACATAATAAACGTATGGAACAACAACAAAAAATCAAATTAACAATTTACTACACAAAATTAAAAACCTCTAACTTAATAATAAAAACAATAACGTAACTAACTCCTCCTAAGCCAAACAAACGTGCTGTATTTGTTGCAATTTCAATTCAAGGAATGTTTTCCGGATACTATAACGGAATGATACAGCACCTATATTGGTCACACAACAACAACCCTCTCCTGACGTGTTACGTACCACCTAAACGACACAAGCGCTATTCAACGACATATCATCTCACACAAAAAACTCTACAATCAGCCGAAATAAAGACAAAACTAACAACGGACATTAAAACTATCCTTAAAAATTATTGCACATACAGACTTAAAATCCTCAAACCTCTACACATTAAAAAACTGCAACTCAGCATTAATAACATATCATTTAATCCTGGCACTAATTCTCTATCCGTATTCCATAATTAAAATAAGAGAAAAAAAAGAAAAAGTTTATAAAAGGCTAACTTTTTGATAGTATTTTCTTTTTAATGTGTGAGATGATATGTCGTTGAATGGTACACAGATGAAAAATAAGATACTGCTGATGACAATTGCGAGATCAAAAGCACTCGAAAGTTGGGCGACGAAACAACACTCGAAGCAATGATGTTTAAACTAACACTTAAAATCAGAAAACTTGCTAGCCGCGTCAAGAAGCTAACAAGGAAAATAACACAAAGAGACAGGTCCATATATATATATATATATATATATATATATACTTACACAAGGCTTCGAGATCATCCGGGAGCTTTCAGGCTCAGGAATCAGCCATCGGTAATCACCTCGTTAGTACAAATAGTTTTTCTGACAACTATTTCGATGGGGGTTTTTCTGTTTTACACAGTGCCAGGTCGAACTACCATCTCAATATTATTGAGGCGTTAGTTATTAACAATTATCGACCTAGCCTGTGTAGACAAAAGATTTTGAAGCATCAGTTGGAGATCTTTAATGATCTAAAACCACCATAACGTTGAGAGATTTACTTTTTTTTTCTTAATCGTTTTCTCAAACTGAAACAATGTTCTCATATCTCATTCGATTTACTTAGTTTTTAATTTATCATTCTGACGTTTCTTCTTTGAGGGTCAGCCGATAAGGCCTTAAGGAAAATTTTAGCAATTTTCTTTCTTTTTTTTACCAACCGCCCGTTTTTTTGATTAAAAAAATGTTTCCTCTGAAATTTATCCTACGATTTTGTTGTACGCGAAATTTAAAATGCTCATTCAATAATTCTGTCTACCAAAAAAAGGACTTGACTCCCTATATAAAACTGGTAACTAGCCTGCAATAATCAATCAACAACAGTGACTTGGAACACTATTAGAAAAAACAGTATCTGCAGTTCTCTGAACTCACCATGTAACTTATGCCTAACTGAAAGACTTGAGACGGTTAGATTTAGGGATAGGGGTAAACTGCTAAACAAAGAGCAAAAGACCTCAATTTACTGTACGCACAATAGATCACACCTTCTCAGTAATTTACATATAACCTCTAAAACGAATGTTACCATGTAAAATAGATTAAAAACCCCAAAAACTCATTTTTTAAACCTAATTGAGCCCATCATCTCATAGTATCTACTATATACCCCAGAATCAATTACATAATGTTATCTACATATTACCATTGTATTAATTATGGAAATGGTATATGCAATGTTTTTAATAGTCCAATTGGGAAGTTAGTTAGAAATTGAAGATGCCCAAATAGGCATGAGAAACAAGTAATAATGAAATTGTTCGTTATTTTATTGTTATACAATTGTTTATTGTAAAAAGCGCGGAGTAAATACATATACAGCTATTGCTGAAACGCAAATAATTATCGAAAGGCGCGAGATGGACAGACGTCCATTAACTGAGTTCTGCAATGCGTATAGTCCGGGTGACATCGCCAGATATGGGCTAAGACGCAGAGCAAGATCCCAACGACGGGACAAGAATATAGCCGATTGCATCCGTCACATTCCACAAACAGTATGGAAGTAAAGGAGAGCGTGAATGAAGGAACCGACGAGTGGAAATCTCTCCGATTGAAGTGTGAAATAAAAGAATAGAATCTCTCTCAAAAGTCTTGTCTTAGAGTGTTTTTGTCTCCCGTGCATGAGGACAGAGTTTGCCCACAAGACAGGTACTCCACTACGATCACGAGCCAGCAACGGAGATGGGTGTGCAAGCAAACCCACGACCAACAGTGAGGCAGAAATCTGTAAGGTAACTTTTAATATTGATTCAAAACGTAAGAACGATTTGAAACATGTTAAGGATATCATAAGTTTAAAGCCAGTTTAAAGGCTTAGGGACTATTGTTAGAATGTGGAGATAAAAAACTGTTAATTATTCTGCAGTTAAATGAACGCTAAATTTTATGAGAGGCACGGTCGACGTTTCTTACTTTCGCAATTAGTTCTGTGTTGTCTTGATTTTTGGTGGTGCCTCGAGAAATGTTGACACCAAGCCTTCGCCATTACGAAGTATAACAATATATAGAATAAGAGTTGTAAATTAATGTTACAATATGATATATTAAGAAAAAGCTATAATTGCACACTAACCAGCCACATCGAAATAACAATAGAAATTAAACAAAAAAGACGCCTAAGGCGCTGAAACTGCAAAGAAATTTAATAAACTAACGCTTCAAAGGTATCAGCCTCGACTGATAAAACACAAGATAGTTTTTAAAGGTCAAGGAGGATTGTAAAACCTGCGATAAGAGAACACGAAACAAACCTTCACTGGAAGGGTGTGGAGAGTACTGAGACTTTGGGGAAGCTTATTGCTACTTAAATCCCAGTGAATACCAATGGTTGTTTCCAGCGAGAAATCAATCGTCAGCGGCTGTTGCGATAACGCAAAATCATTTGCAATGGTTATCGAAAGATGTTAAGAGTAGTAGAAATCCGGGTAGACTTGTTTTCACTCAGACTACAGGGAAAACCAACGGTTATGGTCAGCGAGCAATTACTGATGATGATTAGTGTGAGAACTCCTAGTGATTAAATAATAATAATAATAATAATAATAATAATAATAATAATAATAATAATAATAATAATAATAATAATAATAATAATAATAATAATACGATAGCGTGTGTGTTCGTGTGTCACGCTTCTGGCAAAAGCTCTGCGCATGCGAGCCGCACCTAGATTTTGAAAAACATTGAACTCGCCTAATTTTCGAAACATTTCAAGTATTTCCCTTTGGCGCAACGGTTAGCGACGTAGTATGTTTTACTTCGGCCCGACTGGTTTACAGTTCGATCCCAACCAACCTCTAAGATGTTTTTCTACATTTCGAGGGAAAGGTGAAGGGGAAGGGGAAAAGAGGTAGGGAACATACATATTAATACAATAGCGTGTGTGATTTTGTGTGTCATGCTTACATCAAAAGCAACGACCTTCCGAATCTGTGTATGCTACTCATGAATTGGCGTGGCCTTTTGGCCAAGATCAAAGTGTACTAACTGTTTCGATGGATACTGCACCCTATAGACTGATATTGTTTTGGTCTTCGGGGCTTAGTTTACGCGGGTCTATGGGTCTGTCCTGTGCAGTTGTAGGAGGTCCACCCTCCCAGGCTTCGCTTCCCCTCTTTGGGGAGGAGTAAGTTTATTGCTTACTGCCTGAGGCGCCCCTACCGGGGAATGCCGACGGGGCTGCCCAGGCACTTTTTAGTGACCAGAGTGCTCACTTCTCGGGCGCTGGCTTCTCAAACCCCACTTTCCCGACCCGATCTTGGGTCACATCTTACTTGTGGGAGTAAGATAAAAACTGGCCTTGTGCCTAACTCCTGGAGAAGAGTATATCAATACTCATTAATTGGCTTGGCCTTTCGGCTAAGATCAAAGTGTAGTATCTGTTCCGATGGATACTGCACCCCATAGACTGGTATTGTTTTGGCCTTCGGAGCTTGATTTACGCCGGTCAATGGGTCTGTCCTGTGCAGTTGTAGGAGGTCCACCCTCCCAGGCTTTGCCTCCCCTCTTTGGGGAGGAGTAAGTTTATTGCTTACTGTCTGAGGCCCCCCCCCCTACCGGGGAATGCAAACGGGGTTGCCCAGGCAATTTTTAATGTCCAGAGTGCTCACCTTCTCGAGCGCTGGCTTTTCAAACCCCACTTCTTCGACCCGACCTTGGGTCTCATCTTGTGGGAGTAAGATAAAACTGGCCTTGTGCCTAACTCCTGGAGAGGAGTAAATAAATATTCATGAATTGGAGCCAAATTTAATTTAATCGAAAACATTTACAAAGTAAGATTTAGTCGTCGAAATATTACCTTCACTAAAAATATTGTATATAAAGAAGTTTTGTAAATTGTTTCATGTATTGTTCATTTTTTTAAATAAATATACAAGTCAAATTTTACTATATTTTATTCAAACATGTATAGGTTAGGAACAATTTTATATATTAGTATTAAAAACATCATTTCGTATAATTTACACGGGTCCCGCTAGTAATAATAATAACAATAATAATAATAATAATAACACAAAATCATATGGGATATGAATGTACAAACAGACAAACCCATAACAGCAAGGAGACCGGATATGATAATAATCAACAAGAAAGAAAAATCCTGCCAAATCGTGGACTTTGCCGTTCCAGCAGACCACAGAGTGAAGATCAAAGAGACGGAAAAGAGAAGCAAATATACTGAACTTGCCAGAGAATTGAAAGGAATATGGAACATGAAGAAAGTCAGTATAACACCAATAATCATAGGAGCACTAAGAACAGTCCCCAAAAACATGAAGAAAAGACTAGGAGAAATAGGAATCAAAGGGATAACTGAGACCATACAAAGGACAGTAATGATCAAAACAGCTACAATCCTGAGAAATGTCCTCGAATGCGGAAACCAACCCACATAAGCAACGAATGGAGAACAAACACATGGAAGCACAAAACAACAGAACCGGGGAAAATACAACCGCACGAGAGAGGCGCAAGTATAGGCTGACGCCACGAAAATTATGGACAGAGGGTCGAGGAGGGAAAGCGCAAAACCAGACCTCCACTGGAAGAGCGCGGACAGCTCTGGGACCTTGGGAAGGCTTGTTGCCACTCGGGCCCCAGAGGGGACCAATGGCCCTTATCAGCGGGAAATCGTTGGTAGGTGGCTGTTGCGATTACCGCAAGGTCATCAGCGGTGATGAACGAAAAGAGGTGGAGCATACTGGAGGCCTGAGGAGACTTGTTGTCACTCAGACTCCAGGGAATACCACAGGTTGTCGGCAGTGGGTGACCACTGACGATGACCAGTGTGATAACTCCTAGTGAGTAAATAATAATAATAATAATAATAATAATAATAATAATAATAATGCGAAGCCCCCCCCCCCTTCACAATAAAATTGACGCCAATGTTCGTATAGTTGTAAAGTGTTTCCATCTCTTTTGTAATTATTATGCATTTGGTTACGGTAAAAACGTTTTACGTGTCCATGTTAATTGTGTGAAGTATTGCAGTTTTTATTAGGTTGGTGAACATTTTTAATGGAGTGTCTAATTTCTGCGACCTCAATAGAGTTGGGGAAAACCGTGGTTGATAAGAGCTGGTTTAATGTTTGTGTGTTCATTATAAAAAAAAATTGTTCGGGAATAGGGGATCAATTAAGCGCGGAATATTAGGTTTTATGATGATGGCCTTTTTTATATCAGAGGACAGCATTTACTTTTAAAGTTGACTGCACAGAACTTGTTTTTGGTGGCATGACATTTTATACGTGAAACTAGTAAATATGTTATCATTGGTGTCGAGGGAATTTTATTGTTTACATTTAATTTATAGTAAGATTAAAGACAGAAATTGTTTAGGAATTCTCTTGTACGTTAAACTCATTAGTATTTTGGTAATTGGTATAATAGAATAGCCTACATCCCCTTTATCTATATAGACTAATAATATGTATAGTGAACACGGCGATAAAGAGATGAGTCTTGCTTCTGACATTAGTAATATTGTCTGACTAATTCTCTGCTTCCTTTGTTCTAGCTCGTTTGACTTGTCGGTCTAGTGGTCTTCGTCGATTTACTGTTCAGCTACCTCGTTATAATTCATCTTACTATTTAACTAGCTTGTTTTCGCTAACTGCGGGATTGTGGAACTCTCTTCCTGCTGACTGTTTGATAAAGGTGAATAGGGGTATCCTGTATTTACGTAAATCACATTTCATTCTTTTAGCTCCTTACATCAAGTGGATTTTTATACCTTGTTTGGCTCGACTTCTATAAAATAAAAACATTTTACTAATGTCTGTCTTATCCATTATATCACTCTGGTGGCAATAAATTTTTCTTTCGTCCTTATATTAACGGGTTAGTTGTTTTTTCTACTCGGTAAAAAACGTTCAACAAGAATTCAGAATCATGACTAGGATATCATCAACATTTATTGAATAAAGTAGGGGTTTATAAATAACAAGTAAATATCCTCCATCAAAAATTATGGAAATAATTACGCTTCGCAAGTGTTCACACTAAAATTCATATTATTATAAAATAACGTCTCAATCAGTGAATTTACAAAAAGCGATAAAAAAGAAATAAAACGTCTCAAATTAAAAAGTTTAAAAAGTGAAAAAGGAAGAAAAACGTAAAACTCGGTATCGACCGAAATAAGGAAAGAAGAAATGAAACGTCTAATTAAGGAAATAGAGTGAAGGATCTATTTCCAAATTTATTACAAGCGGCGGTGGTGTTGTCTGACTTGCCATTTTCCTCATCTCTTGTTCTAAGCACTTTAAATGTGTATTATTATAGTATTAATAGTTTTTAAAATAAACGAGATTACCTCGGAATGATCGAAAAATCAGGATAGTGAATATGAATTATAAGCTAGATGGTAAGGAGATGAATGTCAGGAGTGTGAGTAGACGCCATGTTTGAAATACGAATGCGATTGTTTTGATAATTACAAGGTTGAAACGAAAATGTATAGTATAAACATTTTCCTATATAATTTGGATTATTCGGACTACTGTTCTCATCTTGAGTGTTATTCTCACAATGTTTCGGACGGTGTAAGCTCCGACCTTCTTCAGGTTATCTTGTCGAACTAGATAATCTGCACGGAATTTCGAACAGAACCCTGTATTTCATCCATGAGCGAGTAAAAGTCTTTAGTAATTCGCAATTCCTAGTATCGCCAGCACTAAGGATTAAACCTTCAACCTTCAGAGGGTACCGTTCGAAATTCCGTGCAGATTCCGAGTTCGAAAGAAATATTACAGAGTTCGACAAGATAACCTGAAGAAGGTCGGAGATTACATCGGCCGAAACGCTGTGAGAATAACACTCAAGATGAGAAAAGTAGTCCGAATCATCCAAATTATAAAAATTATCAATTCTTATCTGAAATATTCAGAAACCTAAAACATTTAATTGGTGTTTTTTTTTTCAGGTATACCGATTTGAGAAATGTGTTTAAAACAATTGTCAGAATTACGTTATCGACCGAGAGAGAATCGAAAAATTAAACAAACGACGGAGCCAGATTTACAACCGACATGATTGCCCCATCTGATTTTTGCTTCCCCATCAAACGGGGATTGGGGAGCTGACTGTGTATGTTAGACTGACTATGCTAAAAGAATGTCGACATTCTACTATAATAAATTGTAAGTTATGAGAAACCTTTCTTGTTTCGATTCTTTATGTTGTATACAACTTTCCGCATTGTTGGACCAGTAATGAACGGATGTCATAATGCGACACATTAGTAAACAAATTATCAACTTCTCGCGAGGCTTTTATACCATTATTAGGGTGTTGTGCTTGTAGCGTTATGATAAGTTCATTACTATGAGTAATACTATATTTATGTTGCATCTAGAGAGGGATTAGTTTATAATGGCTTTCGTCGGTACATATGGATAGTGACTTGTAAAATAATTGATCGGGAAGATTATCGATTATTTGGGGAGTTTAATACTGTTACAGTCGGCATTGTTTTTTGCAATCAGTTTATTATATTTTTTTATTTGTGTATGTTAGTAGGATATTTTCAATTTGTTACGACCATAGCGGATATTTTGTAATTTTGAGTATACAATCGTATCGGTGACAACAGGTGATCGTATCATCAATAGAATGTGTCATTCCCATTGTGCTTTACACTCACCGGACTCTAAGCCCTGATTTTTATTTATGAAGTAATCCCAAAGACAATGGGGTTTGGGAACCAATTTTTGTATTCTAAGTTTGTGTTGGAAACTATTTTTGCTGATGGTTACGTACAGTCTGTGGTCAACATTTTGGACCTTTTATTGTTCATAGAATGTTTTAGTGTAGTACGTATTTTTGCGTATTGTTATTTTTAGTTACAAATCTGTCAACACTTATCAAGGTCCAGATGCCACTCCAGGATCAGGATTAATGAGATTGTCGGTTGGCGATGAACAACACCTTGAAAGAATTGGAAACGATGGGTGATATAGTCAGAATTTGATTATTTAAGCGAACGACTCGACAAGAATTTGTTAACATTGAACTTGAAAATAACGATGTGGTAGTCAGTTAGGAAGCAACCCCGTGTTATTCTATTCTACCAATAGGCAGTTTTTCGAAATAAACTGGATCATGTAAGTTCTGTTTAGTTTACGTACACAGAAGAAGAAGAAGAAGAAGAAGAAGAAGAAGGGGAATTTTTCATAGTGATTGTAGCTAGTTTCTGTGAATGTTTTACAGGGTGTTAATAGTATATTTACAAATTTTTGTCTGCCTCTTAAAAGAGTCACATTCACATCGGCAAGTGCTGATTTCTTGGTGTGTTTCAGAATCGTCGAACTCAGAAGATATTTTAGGCAACATTCCTTCCTCTAATCATGTTTCTTTAAACATTATGGCCAATGTTTGTCAACACATATTGATGATAAGTCGTTTAGGTTTCCGGATGATAATCTTTGTTTCAGATGGAAACTGTCTAATATATTTACTAAAAAACTACCTTCACAGTTGATGTATCGCCATTTTCTCGTTAAGCTACTTCGAGCAAAATACGTCACACCAGAGAGAAATATTTATCTATATGATTTTGAATTTTCACAAAATGTCTTGTCAAAATGACAGCGTACATAATCCTTCTGAACTATGAAAGGATTAATTTTATTTAAATTCTGTTTTTATAACTCTCTTGTAAATACATATGTGATAGAAAGCATTTTCGTTTAAGTTATCAAAGATTAAAAATTAAAAAAAAAACATACGAGTATCTACCGAAGACAAACAAACGATAGTAGAAAAGCAAACGCAGTATATTGTTGAAAGACAGTTACCAGTAAGGCCACACTTAATAGCTGCGATGCAGCGAAACAATCTGGTGATAATTACGTATGACCCACCCTTGCTGGGTTTAGACGTGTGGTAATAGAAATCGCTACTAACCATTAGCGATAATTCTAAACTAGTGGTTATTAAAACATTATGGTTTTACTTACTTACTTACTTACTTACTTACTTGTAGCATGTTGTCGATACCCTAACCATTAGAAGCACTGAGTGTAAAACAATAGTCGGTTACGATCAGGCTTGAAGCGCTTGCCAATCTAGCCAAACTAAAAAACTGTGATACTGCGAAAAAATATGTAAGTAGACGACTACACACACACACACACACACACACACACACACATATATATATATATATATATATATATATATATATATATATATATATATATATATATAAGTAGAGAATTATAACTGAAAGCGAAAGCAAATATCGGAATCTTGAGAGGAAGAAATCGGAGAGAACAGAATAAACGGGATAAAATAGAATGTGACTCGGTACTTAAATATGTATAGCTTTCCAAATCAGTCCAATCTTGGAAAGAATGTTGACCCTCTGGTTGTAATATACTATAACTATTTAATGATTGTCGTCTGGGACTATAGAATATAAAGTTGATAAAAGAACACGTTATATGCTTCATGAATGTATATCACGAAAGTGATGTTTTCTGTATAACTGAATAAGAGAGGATTTATAAGTAAGATCAAGCTGAATTATAGCAAACACAGAGAGCAAGAGGTAGAAAGCTCGGGAAATCATAGGTAAACAAGCTTAATTGCTAATCAGGCGAACTTTAAAGCTTCTAGCTCAGACACTGAATAATAATACATGAATAACGAAGTTTAACGTGTAAACATTTTTGTTCAAAAGAGCATTAAACATCATTATAATTGGCTGTTTCTGTCTATCTGTCAGCAACAAAACTGACATGTAGAATCTCAAGATGGTCGGTGTCTCATCGGAAGCATTAATGTTAATACTACTACAGCTAATATAAAAAAGAATGATAGTCCAGTCAAACTAGTAAAACATGTCAAACTAATTACAACACAAGGTGTTCTTGCACAATGCATTTCTATGTCTATATGAACATATTGAAAGTCTAGAAAAATCTACCAATGCGAAATATCAAAAATGTTATAATTATCGATCTGCGAAAATAGCGTGTGTTTATGACAAAGAAATGTAAACAACATCGTTTTCATTTTGCTTTTTTTTCTAAACTTTTAGATAAAATTGATTGCTGGTCATAAATGTATTTCTTGTCCTGAAATAAAGTTCGATTTATTTTGTAAAGTTTCGAGAATAAAACTTTAATTCAATGTTTTAATCGCTGGCGACCATATTGGTTTTCTATGCACCAAAATATTTTTATAACGTAAAATTTTTTGATACAAAATAAGATTGGAACATTTTTTACACAAAAAAAACAACTTGTTTAAAACAATATGAAGAGGTTAAAACAAAAACATATTGGTCGTTGTTTAAAGAATTCCTAAGAATATATATCATAGGTCGTATCTGGATTAGCAATGAGTTTTGCAAATATTTTTAGCTGACATCATTCAATTTTCTGCTGAATTAGTACCTCTCACTTAATAATATTAGATTTCTTTGTTCTATGTATGAGTCTTTTCTTCACTTTGAGTGTCAGTGTCATTTGCAATACTCATTGCTTATCCAAATACGATGGTAGATGAAGAATCTATGATAGCAGCTATGGATATCCATGAAGAGTTGGAACAGAAAAAAAGAAACAATTGACTATCTATACTTGCTGCATGTGATTGCAATCTATGGAAATGCTAGACAGTTCGAACCATTTTCTCTGGGCTTAGAGAACAGAAAATTGGAGTATATATCTGCGATATTGTATGACATGCTACCATTCTTTGTTACTGCAGGTCACAATATGTATACTGAGACAATTTTTCTTCACTTGGAGTTTCAGAGTCAGTTATAGAAGTATGTGGCATAGTAAATTCCAATGTGTCTGCAAGAAGTAATATTTTAAGTGCATCATCTATTAAAAATGACCTCTTCATACTTTAGCAAAGGCATTTCGACTAAGCATATTTGACACGGACTTGTGGCCATATATCTCTTTCAGAACTTCTGATAATCCTACCTTTTCCATTAGATAGTCTAAGCACCCCACAAAACTTATCTCGATGTGTAATCCTCCAATTCTAAAGAATACAGATTCAAACGGCTACTAGATGGCTCACTAACTATAATAGTTTGAACCTTCCAATACAGCGGATAGTCAAATGTGGTAATAGAAGTTATGTTATAATTTTACTTGTTCAACCAAAAATATCAATGTAGAATAGATACATGACATATTTGATGGATCTAAGTCAATGAAAAGTAAAATCACTACAGTTGCCCTTTTCCCGGATGATTTCCTTTGTGCATAATTTGCATTAATTCTGACAACCTTGGATATGGTCATTGCAGAAACAGGGAGACTGTCCACGGAATATCAAGTAAATATGGGCATTTAGGAAAATAATCACACGGCTTAATATAGGTAAGTTCACTAATATGTTATAGATTATCTTTGTGATAATGGTAATAATAAATTGTTACGTGTCCAGGCCTAAGGATCTCATTAGTCGGTACCTCATGCTGGTAAATCACATGCGTCACAAATTTTCCTGGTGTTAATATGGCAACTATACCCATTCGATGAAAGGTCAAATATCGATCAAGAATTTGTATATTGCGGTAAATAGTGTCTGCTGCATATAACATACATTGAAGTTCTGTAACATGACATAACAGTTACAGATGCATTTTGTTCAAATGTTTGAACTTCGTCATATGAGCTACAAAACCCATGTTGCTGTAATTAATCTATCAACAACCTAAAACCAAAATGGTGATACATTTTTATGGCTAATCATAATTGTAAAAGAGCAATTACGATATATGTTCGAATAGCTTTAATGATAGCACGTTCCAAGGATGCCTGTTTTTATTCTGTATTTTCCTGTTGCAATAATCTGCATAATATAAGCAACACTATCAGGAAGAAATGGCAAGGGTTTCTTTGGGTGGATAATTTTTATTTCATCGTTTGCCTGTCCTAAAGTTGGTACTGCACCGTTGGCAATAGACTGGTTTACATTTATCATTTCTTTACGACTTACTTGGATGTGACACAACTTCATGTTTATCGAATGAAGGCAAAACAGTTGCTATTAAAATAAAATAAAAACTTACAGCATTGTACTGAGGTTTATGTCAGTGTAAGGCAGTAATAGAAAGCATTATTGCATTTGAAATACGCCACATAGGAACTTCAACTAATTGCACTATCATCGGTGTTCCCAAAAAATACATAAAAACATAATCACAGTTGAGTAAAGATCGTGTCTCCAACAACAGCTGTTGTAAAATACTATTCTATGCATTATACTAATAAGTACATATATGGTAAGTAACTCGTTTTCTAAATCCAATTAATTGGGGATGCATAGAATGGTGTCATCATACAAGAAATAAAACTTGATCCGGTGCAACTACAAAAATATTGCAATACAGCACGGTGTACATGTAAGAGGTATGGACTTAATTGTTCAACACACAGTTGGAGAGTGTTGTGGTATAGCTTGTGCTTATTTGTCAGTGCCTAAAGATAACATTGAGTTAGATGATTGCAAAATAATTAAATAATAAAAGCGCTCGGAGAGCACAACCTTCCGAGAATGGTTTATTGTGTTATCCTACTATTCAGGTGAGACTTTGGAATGTTTTTGAAAATGAGACACTATATAAACATAGGAAAGGTTACATAGATTTATTGAGAAATGCCTAATTAACGGAGATTCATATGAAGTTGTTAAATGGGGTGTTTTATGTTAAAATGGAAAATGCTGCCAAATCTTGAATCTGTTTTAGATCTAGGTGAAATTTGATCATGTTTCAAATTTTAAAAGAATAGACAAGAAATTGACTGAGATGTGATTTTTTTTAAACTTTGACTATGAAGAAAAATAGAGATGTTCAGAATTTCAAAATATCTTGCATTCAGATACTGGATCAGATTCAAATATATTGTAGGACTTTCCTGGGCCAAGATACAACTTTGGTAAAGAAGGCATTGAAATCTGGTGATTATGTTTTCCATCAATTTTCTAACACACGGAATAATGAACTAACAAACAAATAAATAAACGATGATTAAAACATGACCTCTGTGTGTGTGTGTGTGTGTGTGTGTATGTGTGTGTGTGGGTGGGTGTGGGTGGGTGTGGGTGGGTGTGTGTGTGTGTGTGTTAGTGTGTGTGTTAAGTGGCGGGAGTAATTTATAATATATTCATTTTTTTTAATTGAAACATAATGATGTAAAAATATATTCAATAAAATAATTACATGAAATATCCCAATAATTTAGTAATGGGAGAATATTCTTTGAATGCATACGATAAAACGAATTGTCTCAAAGCTGAAGATTGACCCTAAAATACATTTTATATAGGTTATTTTTGCTGTGGGATTAAAGAAGCATTCTATATACATCATTTCATATAAATTATGCCTTGGTGCGATTAGTAGCATATATAATGTTCACTGAAAAATACAGGGCCGATGTTGATAGAAAATGCCAAATTTGCATATTTATAAAGATCCAGAAGCTCCGAATATAAAGCACCCTAGATATGATGAATCAAACAACAGATTAAAATGGTGATAATAATAATACCACTACCACTTGTTATTATTATTATTATTATTATTATTATTATTATTATTATTATTATAATAATAAAAATAATAATAAGAAGAAGAAGAAGAAGAAGAATAATGATAATAATAATAAGAAGAATAAGAATAAGAATAATGATAATAATGATAATAATAATAATAATGATAATAATAATAAGAATAATAATAATAATGATAATAATAATAATAATAATAATGATAATAATAATAATAATAATAATAATAATAATGATGATGATGATGATGATGATGATGATGATGATGATGATGATGATAATAATAATGATAATAATGATAATAATAATAATAATTGGGAGAGCGCGGACAGCTCTGGGACCTTGGGGAGGCCTGTTGCCACTCAAACCCCGGAGAAGACCAATGGCCCTTATCAGCGGGAGATCAGTGGTAGATGGCTGTTGCGATACCGCAAGGTCATCAGCGGTGATGAACGAAAAGAGGTGGAGCATACTGGAAGTCTGAGGAGACTTGTTGTCACTCAGACTCCAGGGAATACCACAGGTTGTTGGCAGTGGACGATCACTGACGATGACCAGTGTGATAACTCCTAGTGAGTAAATAATAATAATAATAATAATAATAATAATAATAATAATAATAATAATAATAATAAGAAGAAGAAGAAGAAGAAGAAGAAGAAGAAGAAGAAGAAGAAGAAGAAGAAGAAGAAGAAGAAGAAGAAGGGAAAAAAGAAGAAATAAAGAAAGAGATAAATGTGTACATCTGTGAGTCTGTACGTATATAGGAAGAAAAACTAATGGACACATTTTTATGAGATTTGGAAGACAGAGAGTATACATAATACTGAGTCTAATATATTATGTTTGACTTACTTTTAGTAGAAAAATGTTTCATAACACCCCCTTAAAATATATTTTCGCATGAATTTAAAAGACACTGACAGATTCTTATTAAATTAGAAACACTGATAGTATGTGTTATAGGGATGCAATTAGCTACGTTTGATTTACTATTGTCTGAAGAAAGGAGAGAATACGCTCCTTTTCCTTAGGAAATTAATATGCCCATAGATTCACAAACTACCGCGCTAAACTTAAGGGCATTTAGGATACAGATAGTAGATGTTATACGGTGTGTAATGAGTTATGTTCGATTTACTTCTGAGTTTAGGAAAAGGACTAGAATGACTGCTTAAAATTATACATATCCAGGAATTCAGTAGATATTGTACTGGGTATAATTTCATGTAATTTGGAACGTAGAAAATGTAACGAACTATATTTTATTTTATTTTCAAAGGGAAGCAAAATAATCAGACATCTATAAAATTTGACAAAAAATGTACCTATAGATTAAAAAACTATAGATCAGATTTTTATAAAATTTGGAGTATAAGTAGAACACGTAATAGAGATTGTAATGAGCAATATTTAATTAATTCTTCAGATCAATATTACCATTTAATTAATTCAAAGGTAAATATTCCCATTGATTTAAAAACTTCTAAACGGATTTTTTAATGAAATTTAGAACATAGATCTTAGATATAAACATGTTACTGAGTCCGATGTCTTGTGTTGCATGTGACTGTATTCTTACCTATCCAGTAAACGGCGAGTAATCCTGCTAGTAGTAAGTAATAATGATAATAATGATGATAATAAATGTGCACCACTGGAGATAGTAATTGTAAAACTTTAAACAACAAACAGTGTGCATAGAACTGCCTAACAAAAAGATAATAATACTATGTTAATATGATACTGATACATCTCTAAGAGTTCTGGAAGCAGAGAGCATCACGTCAAGAGAATTGAAAGAGAGTATTAGAAAAGAAGATCTAAGAACAATAAAGCTCCTAAAAACCAAACGATATAGTGGAAACATAATTAAAGGCACAATCTCTAGTAAGGTATTTCAGACTCTTCATCAGCTGGGCAAAGAAAGAACTGATGAACTTAAACCAAACGACAAGGAAAGTTAGGGGCATGCACAATGCATTGCGCTAGAAAGGTGATATGTATAAAGGATAGAAAGAGGAATAGCACTGGTAAGTTTAGAAGACTAGGTGGACGATGACAAAACAAGAAAATTGTATAGCCTAAAATAATTAAAGACTGATTACAGTTTCCAAAACAATCCTACCAAAATGATAAACAACATCTAAACTGGAAACAAAAACGTTAAGAAAAGACACAAAACCGAGAAAAAAAGAAATGGGTGACTATGTGAAAAGCAGATAAGAGAGTAAATCTCATAACAATTAATTGCAGCACACTAGCCCTAAAATAATAACAAAAAACACACAAAACTGCGTAGGAAAAGCCGTACACTGGAAAAGTCTACACGTCTACTATGCAGATAAATTGTACAGACACTAATCGGGGTCAGTATTCGAATATAAAAAGCACAAAATCCTCTTCGACATGGAAGTACAAATAGAAAAACGTATCCTAACAACGAGAGCATTACTGTTATAACGTCTATAATAATAAACAAGAAAGAAAAACTTGGCAATTCGTAAATTTCGCCGTATCAGGAGATCGCAGGGAGAATATAAAGAAGGCAGAAAATAAGCAAATACGTGAAACATGCCAGTGATCTGAAAGGCATATAGAATATGATGAAAATACCAATAATTGTAGAAAGATAAGGAACAATTTCAAAAAAAGGTTAAACAATGGCCAGGAGAAATTGGGATTAAAGGGAAGGTTTACACCATTCAACGCACAGCAATGGCGAACACAGTCGAAATATTGAGCGGGAAAACCAATCAACATAACCAACAAATACAAACTAGCCACAGGTAAGTTGAAATAGAAATGAAACGAAAAATATAGATATAACGTTACATAAGCCCAATGGAACTGAAATTGCAAGAAATCTTATAATTTGACAACCCCACGCCAAACAAAAAATACAGATAGACTCACATATATGTGGTGACAGACGATTCGGCTTGTATGAGAAAAATGATCATAAGGGGTTAATGAGGATGGAAATGCTGAGGAGAGAGTGTATCAAACATACCTAAACTAGCAAGGTACGGAGATCATTGAAATCGTGAGATGAGGGGAGCTTATTATCACTCAAATTCTCGAAAAGACCAGCGGTCGTTGCCAGCGTGAAACTAATAGTAGAAAGGATGTTGCGATAACGCAAAATGATTCGTGGCGGTTCTTGAAATCGTAGGAGTGTCTGAAAATCTGGAGAGACTTGTTGTCACTCGGATTAATATTCCGTTCGAGTAAACTTGCGACATTTGAAATTTATTTATGTTTTTTGTACATGCATTTGGGGGTAATGTATACATGTACGGTGAATGAAAAATATATATAATAGTACATTCTTAGTGGCCGCATAGATTAATAAATATATAGATCTAATGCTGAATAAATGTATAACTAGTAAATGTATTGTAAAATATTTTATAAGTAATTTATATAGCTGTGCTTACTACAAAGTTATGTATAACTTCATAGTCGAATTAGTATATGAAAAGATAAACTAGTGAGACTTGAATTGAGGGCAGTAATTTTTTACGGGATAATTAACAGCAAATATTAAATAATTCTTATTCTTTTAATTAAAAAGAACGTAGTACAAATAAGTACATAATTGTTATTATAAATAGTACATAGTGAGATTAAAAAAAAAAATAGTTTAGCCTTTAGATGTATGATATTTATGTTGTCTTATGTTTTCTTGCATACAAAAAGATGGATAATACTAGTGTATGCAGCAGCTTCAGTTTGCAACGGAGACTAATGTTTCCGTCTTTCCAGATTGATTTCAGTTTTGCAAGTGCTGCTGTCGTTTGTGCTGCTCTTGCCAGGATTTCAGTCTTGGATCCTTTGTTGCTGAGTATAGCGCCAAGGTATTTGATCTGGTTTACGGTTTCCAGTTCTTGGCCGTTGGCTGTTGTCGTGTTTGATAATGGTTGTCCACTATTCGTCATCAGCTTCGTTTTTTCAGCATTGATCTCCATTCCGTACCTTGTGGATGTTCTGTCGAGGCGGCTCACTAGATTAGAAAGTTCTGTTTGATTTCCGGCAAGTCCATCAATGTCATCGGCGAATCTGAGGTTTGTGATGGTTCGTCCACCAATGCTGACTGTGCCCACGTGATCATCAAGGGAATCTAACATGATTCGTTCAAGGAGGATGTTGAAGAGTGTTGGCGACAACAGACAGCCCTAGCGAACCCCAACTGCAGTGTGAAACCAATCCCCCACCTGAACGAGAACTGCACTTGTGGCTTTAGTATACAACTCCTGTATTATTTTGATCATTTTTTTACCCATGTTGTATTTCTTCATTGTTGACCACAGTGCGTCGTGCCAGACCCTGTCGAAGGTTTTCCTGAAATCAACAAACGCATGGTATTTCTTGTTATCCATCTTTTTGTATGCATGCGAGTCATGGACCTTGACAGCTGAGCTCCAAAGAAAGATCCATACGGTAGAAATGAGATGCTACAGAAGAGTGCTTGGCATCTCTTACTCAGACCGTGTCACAAACGAAGAAGTTCGCGCGCTCATCAACGCAAATCTGAACGTAATCATCAACGCAACTGTAAGAAAAAGAAAGCTTGGATGGTATAGTCACGTGACAAG
>OY744517.1:116297834-116322834 GCA_963556195.1 Sepiola atlantica | reverse complement strand
CTTCCTTTTATTTAAGTAAGCATTGTATAGCATAACAAAATTTACCGCTTGACTACAGCTTTTTTTTTTAATTTTTCTAATAATGTTTTTGTGTCAAAATCAAAAAAGACTAATGAATGTCCCATAAGTATCATGAGCATTTCGATTATTCGTCGAATGATCTTCAGGTGACAAAATACCAATGAACAACATACTGGAAAAAAGTTAATAATTCTAAATACAACCAAGACCGCGATGTGTTAAGTCGTCAGACATTCAAAATCATTAAGTGCAATCCCAGAAGAACGTTTACAAGTTACATTCCCGTATGTAAGAATTAGCGTCACTCGGTAAATTGTACTTACGTTAAACGTTTTAAAATGTTGTTACTCGTTTCATACGTAATGTTATTTATTGTAGGTTGTTAGGATTTTAATAAAGATAGCTTCAAGTTTAAGAGTAAAAACGAAGAATCATAAGTGCTATTGATACTTAGTGAACATTCATTCATGATTTTATTTTGACAGAATAAAATTATTTGAAAAAAATGTTAAACACAACAGGTATAAAAAGGATATCATACATGCATATATATATATAAATATATATATATATATATATATATATATATATATATATATATATATATATATATATATATATATATATAGTTTTGCTTATACGTTTTATCTCTATATCACGGTTTCTGAGAGTGACAAAACGTTGCGAGTGTTTCATTGAGATTCACAAACCGACTGCTTGGTCAGTAGTCGGGTTTACTATTACTATGCTATTACCCTGACTACGAAATAAGACAACTATCAATACTATAATCTTATATTTTCGATATCGACTGACGAGTGTTTGTAACTATTTAATTTCGACTAGAGAGCTCTGCCCACGAGTTAAGCGCAAATTTACAAATTTATATGAAGATGTTTCGTTGTATAACTGCACTCCGATGTGTCTGATCGTAGCGAGTGTTTCGCGCCGAGATTCGAAACGCGAATTCTTCATTTTGCGTGTGCAGTGTATGCTGTATTTCTTTGTGATATACATTTTATCAGACGAATAAACAGGCTAAATGAAGAGAACAGAAAACTTTCAGTTGATGCTCAACACAGACACATACGAGTAGACATGAATATAAATATGCAGATTTAGTAGAATAGATTTATGTGGACTATCAAGGGGAAATATCATTGTCGAGAGATAAGTGTTACATATCGTGATTCGACCGAAAAATGAGCATGTAAAGACTTGCCCACTTAAATGAGGTGATGCTACCCCGATAGAAGGTAAATGACGCCAGATATAGATTTGACAAGAACACAGTAGATACGCTCTTGATATCAATGATCACCATTGTCAGTGACTATGATGAATGTTGCAATAAATTCAGTAATCTCCAATGTGTAAGATAAACTAAATAAGTATAGTTATATACTAACTTACACACATATGCCTACACACACACACACACACATATATATATATATATATATATATATATATATATATATATATATATATATATATATATGTATATAGAGAGAGAGAGAGACAGAAAGAGCGAGATAGAGAGTAAACTGATACTTTAAAGATAAAAATAATATCTAATATCTTTAATAAGTGGACTATCAAGATAAATACAAAGCTCAATATATTAGATAGAGCATAAATAATAATAGATTAAATAACATGAGAAATTATTCAAACTTCATTACATATCAAAGTTCAAGCAAAAAGTAAAGTCCGTAATCCATGGATTTTATAAGAAAATCATCTCCTCAGATGACAATTACCGCAATGACATCAGTGCGAGTAAAAAATGTCGCTTTGAATATATATATATATATATATATATATATATATATAGTTATTCATAAACCACTGTTTCGCCGTGTATATTGTCATTATTATTATTATTATCATTATTATTATTATTATTATTATTATTATTTGTACTCACTAGGAGTTTTCACACAGATCATCGTCAGTGATTGTTCACCGACAACAGCCAGTAGTATTTCCTGGAGTCTGAGTGACAATAAGCCTCCCCAGATTTCCAGAATTCTTCACCTAATTTCGATAACGATGCGGTATCGCAACAGCCCCTTACCATTGATTTCTCGCTGGTAAGGACAATTGGTCTTCTCTGAGAGTTGGGTGGCAATAAGCCTCCCCAAGGTCCCAGCATTCTCTGCACTTTTCCAGTGGAGGTCTGGTTTCTGATGTTCCTCCTCGATCTTCTCACCCTCCTCGACCCTCTACAAATATTGTGTCTGGTGTCAGCCTAGGCCGCCACCATTTAATTAAATAAATAAATAAAATAATTTTTTTTCAAATTAATTTTTTTTCAAATTAATTATTTTTTTTTAATTTTCAATTTTTTTCCTTTTTTTCCTTTCAATTCCTTAATTTTTTCTTTTTCTCTTTCTTTATTTAAAAAAAATAATTTTTAATACTTTTTAATTTTTTAAAATTCTTCTTTTGGGGGTGGTAGGGTGGGGAGAGAGGGAGGAGCTTATAGTGTTTCTTATAATTTCTGTTTCTTTGGTTCATTTTTTGTGTAGTGATAGCTGAGGCTGGTATAATTTATTGGGGGGGGGGGATTATAAAGTGTTGCTTCTTGCAGTTTCTGTTCCGTGGTTTTTGTTGTGATGTTCGTCGTGTGGTTTTGTTTTCTCCCTGTTGTAAATTCTTATGCGTGTTGGTTTCCGCATTCGCGGATTTTCCTTAAGATTGCAGCTGTTTTGATCATTTCCGTCCTTTGTATGGTTTCGATAGTCCATTTGATTCCAATTTCTCCCAGTTTTTTCTCCAGGTTTTGGGGATTGTACTTAGTGCTCCTACGATTATTGATATTATACTTACTTTCTTCATGCTTCATATTCCTTTCAGTTCTCTGGCTAGTTCTGTGTATTTACCTCGTTTTTCCGTGTCTTTGATTTTTACTCTGTGGTCTGCTGGAACGGCGAAGTCTACGATTTTACAAGATGTTTCCCTTTTTGTCTATTATAATAACATCAGGTCTCCTAGCTTGTATGAGTTTATCTGTTTGTATATCCATATCCCAGAGGATTTTGTGTTTTTCGTTTTCCAGTAATGTTTCTGGTTCATGTTTGTACCATTTGTCTGCATATTCGAAATTTAATTGTTGTCACAGTTCCCAGTGTATTATTTTCCCAACACAGTCATGACTGTTCTTGTATTCTTTTTGGGCAAGTTTGCTACATTCACTTATTATATGATTTATCGTTTTGTGTCTTTGTCCACACAATCTGCATTTATTGTTTTCCTGGGTTTTATCTATTTTAGCTTTGATGTAGTTTGTCCTAATCGCATTGTTCTGTGCAGCCATCAGTAAAGATTCCGTTTCTCTGTTCAAGTTTCCTTTTCTTAGCCATGTCCAGCTATTTGCGTTGGTTTCTTCTCTTGTGCGTCTTATGAAGCGTCCATGTAGTTGTTTTTGTTTCCATTTTTCTTTTACTGTCTGTTTGTGTCAATTTCGATGCTTCCTGCGTTGTTCGTTAGGACGGTATCTATTACTGCGGTGATCAGCCTTTCTGTGGTCGTGTTATGTATTTCCCCAGCTCTTTTTAGTGTCTTCCACACAGTCTTCTATACTTACCAGTTCTCTTCCCCCTTCGTTTCTCTTCACGTAGAGTCTGTCTGTATCGTCTTTTGGATATAGTGCATTGTGCATAGTCATTAATTTTCTAGTCCTCTGGTCAAGGTGCCTGAGTTCTTCTTTAGTCCAGCTTATGAATGGTCCAGAATATATTATTAGTGATACTACCCAGGTATTTATTCCTTTGATTAGGTTTCTGCTATATAATTTTGTTTCGAAGAGCTTTCTTGTTCTTCTCAGCTATTCTTTTCCAATCTTCTCTTTCATTTCTTTGATTTTTCTAAACATGGTTCACCCCAAACCAGGCAGGCCGCCACTGTAGACGTAAGGGGCTACTGAGAAAAAAGAAAAGGGGAGAAGGTTGTGAGGTCAGCCTAAATTGATATCTGCGCAACGAGATGTCTGTTTACATTAGTTTTAAATTTCTGCATGTTAGTACTGTCGGCGAAACAGGGGGCAGGGAGGGAGTTGCAGAGGTCAGCAGCACGAGGAAAGAAGCTATTTGAGTAGAAGGCTCTCCGGCATCTGGGGATCTCCACAGTGAATGAATGAGATTTAGTTGATTGTCGAGTTAGTCTAGTGAATTTACGTCGAGGGGGCACCAAAGTAGCCAATTCATCGGAGCATAATCTATTGAAGTATTTGTAAAACAAACATATGGATGCTACATTGCGGCGATGGGATAGGGAATTGAGCTTGGTTGACAGTGCGGGACCTATTAGGTTGGCGACTCTTTTTTGGACCTTGTCAAGACTAGTAGATGATGCACCAGCCCAGATGTCGCAACAATACTCCATGCATGGGTGGATGGTGGCTTTGTAGAGATACAGAATAATGTCAGGTGTGAGGAGTTTACTAACACGGTAGAGGGAGCCAACCTTCTTTGCGGCAGCCTTGGCAATGTCTTCAATGTATTTGTTCCAATTCATGTTAACTGTGAAGGTTAGGCCGAGGAGTTTGAATGATGATGGTAGGGTGTTATTTGCCATGACAATCGGTTGTTGGAGGGGCTTCTTGTAGTTATTGAAGGAAAGAAGCTTTGTCTTTGCGGCATTAAAAGTTATCAACCATTTATGACTCCAATCCACTATAGCCTGGAGGTCATTGCCTCGGATATGATCGCGTCTGTTTTGCCAACATGGCGAGAGCAAAGCGTGGTGTCGTCAGCAAATAAACCCATCTCAGACTCTATGTCATCAGGGAGATCGTTTATATAGATCAGGAACAACAAAGGTCCAAGGATAGATCCCTGGAGTACACCGCATTTATGTCCTGTTGCTTAGATGCACGGCCATCGAGGACAACCTGGTTTTTTCTTTTGTTTAGGAAGTATCTAATTATATTAAGTACTTGCCCAGTAATACCGTATGAGCGTATTTTCAGGAGAAGCCCTTTATGCCATACCTTGTCAAATGCCTTGGATATATCAAGCGCTACTGCCCTAGCTTCACCTGCCTTGTCGAGTGTATGATACATGCGTTCATAGATGACCGTTAGGATGTCTTCAGTAGATAGTGCTTGTCTAAATTTATACTGGCGGTCAGATAGAAGTTTAGCATTAACTAAGTGCCGTACTATCGCTAGATTGATTAAGGATTGAAATATTTTGTCAAAGATCGGCAGTAGACTGATTGGGCGGTAGTTCTGAGGGTCGATTCTATTCCCAGAACTCTTGTAGACTGGTACGACAGAGGCAATTTTCCAGCTATCGGGAAGCAAGATTCAGCTAGGCATTTGTTGTAGAGTTTGGAGAGGACAGGGTTCAGTTCAGCAGAACATTTCTTTATTACTATTACAGGTATAAGATCAGACCCACAAGCTTTAGACGGGTCAAGATTTTTTATGATGTCTCTGACCTGGGATAGGGTGATAACCAGGTTATCAAGTGTGTCTTCGGTCCGCAAAGGGAATTAAGGGAGGGGGTGGTTATCTGAGTCTAAAGTAGAGTTTGAAGCGAAACGCTGGGCAAATAGTTCAGCCTTACGGACAAACGACATCATTGTGGTTTGATAGTGGGGGAATTGTTGATTGACCATTATTCACTACACTATTGTAGATTTTCCAGAAATCGCGAGTACCTAGTTTCTGTGACTGGATGCGTTTTATTGTTAACTCATTATACCTTCTTTTCGCTTCGCCTATCAAGGCCTTGCAATTATTTCTTGACTCTATAAATTTATGTCTATTAGTAGCTGACTTATGGCGGCCGAATTTACGGAATGCTTGTTGCCTCTCAAAAATGGCAGCTGCACATTCTGAAGTGAACCATTGAGGAGAGTGGGGCTTGCTAAAGAATTTTCGCATGGGAGCATAGGCTTCAATGCCTGCTTTCACCCATTCAGTTAATTCGTTTGCACACTGGTTGGCAGGTAGTGAGGTTTGCCTCCATGTGGTGTCACTGATGTAAGCTCTGATTGACTCGAAATCAGCCTGCTCGTAGTATCTTGTTGTTTTGAGCAACGGTTCATCAGCTTTTGGACGACTTGTTAGGGTGATATGTATCATTAGCACAATGTGATCAGCATTCCCGAGTGGGCTATGAGCTTTCGTCACACAAGCCTCAGGCATTGAGGTAAAGAGAAGTATAGAAGTGAGGCTTGTTGGTCTACTCGATCGGGGATGCGGATCGGAAAATCGACAGTCTGAGAGAGGGAGTGAGCTAAGGAGAAATTATACGTAGAGTCGCCGGCTGCGTCAGTAAGGCTGGAGAATCCCAACCAGTCGCAGTAGTGGGCATTAAAATCCCCAAATACATATATCTGGACATTCGAGTCAATTAAGAATGCTCTATCTATGCTTTCAGAGACAGAGTTTAGCAGAGTACAGTCCTGGGTCGACGGGGAGCGGTATAAGAAATATAAGTAACTGACGCTGTGATGTAAAATCAATCTAATGTAGTCGTGGTCATCTGATTCTAACTTATGTTCTCTAGTCAGGGGGGGGTGTTCTGAACATAAACTCCTAGCCCGTGCATGTGTTTGTCAGAGTTTTTACGGTAGAGTGGGAAGTAGTCAGTCCTGTCAAAGTGGTGAGAGGCGATTGAGGATTGAAGGTTAGTTTCACTAAGAGCTAGGATATCCGGGGACTTTGTCAGGAGAAAGGTTTCTACGTTGTTGATGTTGGTTCTAAGTACCCGGATATTTGTGAATGCGAGCCTCAAGGGCGGAGGCGAAAGTTTTTTTTGTTGGGTGTCTGGTTTAGGTTTGCTTTTATTTCTTTGTAATGACATGTTTGGTTTGATTATAGAGTGGGTTGGCCAAGGTGGGTACTTGTTTGGTGCCAATAAGCTCACACAACCAGTCCATTAGTAACGACCTGGTCCATGGGGGTTGTGGCCTCGGGAAATCCCACCGGAGATAATTGCAAGGTCCCTTTCCATGCGCGACATGGCACATACAACTACCCACGGTATTATTCAACTGATGATAGAGCAACCGTTCTTGGCGCTACCCAAGAGTTTAGGCTCCTTGCTATCAGTCGGAAACAGCAGCCAGACAAGCTGTCTAGCATGTACCATCAACCTGTCGGAACAAGAGAGACCCAGACTGGTCATGTAAGACTTAGTGACGAAAAATCTTTCCCCAAGTTGCCAAATAGAGAGAAAGAGAACGGCGTTCATTGTCCTAGTAAGGAAACAAGGCTAGGCACTGAATGTTTAGAGGCGTCCCAGCGCTGTTACCTCCGCGCCTGACTAATAAACAAAGAAGGGGGGCAAGGGCCGGCGATAGGCAGAACCTATCTACTCCTTAAGCAATTGTAGGTTTGCAAACCGGATATTTTGTTCGAGATTCCAACTCTAGGAAGGTTGTCGATCAGGACTAATGAGGCCTCCCTCCCCAAGGGGCTACTGCCACGGCGTAAGAAGCTGGTAGCAAGTTTTTTTGTCAGAGATTTCCTTCTCTTAGATGGATAGCCTTACGAGGTCTTACGGGTCCAACACTCCGAGAGGGGTAACGATAGCCTGCGCTCGTGTACTAGTCGGGTATTTCCTAGCCCCCGCAGGTAAAGAAAAAAAAAACTTCCATATTTGATTGTGTCTGCTTCCAAAACTCTCAAATATGTATAACTGTCTTGTTCATCTAGCGCCCTCATCTGCTCTTAGTTGGGTAGTTTCATGCCCTCAGTCGTCTCCAGCTTTCCTTTTTTAATCTCTAGCAATGCACACTTTTCCATTCAGAATTCCATTTGAATATCCTGACTGAAGATGTTGGTCGTATTTATCAGCTTTTCCAGTTTCTTTTTGCTTTTTGCAAATAGCTTCAGGTCGTCCATGTACATGAGATGGTTTATTCGTTGTTCTCTGCCTGTGAACTTGTATCCGGCATCACATTTCCTGAGTATGTAGTTGAGTGGCATCATGGCTATGTACATTTTTAATCATTGAATTATCCATGCTTGAGAGATTCTGTCGTACGCTTTCTTGTAGTAAATCCATGCTATAGATATGTTCTTTTTCTTGCTTTTAACTTCTTTCGGGATCTTTTGATCTATGTATAACAGATCATGCGTCCCTCTTTTCCCTTTCTGGCATCCTTTTTGTTCCTCGGGAAGTAGTCCACGACTGTTCAGGGAATGGTAAATTTCTCTCTCAGTTGTACCGTTAGGATTTTCCACATTGTCGGTAAACAGGTTATTGGTCTGTAATCGCTTGGGGTCGTTCCCTTCTTGGCGTCTTTTTGTATGAGCGTTGTCTTTCCTTTGGTCATCCACTCTGGTACGTCTATTTTATGGGTACATTTTCTCAGTTTCTGTTCTAGCCTTTCGTATAAGATCATGAATTGTTTGAATTAGTACGCATGTATTCCATCGTGACCTGGTGCTTTCCGGTTTGCCATTTTCTTTAGTGTTGTCTTAAAAGTTTCTTCATTAATTTCTGTTTCCGTTCCTTCTTCAATTTCTAGAAGTTTATCTTTCATGTCTTTCAGCCATTTAGCATTTTTGTTGTGATTTTCAGCCTTTTCCCATATCTTGCTCCAGAAATGTTTTGCTTGTGTCGGGTCCGGTTGTTCTGTTGTTGTTCTTTCTCCGTTTACGTTTTTGTAAAACTGGCTTTCATTGTTGTCAAAGGTTCTGTTCTATTTGTACTGTTCTGATTTGTATTTGTATCGTCTCTTCTTTTGCTGCTATCTTTTGTGTTAGTTCTTCATGTTTTTTATTTAGTCTTTCCTTGCGATTCGGATTTCTGCTCTTCCATCGTTTACTGTTCTCCTTCATCCTATTTACGGTTTTAGCTTCCTTTTGAAGTTTGGTGATCTGGGTTTCCAGTCTGATCTCCCATCCAGATTTCGTCTGTCCATTCTTTTGGTCAGTCTTCTTTTCCTTTTTTAGTTACATACTTATTGATTTTGCCCCCGCATATATCAAGTTGTTTAGATCTGTGATAGTGTCTGTTGGGATGTACGTGAGTACTCTGTTTACTTTCTCTGTTTCAACTTTTAACTTCTTCCAGTCTTCGTTCCTTAGGGATGGAAGTTTTGTTTTGTTCTCAGACATTAATCGTTTGATGTTTTCCACTTCTCTTGCTTCTTCGTCAGATAGTTCTATAGTTTCGTCGTCTTCGCCTTCTCCAGTTTCTGTGTTTATGTTTTTCCCGTCTTCTTTCTGGGGGTTTTCGTCAAGTGGTGTGTCTTGATCTGTCACGCCATTTATCTTTTGTTTAATTTCCGTTAATTCCATCTCCGAGAACCACCCTCTCTTTATTATATGGCTTGCTTGATCTGCTATCCTTTGTGCCGTTGTATGGTAGTCAGTAGAAATGTCCCATAGATCTTTCATTCGTTTCCGATATCCTCTTTCTGTGGGGTAGCGGCTTTTGTAGTAGCATTCCATTACCAGTCTGTTCTCTTTTGTGGTCCATTTCTTTCTACGCCTTTTTGGTCCGTTATTTTCATTCTTGCTTTCTTGTGTTTGGTCAGTGTCCTTATCATATTTTGAATTTGATGGGTTACCTACCTGCTTGTGTCCGTGGTCTTGTTCCTGAAATTAAAGGAGCCAACATTCGCAGGATGCGGACCGGATCCCTCATGTTGGCCATCTAGGGAGCACCTGCCCATTATTATTATTATTATTATTATTATTATTATTATTATGATTATTATTATTATTATTATTATTATTATTATTATTATTATCATCATTTCATATTAGTCTTACTTTTTCGATGTTTTTATTTGGAGTTTTCTTTTAAGAACATCAAGTCTATTCCCTTGATCTAAGATATTCAAGCTGTACCTTAGCCCTTTCGCTTTTCCTAACAGGCAAATCTTTTGCAGAATTGTGAAATAAATTGTCTCGTCAATCTCTTTAAGCCCTTTATAGTGGCTTTTCGTTATGGTTCCAAGCGTTCCAATAACAGCGGGAATCACCTTTACTTTTTTACATTTCCATAGTCTAACTAATTCCCATTTTAGATCTTGATATTTGTTCGTGCTCTTGCTCCTGCACTCTTATATCGAAGGGGCAGGCTATATCAATAATTAAGCAACTTCTCTTGTTTTTGTTAAGGAAGACTAAGTCGGGTTTTGAATTTTCAAGAATCTTATCAGTATGTATGCGCATGTCCCAAAGAGGTTTGACATTGTCGTTCTCCTGTAGCACTTCTAGCTTATGCTCATACCACTTCTCATTGTGGTCAAATTCAAAAAGTGTGCATATATTCCAGTGTAGCGACTTTGTCGTATCTCCATTTTTTATACTGGTTGTGAGTAATTATTATTATTATTATTATTATTATTATTATTATTATTATTATTATTATTATTATTATTATTATTATTATTATTATTTAATGAACAGTTTTCAATGCAGATAGAGTATATTTGTAAGGAACCCCCCGTACATCTTTATATATATATATATATATATATATATATATATATATATATATATATATATATACGTGTCCACAGACAGACCGTTTCGCTGTATCATATATATTTATTGCGGCTAGACAAGCAAGTCGGGATCTAAACTCGATGGTGTATGCGACAGTTGGTGCTTTTTAACAACTTATCCGCTCCCTGCTGAGAGTAAGCGACATAGAGAGAAAGGAGTGGAAGGAAGAAGCTTAAGGATAGAGAGATAAATACATATAATTGTATTCATGACAATATGTACAATAGTGGTTGCTCAATGTTCATACTATTTAAAAAAAATATGTTTAAGGAAAGTAATTTTAAAGTTTATATTTAGTTAATGTGGAAAATGCATATTATTCAACCAAATATCTTTTTCGTGTTTATTTTCAGTATTTTGAGCTGGGAGCAATGTGAAGTACCTTTTCTAGCTTCGTTCAGAAGAGAATGCAAGATTTATTCATGTTCCCTGTCCCTCTCCCGATAGCTGAATCATAGGAAAATACGTTCCACATTGTTGTGATACATTTCGGCTCACAGAACGGACTGTTAAAACAAAAGTGATACTTGAGAAGGATTTTACAAAGAACAAATTAAAAGTACAATTATTTAGAATAAGTTCCAAAACTTTGTTCTTTAAAATATAACATAAACTTTCGATTTATTTCTCAGCACTGTTAAACTGCATATTTATCATGAAAGGTGAGTCTTCTATTATTGATTTGTGGTATTTTGGACTAGGATCAAAGTGTAGTTTCTGTTTCGTCTTCAGTAATAGTAGAAGGCATTTTATAAAGCATTGCAGATTCTTAGAAAACAAGTCAGACATTCTAATGAACCCCTTCATGAAATAAAAATTATATTTTTAAAAAATAATTGATTTACAAAAAACGATTTACATATTTAACTATATCCACGAGAATGATTTTCAGTTTATTAGAAAAATAATGTCAGCCAGTTTAATTAATGAAATTATATTTATTGGCTTTCAGTTACTTTGCTATTCCTCCTGTATTACACAGCATTACCTTAATTCCTAGGGTGGACAGCTAGTTTTGAATAAATCATAAACAGCAGAAATAAATTTTATTTGGTTTCATATATTTCGAAGACTAATATATTTATACTTAATTGCTTTCAATTACATTTTAAAAACGATTATACGATGTTTACATCATCATATTCTCTTTTTTGCAAGTAAATGTACATGAAAAGTTCAGTTTGCCTAACAGCAATATTTGATGGACGTTTACGAGACATACCCCCACACCTTCTCCAAAATACAAGTAAAAAGTTTCAGACATAAAACATTACACTACAGTTACATAATAAATAGCGTCTAAGAAATGTGTGATAATCTGAAAAGTTTGCACATTATCGATAGTATTCCGAAAATTAAAAGGTATTCCCTCTTGATAATTATGATTTTTTTAAATTTTATGTAAGTAACTATATCTATCATTAAATAACTTTATTGATTAACATATTTTCATCAAGCAATACGTTTACTAGCAACACTGTGCAACCGACGTTGAGCAATTATTTACTCGTAAAGAGAATATGTATGGAAATTGATAATCGCACGAGTTCGTGAAATTAAGATATCCAAGAACATAAGTCAGTCGTGAGACTACATCCTTCCGCCTGAGACGCAAACAATGGGCAAAAATCTTATTTATTATTGTATGAAATATTTCCTACATAATTCCATGGAAACGTTTATTTGGTCAGGCTGATATTTTGCAAAGTGGTTACAGTTATCAAAAAGCAACAGATCCATACATCAACGTTCAAAGAATCGGAAGTTGAAATTCCGTTAAAATTGTGCCCTTGATCAAACTTTTCGATGTCAATGGTCAAGGTTATATCAGATGGTGGGGTTCATTGACTCAAATATTGGCCTAGCGAGTCTGTACGATGAACAGAACCGAAATTATGTCCAAAAACTTGACTTGAACTTTTTACGTGACCTGTATCTTTGACCTAGCTATATGAAAATTAACTCAGTTCTAGGTTACACCGTGACAGATATTTTGATAAAGTTTGGTGCCGATTTGTCAAGCGATATAGACACTAAACTTTACATAAACAGAAAACACAGTAACAAACCAACAAACCCGGTCGAAAACATGACGTGCTTGACGGATATTAGAATGACTCGATTTTCTTCAATGATTTTGTTTACAAGCAATATATATAAAACTTTCGCCGTGCTAATGCTATCAATTACATTTAATGTTAAATAGTAATATATGCAAGAGGTCAGCTTTGGTAACGTGCATTTCCCTGGGGCTGGTACGTGCGGTTAAAGTGTTAGGTTCGTGGACTTGTCTTAAGTTGTCGTTCTTCTTTACAATATTAATAATTATCTTTTTTAAGTGATTTGATATTATTTAGTTATTTATATTTTTAAATACTATGGTAGTAAAAAAACGATATGGGGACACCTTCTAAAAATCATCAAACATCACAGATTGCCTCAGCTTTTTAGTCGTCCAAACTGCCTATTAAATTTTGAGAAGAATGAAATCCGACATTTTAATTAGCTGAAAACGATATCCGATAATTCGTTAGTACACCGAATACAAGTTATGAATAAAATAGTAGCTAGCCTTCTGATTGGTTTGAAATCATTAAATCCAAGAAGAAAATGATTAACTGCATCTTTTTTTACAATCCTTGCGGTTAATTAAAAGTTTGATGGAATTCTAGCTGGAAAGGCATTTATCGCTCCCAATCGAATTAATGGACGAGAAATTCTAATATTCTTGAGGAAATTTTAAATTAATCTAGGGAGAACATAATAGTTGGAAAACTTTGCTGCACCAAATAAGCATATAAAAAATAACGTAGTGCCATTTGAAAGAGTGCTTAAAAATGAACACAGGATTAAAAAATAAAGGATAGAAAAGGAGAGAACAACTATCATGGACAACAACTCTCCGATTAATTATCATACACCAGACGATCGAACACTAAAATAATACTGGAAGAAATGAGACTTGAGATGAAATAAAGAGAACGAAAATCTTTATCTTTTGTTTCGACTCAAGTTGAACGGGAATACTATAGAAACAAAGGAATATTCCTCTCGCGAAGCGTTTAGTGGCTTTAGTGTGGATCACGTCGTTGTGCCAATATTATTGTCTTTTTCGTATCTAGAATCTTCTTTGGGATGAATTAGCTACTAGAAACCACGTATTATATTCAAAATATTAATGTGTTTATTCAACAAATAATTGCAGGGCGGTTGGGTGTGTCATACGTTTATAAAGGTTTATATCATCATTTCTGTATTTGAGTTATCACGCGAAAGAAAATCCTATAAGAACACCTTTCCGCTTATATCGTTTCTCATAAACTGCTTAAACTTAGCTTACTCATCATGTAATTAACCTATTTACGCTAAATCAGTGGTTCTTAATGTAGAGTGTCATAGCTCCCAATTGTTGCGGGGTTCAGTTCCTGATGGCACGATTAGAAGTCTTTCAAAACACAACTTGTTTTTAACCTTTCGTCATTCAAGGTTCTCTAGCTTTTTAGCTGCTTTAACTTCTTAACAATAATTGTGTTTTCTATTTTTCCTGTTTACTATTTATCGCGGTGTAATTTATGATACCATTATATCGGAACAGATAATTTAAAATATATTGGATCATCTGATTTATGACATCAAGACATGTTCTCTAAATATAGCATTGAAACTGGCCGTATAAACAGATGTTTCTCGTTTAGAGAAAGATGTTTACTCTAATTTCTTATGTAAAGAACAAATAAATCATAGAATTATTTTCTTAAACGTTAAAGACAACGACAAAAACACAGGATGCATATATTCTCGTAGAATAATGTTTTTCTGAAGTTATGGATTACATATGAATTACATTGGTTCTATTCTTACGAATGGTGGGCTTGCTATGCTAGTAAAGAAATCTGAATTCACAGGTGTCCGAGATCGATGTGGCACATACACTAACAATGAAAGCATTACCAAAAGTCTGCTTGATTTTTAATCAAGTTTTGTGAAGATTGTTAACTTAATTAAAAAGCGTTCCACCGTATATCGCTTACTTCATGCATTTCAGAAAAAGTATTGCTTCCTAATTAACAATTGTTTCATAGGCCATACAAAGGTAAGTTGGCTTACCCAGCGACGCGTCTTGCAATGTTTACTGTTTCTTAGTAAGGGAATCAATACAGTTTTGCAGGAGAAAAGGTTTGATGTTTTAGTCCCCCGATTTATAAAATCGGGGGACCTATGTTTTGAGGCATTTCCGTCTGTCCGTCGGTCCATCCGTCCGTCCGGATTTTTCTCCGCAACCATCCATTGAATTTCTCTGAAATTTTGCATGAAGTTGTAACTTTGGTCAGGTTAGAAAGTGACATTCTCCGATTTTTGAAATAAAAACCTGGTTAGTCCCCCAGGGGGTCAAAAGGCCCCGAAATGACAAAAAATGACATTTTTTGCCCCATAACTTTTCATCCATCCATTCAATTTCTCTGAAACCTGGCCAAAATGTGGAGGCAATTGTTCCTAATAGAAAATAAGTATCGCTGACTTTGGAAAAAATGTGGTTCGCGCCCCCAGGGGGGTCAAAAGCCCCCAAAATGACAAAAAAATGACCCTTTTCTCCCATAACGTTTGATCCATCCATTCAATTTTTTAAAAATTTGGCCAAAATCTAGAGGCAATTGTTCTGGATATAAAAGGAGCATCCTTGACCTCAGCAAAATTCTGGTTCGCGCCCCAGGAGGTCAAAGGGGGGTCAAAAATGTCCCAAATTGCCCAAATGTATTGCCTTTTACATTCTCCACATCAAGTCACATGCAGAGGGGGGCCACGCATGCGCTGCTTGTTTCTTTTAATTTTGTTACTCAATATTTGCACAAATATCTGGGATATTGGCTGCAATATTTTCTCGGTTAAATGAATTAAATGTGTATCGCCAAAAAGTAATACAAACATCGTTGTTGCGCATGAAAAGTTGTCTTTATTCACCGAAGATGTCATACTGGATAAGAAATGCTAAAAAAGGGACATGTGAGCAAGTTTCCATCGATATATGACGTTGTTGAAATTGACGAATTACTACTTCCGAATGTTTTTACAGTAATACAAGCTCGAGTTCAGTAGCGGGCGAATTTCTTTGATGATTATTTTTTCGGAAACTGTGGAAAACTATGACCAGTGTATTCAGAACTCGTTTTTTCTTCAGCTAAGCGTGACGCCTGGTGAAGATCCATTGAAAGAACAAATCATTAGGATTGAGCTGCAATATAAAAAGAATAAATAATTCCTGTACATAAGCAATAGCAACATTTACAATTATTTTTAAAACAGCTTCTCATGTACTTGTTCTATACATAACAATATATATTTTCGAAGCAGGGTTTACTAGATTTTTAGACCATTTGTCATCGATATTTAAGGTGTACAAAGAAAAGAGATTCGTGATAAAATGAAGATCCACAAAGAAACAGAATGAATAGATCAATATCATAACCAAGTTTCTAAACAAAATCTATGCTCACTGTTGAATATTCGAACCGGATGTACAGGAAATGTTACTCGACAGAAATAAAACGTACTTGACACAAACCCGCACCTGACCGGAAGAAGCAAAACACGATTGATGGTCAGAAAAAACACAAAATCGGTTGATTGTCGGAAAAAATAATTATTTATTGATTTTAAACCAGCTGCAAATGTTATGCTATCCAAAAAAAGTTAGCTGTAGACGGAACTACCCATCGATAAATAAACGCCCTAAGAGCGTGTCTACATTGACAGCTAAGCAAAATCCAAGAGTGGGCGTTTATAGGTGGATGAGTGGATGCCACGAATTATTATATCAGCTAACCCGAAATTAAGATCGATAGTCGACTGGCAGTCGGATCCGAGAAAACCACTCCGTAATTACCTATGCATCCGCCTTCCTCACTAACTCCGACAATAAAGGTATATCAGTGTATGTCGTTATTCTGTTACCCACAGTAGAAAGAGATTATTACATGGCCCTCAATTCCGACAAAAACGATCCTCGGTATTTAAAATCTAATTTAGAAGAAGAAAAAACAGAAGTCACATTAAAGATTAAAATATAGAGTAAATCAAAAACTGCCATCTACGGAATCGTTTATAAAATTCAGAATCGTTTCTACAAGTCATCCATATTTACGACAAATACACTTTAGTCGATATCGGACTTGTTCAATCATGAATGTCCAACAGTGTTTGTTTATCGCCGTTCCAATACGCCGTGCAACATTGTCATAACTTTGACGCACTTCGTCTATCCCACTACCCTAATATTTGCTCTCGCGGTCTTCTTCAGTTCAGGAAAATTTGGGAAAATATTTTCATAAGCAAGTTATTTGACCTCATCCCACAGATGTAGTTCATTTAGGATCACACTTATTGATCGTACGATTACCAAAATGTCCTCTCATATAATTGAACGGTGATAATACAAAAACTGTTGGACCCGTGAGACATAGACTGCAGTTGTATCAAATATGGTTGAATTGAAAAAAGATTGCGAATCTTATGTATGCTTCCATGGTGGTAGTTTTTATATTTTGATTAGACATTTTTTGAAATGACTATTTATTAATCATCTATATACTATTAAATATTATGGTGTTTTGGGAGTTTGTCTATTCGTACGCATATAGAAACACATGGTTGACAAGTAAAGAATATGCAGAAAACACATAATTTAAGCCCTAGTTTTGTTACGATGTCAATACTCGAGTTCGAATCTCACGTAAATATAAATGATTTTTAACTGGATACGTATTTCTGATAAATTTAAAGAAATTAAAATTACAAAATAACAGAAAAAACATTACATAAATACTTTTTTAAAACTAGGTGACATTTCTTCGTAACCCAAATCGCAGAAAAGTACACATAAAGGTTATTCGGCATTAGTTCAGAGCGAATTATTTTTGCATAAAAACATTTCTGATGTTTTTTTGCTAATAGTAAAAATACATAAATACATTCATCGTAGTTTATTACTCTCTCCTGCAAATGCTAAGTAGTGTATTTTCCACCGATTTTCACAAATATGTTGTTCGTACTAACTATAAAGCGGTATAAATATTAAAATTGAAATACCCAGGTACTGTACAACACAG
Organism: Sepiola atlantica; assembly: GCA_963556195.1. Classification (NCBI taxonomy): domain Eukaryota; kingdom Metazoa; phylum Mollusca; class Cephalopoda; order Sepiida; family Sepiolidae; genus Sepiola; species Sepiola atlantica. The sequence goes on along the minus strand of OY744517.1, from coordinate 116,305,224 downwards.
CTCAAGGAGCAAGTATTAACTAGTAGTAGTTGTATTACATAAACAGGCAAATATATGCTCCATTCGGTCGCTTATTTTTGCTAGATGTTTTATTTAATTGCTCGGTAAAATACGTTTGTTTGTTTTTTACGAAAAAAAAAGAAAATCACTCCATCCTTTATTTTAATAAATAAAACACGGAATAATAAAAACAGTTTTGAAACAAAATTTACCCTTTACGGCGTAAAATGCAAAACAAAAATTCCTAAACTCACTTAAGGTCGTAAAAAGATAATAACATTTTAAGTTTTTCTAATCGAAAAAGGGTGTACCTAAAATGAAATCAACAATTAAAAAAATAAAATACAGTTATTTAATTGCTCAGTAAAATGTTTGTTTTTTTCTTACAAAGAAATAGTAATTTTTTAATCAATTATTTTTTAAATTACATAATTTGATTCAATAAATCTGTGCTTTAAAACGTAATTTCTAATAATATTAAAAAAAAAACCTAAACGTTATAATTCAAAAAAATAAAAGTAAATATATCATTTTTGAGCGACTCGTATGATAAATTTCAGAGAACTTGTTGTTTACATGTTATTAATCAAATAACGCGCCCCTGTCTTGTGTCCCCTCTCTCTCTCTCTCTCTCTCTTTCTCGCTTTCTTGAAATTAAACTTTCTGTGTGTTCGAAATAAAACATTATACTTAATAATCAGAGGGCGGATAAGACATATACTACATTACCGCCTCTCAAAAAAGAGGATATATTGCCTTGGAGGATCGTATAATTACAACAGAACATATACTACACTACCTAGCGCCTCAAATAAGTAAAGGAGAAGGTAACACCTGGAAGGGTAGTATCATGACCACAGACCAAATACTACATCTCCTCCTCTAAAAAGGAGGAGGTAATGTCTGGGAGGATGGTATCATGACAATAGAACAGATACTACACTACCTCCACACCTCTCAAAAAAGGAGGACGTAATGCCTGGGAGGATGATATCATGAAAACAGAACAGATACTACACTACGTCCAAACCTCTCAAAAAGGAGGAGGTAATACCTGGGAGGAGGGTATCATGACAACCGAGCAGATATTACACTATGCCACTGAATTGAGCATTTAAAGATAGTACATTAGTCTGAAATAGTGTATACTATACTATAATAAGTACAATAGTCTTAAATAGTATAGTTTGGGATAGACAGAAAGACAGACAAACAGAAAGATACACAATGTCTTTAGGCATAAAGACAGACAGACAGGCAGACAGATACATAATCTCCATTATTAATAGATTTTAACTTTTACATCATTGATAATTCGGTCTGAACATTTAATGTTATTTTGTTTGATGCCGTAGATCTAAGGGCGCTGTATAGAATTTCCATGGTGTGCCAAGGCACAGAAACCAATGCCTAAAGCTATCACATCTGCTCAGTCTATCACTGTCTCACATTTCAAAGCCTTATTTGTTAACTAACAGAACATGTGTAAGATAATTTCATTTTAATAAACATACTTTTATTTTATTCAGATAAAACACAGAGACGATAGCTATACAATTATTTATCACATACAAGCATACAGTTTGAACAAAATATAAATACCGATAAACTGTCATGGATTTTTATATAAGTTACCTCATAACAAAGACATTATTTAATTGACAAACACAATTGTTTGTTTGAAAAAACTAAAAGAAAAGGAAAAATAGACTATTTGTGTTTAAGAACTGAAATTACTAACGGGTGAAAAAAGAAATGTGTCTTTAAGAAAAAAGTAGACAAAAACCAAGAGAGATCATCTCGACTGTATGAAGTGTATTATTTCGATTATTTGGACTACTGTTCTCATCTTGGATATTATTCTCACAACGTTTCGGCCAATTTAACTTCCGACCTTCTTCAGGTTCGTCATGTCGAATGCGGGAATGTTCATTTCGAACTCGCGAATCTGGACGGAATTTCAAACGGAAACGTTTATTTAATGTACGGGGGTAGATTGCTCTCGTTCCATCAGCCATGGCCGAGTAGTGGTTTTAAGTAATTCAGAATTATGCTCTTAGTATCGAACGTACTGGGGATTGAACCATTAAACAACAGAAGACTGTCCTTTAGCACTTGTATTCTTGAGAACAATAATGATCCAATAATCTAAATTAATATTGAAATAACATGTGACTATATGAATAATATTCGCCTCGTTTTCTTTTTTAAAATTGTAGTATTTAAAATAACTTGGATGGTAATTTTTTTTTTAATTTCGCGAAAAAAGTCTTCAATATCTCAGATTGGTTAAAGCAAAAACGGATTAAACGTGGTGACTAGATTCGAATCGAAAAGATAACCTTGAAACTATTTATTTTTCGGATACTGCTGAGGTTTTTTGGATTCCTAGTATTTTCGGAAAAAGCCTGGGGTTTTAGAATGGAGGAATCACATGAAATATAGCTATTTGCAAGAATACAGCAAAATATTTTCATTTACGTTTTTATGTTTTTAATATATAAATTTTTTCCCCGAGAATATTCAGTATGTTATGTATTACGCCGTTTTTTTCTTGCCTTTGAAGACCGGGTTCGAATCCTGAACGAGTTTCATTTATCACGTCGTTTTATTCTTTGTTTTTATCCAGCCATGCGGACTGAATAATCCACGTAAACATGAGAATCAACAAGAAAACAGCTTAATACATCACGTTTTAATGAAATCAACTGTAAAAAACAAAAGCTAATTTATTTAAGTGAGTTTCTGATTTGGTTCTACTGCAAATCATTTTTCTGAGGTTATTTAATGCGTAAACGCTATACTTTTACAAAGGATTCATTATATACGATAAATAACGTTAAAATGTTACGTGTTGTTAGGGGTTGTCGGTTCATACCTTCAGAAACGGTGTTAGTGAGTAAACGAACACACTAATTTCGATTTGTAATACATTTTCAAGAAGAAATAAGAGCTTTTACGAGATATAATAAAAGAGAAACAATGCGGAATATCCATCGTCGTTTATATTTTATTGCTCTTCTCCCACCGTGTAGACATTCTGTCGGTGTTATTGTGCGTTTTATTACGGCAAAATGGAAATACTGTGTTATGTCGTATGGTTAAGATAGCGTCATGGAACGTGGTACACCTAGATGTTAAAATAGCTGCAGGTGACAGTCAATAAGGTGAGGTTTTCGACTTTTTGGAAACACGTGAGCATAGGGTGTTTAACCTGTGCGTCAAGTTCGCTTTTTCTTGTGACCTTATTGAAGAGCAGGTCGCCGAAAAGATTTCTGGATTAGCAAACACAGGGAGATAAAATTGCTTGTATATTTTGAACTGACTTTAAATTTTATTGTTTTATGTTATGTTTTGATCGCCTTTTTCTTTTGTTTCTGTGTTTCACAGCACATCAACCTTGTTGCGATTATTTAGTTGAGAAACACAATATCTATTGTAAACGATTGAGCATACAATATTAATGACACACAGGTTTTTATCATGTGCACAGTTAGATTTCAGTTGTAACCCGATGGATACTGTATAAATGACCAAAAATAGATCATATGTGATGCGACGGTATACATTAAGACATTTAAGCACCCCGCCTTATTTTGAGAATCATGCAATTGATACATTTGTACTATTGTTACATTTAAATCCGTATAGAAACAAACAACTTTAGTTAATAGAGGATATATATGTGTGTGTGTATGTGTGTGTATTTAGTTAGCATTTTTTCATTTATGAAAACGTTGTTAAACACAACAGAATTGTTCTGTTTAATTTTACATTTTTTATCATTTTCGATTTTCCTAATAATCATTTTAGTTTCAAAATCGAAAGAATTAATAAATGTTCCATATGTATCACAAGAACTTTCGACACTTTCTCAAATAATCTTCAGATGACAAAAACAATGAACAAAAAACTGAGGGATGAGATGATTTCAAAATGACAACCGAGAACGCTGTATGCGAGTTCGTTAAACGTCAACAACCAACCGATTTTAGTTCTAGATAAGGCTTAACAATTTATGTTCCAGGAGAGCGACATAATGAGTGTCCCAGGATAAATAGTATATTAATCATTTGGAAATATTTTTACTTGTTTCCTATGTAATTTTAGTTATTATAAGTTGCTGTATTTTAATATAGACAGCTGCAAGTACTGTTAATTGGTTTAAATTAGTTTCGGAATGTAATATGTTCATGTTCTTAAATAAAATGTGTCTAAAATAAGAAAGTAGATAGTTGCTTAAATATATATATATATATATATATATATATATATATATATATATATATATATATATGGTAACATATTAAATGATTAATCTAATCCGATTTTGTTCTGTGATGTCATCCAGCGTTACTGAATTTAAATCGTCAACGACTTTCTGAAACAATGCGAAAAACGTTCTCTGCGCGTTTTTCTTCCGTCTTTTTTTTAAATTCCCTTCTTTCTCCAGCTTTTTTGTTCATTTGCTTTTGACACCTGAGGATTATTCTACGAAGAATCGAAAATGTTCGTGAAGCCTATGGAACATTTATTATTTTTTTCATTTCAATACAAAACAGACCGTCAAAAAATTAAACAAATAAAAAAAAGTATCATTAAACAGGCGAATTATGTTACTTTTAACAATGTTTGCATATATATATATATATATATATATATATATATATATATATATATATATATATACGGATAATTATGTGATAAAATAGACTAATTTTGCATAGTTTACAAGTTTATTAACTCATCAAGTGTTTAACCAAAGAATACAAATACAAAATTACATTTAAGCCACAGCTTTTCAAATCGTATGACCGTCTGACCAATAACAATTGAATATCAATGAATTATTAGAGGTGAATATCTTGAAAATGCAAAAGTGGATATTTTCTTTCAAAACCATTATAGGGTAAAACATTATATGGAAAATGTCTCAATATAGGTCCTTAAACAGATCAAACACGATTCAAACTATGGGCAGAATGTTATATACAATTTAAGTGATCCAAACTGTTTAAACAATGTTCTATGTTATTTCGAAACCTTGAGTGCTCCAAGAAATTGTATTTTATGGCACAGATAATCCCGGACATTAGGGCAATAATAATAGTTGAAATTACTCAGTAATACAATACATGCCTCAAAAACGAACTCGGCTTCCTGCATGTGACTTCGAATTGTTCAGAGGAAATAGACGTTGAAAGTCAAAATTATTAATGGACGTGTCAATTAATTCTATATTTCAAATTCTGAATGAAAGTAGCAGTAGGATGAATTAATCTCAAAAGGCCGTTTATGCAAATATAAATTATGAGCTTGAAAAGATGGTGGCAGTTGGAGTGATAGTAACAGTAGGAGTAATTAATCTCAAAAGGCGGCTTATGCAAATATAAATTATGAGCTCGAACAGATGGTGGCAGTAGAAGTGATTAAGTTTATTGTGGAGGGTAGAGGAGAATTTTGTGGCTGACGAAGTTATTAAAACAGTTAGGGAGGAGGGAAGCATACGTCATGCTTATTATGGTAAGAGACGCGGTTGTCGAAGAAGAGGATGGACGGGTTTAGATATTAAGATCCCATAAGAAAATGGCGGTGGGGGGATGGGGAAAGGAATTGAGCGAAGCAAAAGTGGAGAGTAAGACCACATTTAGGCGACTGTGCGCGGATTAATATTTTAAATTAAAATTTAAGTTCAGTCAGGAGAGAAAAGAGTTACAGCGAGGATATCGGGAGGGGGTCAGATATAGAGATATAAAGCGATACCTAGATATATTATGCCGATATTTCCGTTTTAGCAATGTTTAAATTTCTTCTAAATATCGGGAAGAGAATAGAGAATAAAATCAAGAAGAATGGGAAATGAAAAAAAAGAGAGGAAACGATGGAAAAATTATGTGGAATGAAAGAAACATATATTTTAAAATTAAGATATTGTAAACTGCCGATAAAAAAGATCATGCCATTTACGATTTAACCATTCCATCGATTCACAGCAACTAACTCTTATCTTCGCTGTTGCTAATAGCAATACGATAGTCGGAGAAACTAGAAATAGTAGGGCTATGTTATAATAATATAAATTTATATTCACATATATACATGTATATATATATATATATATGTATATATATATATATACATACAGACACACATACATATATAAAAACATGATAAATAATAAAAAGTAAGAAAATATGATATATTATTCATAGCATACTATTAAGTATATGGGATACATAGGTTTGAAATAGATATCCACAAAAATATGTTTGGTCGTTACAAGTTTGTCTTATATTACAATAATTTAAATTTCAGGTGTTTAATATTCTTACAGATACATACATAACTGAATATATAAATAAATGAATAAATATGTGACCTATCTACATAATTAAATTAATATAACAATCAAAAAAGAGGATAACTAAATAAATAAATGCAACTACATCTTAAGGTAAACACTAATATAAATTAATATAGTATACTATAAAATAAGAAAATTGTATAAACAATAATTATCTATTGAAAATGATGTCTTTGGTAGATCCTTTCAATAGTTCGAATCGGGATCTTACTTTTGTCGGCCAAGTACTTTCAGACCCATCCGGGTCCATCTTCAGGGAAATGAGGTAAATTAGGTGCAGATCATATGTTAGTATTATAGAAGGTTTTGGTTGGAATTATGTACTAAGTACGAAACTATATTGAGAGCTATATACATTTTAGAATATATATATATATTTATATATTTATATATATATATATATATATATATATATATATAGAGAGAGAGAGAGAGAGAGAGAGAGAGAGAGAGAGAGAGAGAGAAATACAACGTATCAAATGTTGTATGCGTTAATTATTCATTTTCTGTTCGTTCAGACAGTTAAATGTGTCTATATTTGTATAATGAAAGAAAAGTAATTAGTTTGTGTAAGAAGTGTGTATATTTGCTGGCTTTGTTTTATCAGTGTGTGATGCTTTATCAGTGTGTTATGTGTGGGTTTTTTTCAAAAAGTTAGTAGCAGTTTTTATTCTTCCCTTTCGTCCAGTTTGTCGAAGGGGGTAGTCGGGGCGGTCGAAAACGTGTTTCGGTCTTTCAATTGACCGGCTTTCGCCTGGCTGCGTTTGGCTGACTGGCTCTTTTTGTGTGTTTAATTCTTTGAATCTGAAACTAACGGCTCTACAAAACGAGTTCGTTTTAGAAAGTATAAAACATTTTAATCAGCGGACAAATGTGTATACTTGCTATTTGTATAATTTCGTGTTTTTTTCGTTTGAGGCATCTGTTTGTACAAAAATGTGATAGTTTTTTTCAGCCGCCATTTTCAGCCGTGTCTTATTTGCTTGTGCTCACGGTATTCGTTCATAAATAGAGACTTTAATGACA
>OY744517.1:116187834-116295334 GCA_963556195.1 Sepiola atlantica | reverse complement strand
GGTTGGTACTATCCCTCCTAATTGTTTCTATCCTCCTTACCCCTTCATCACTATTTTACGCTATCACATTGTCGTGGCGGGGGGTATGACATTTTTGGCAGTTTCTATTCTCTTGGGTTCATGTGGTGGTGTTTTCGTTTCTTTTTGTTTTCTTTCTATTGGAAGATTTCAGCTGTTTTTATCATCGTTGTATAGTTCCAGTCTTTCTTTTGATTCCAAGTTCTCCAAGTCTTTTTCCAGTTTTTTTCGCGACTGTATCTAGTCCTAGTGTTCCAGCGATTGCTGGTATTATATTGACTTTCGTCATGTCGTATATTCCTTTTAGTTCTCTGGCAGGTTCTATGTATTTTATTCACTTTTCTCTTCCCTTGATCTTTACACTGTGATTGCTGGGACGACAAAATCTACGAATTAGCAGGTTTGTACACACATGTTCCAGAGGATTTTGTCATTTTCGTTTTTAAGTACTGTGTCCAGTTTATGTATGTGCCATTTGTCTGCATGTTATTATTATTATTATTATTATTATTATTATTTATATTATTATTATTATTATATTATCATCATCAGATTTATTTATTACTGACTTTAAGTTCGCACACAATGTTTCTCTTTGATCCAATCGCTGATACAATCCGGTGTTTTTTTACTGAAGAAACAGCAAGTCCTCCCAGATTTCCGATATCTTCTGTTCCATTTTTATATTATTGTTACTACTAGCCGTTAACCAGGGTTTCCTGCTTTCTCTCCTCTGTCTTTTCATCCTCCTTGACGCTTCATAGCAGTTTTGTGTGGTGGCAGCCGACGTTGTTAACCACATGCATACGCATATGTCTGAATTTCTGTGTGTGTCAAGTTTATTTATCACTATTGATAATTATATATATAATTATGTTGAAAAATTACATATCTTTGAGTTAATAAATGATTATAAAGAGTGAAAGCTCTTTGTTTAAGATACATCTTCGTTTGTATGTAATACACATAAATCGCATTTTATCCATAAAGTCAGCGACAGATACAGAGAAACTGAATATGTGTACGAGTAAGGGTAACTTAATCGTTACTTATGTTCAGATAAGTCGAACAGAGGAAGAGATACTCTCTTAACTCCGATATGGGACTATGTGACGTCTGTTTTTTTGCTTCATTTTAGTGTCTTGTCTTCTTAATTCCGTAATTTTAATGACTTATAAAAAGGTTAATCATGTAGTCATTTACAAAGATGACTGTCATTTCTGCATTCTCTGCCATTTTGAGAAGTGCCAGTTCTGGTAAAGTTAATCGTAATCAAATTACCAGCTTTCTTCTTTTTTTTTCATGTTTTCATCATTTAAGTTTTTTGTGGTCATTTTCTTTGAGGGGGGGGGCATATTTTGTTTCGTTCTTTTAGGATTTGGTTTGTTTATCTCTGTTTTGTGTTTTTTAAAGGTTTTTGAATATTTTATTTATAAGTCTGTTACTTTTAATAATTACTAGTGAATTAATTCAACCTTATACAAGAGAAATTGATTTGGACATCATAATTAACACTCTTTTCACAAGAATATTTATGCCAAATTTCGCGAAATTCTACTCAATAGTTTGGGGCATATTAGTGTTTATAATTATGATTTGTATTATTAGTAGTAGTATCAGTTATAGTAGTAGTAGTAGTAGTAGTAGTAGTAGTAGTAGTAGTAGTAGTAGTAGTAGTAGTAGTAGTTGATAGTAGTAGCATTATTATTTGTTGTTCATGGTGTTAATTTTCACCTACATTTGACCCCCAAGTGTTTTTCATGGTTAATTTAGTGCAATGTTTCCCTATCATTTTGGCGACTCTAAGCGTTTAGAAGTAGTATTACTACTTTTAATATTTGTAGTAGTATTAGTAGTAGTTTATCCCTTTGGTATATTCTACTAAGAATTCTTGTAACCATTTATTCATTAGGATTAACAGTATTACTAGTAAAATTTCAACCTCTATGACACATATGTCATCTTGGATATGTTTTATGACAAATTTGGTGCAATTCTGTCGAAGAGATTTAGAACCTATATGTGAACAACCGATGAACATACTTATATAATAATATGAATAGCAACAAACTATAACTACTACTGTGTCTGTTATCTCATATGCCATGTCTTTTTCAGCTCTAATACTATTGAACATATATCAATAAAAATGATTGAACAATTAGATAGTTCATTTATCTTTATATTAATATCTATCTTAATATCTATTATATATATGTTCAATTAACTTTGAAAGTAATGAGCGAAGCGAAAGTTAATTAACCAGAGCATTACGTATAGCTCCTTGTCTAAGCCGTACATAAAATCGGACAAACACATACAAATATGAAAAAAAGAAGAAAATGCCTATACTTTTGACAAAAGCGTATATCTCAAGTTTTTAGATTAAATAAATAATTTATTTTAAAAAACAAAAAAATACGTTGTTCTGGTTTTTCAAAATATTCTTCATCAACGTTTCCAGTGTGGACTTTTTCAGTATATTGAACAACACGTAAACCACGTGATACACACACCCGGCATTCAAACACAAACCGTCATAACATCAAGACGCATGTTACTTTGGTTGCGACAATGTCCCAATCAAAAAGGATTAAAAAGAAAATTAAACGAAAAAAACAAAAAAAAATGCCTATACTTTTGACAAAGGCGTATAACGTCGAATGGTCTCAGGTTTAAAAAAAAATAATAATTTATTTTAAAAAACAAAAAAATACGTTGTTCTGTTTTTTTCAAAATATCCTTATTATGAAATGTTTTCTTTCTTATAATCATTGGAAACATGTCATATGTTTCTCTTGATTAAAAGCAACGAACCAATGGCATAGCGACAATTTGTATTTATTCACCGTTGAATTATTTAAAACATACAGTGTCTATATAAAACTATTTAGTGTGTTGTAGCTTACAAAATGATATTGCTACAAGGTAATATGGGCGTTGCAAATACATTATTTTAACCTTTCTGTAAACCACCTATAACGTGTGTTATATACGCAGGTACTCTATTATGAAATAACATAACATTATCATGTATAATTATTAGGTGGGCCAAAAAGTTCGGTCGTTTTTATTTAGATCAACATCATGTTTTAAAACATGACCGAGTTTATGCAATTCATTTTTAACGCTCGATTTGGGCATCATGAGAATTACTGCGAGTTGTCTGCTGTCATATCTTGTTCAACTACGGATTTCACTTAGTAACTGTCGATAATCTTTGGCCAGCCAGAGCGAGGAGCGTCTCTCACTGAAAGATTTATTTTTCGGAATCGAGCAAACCATTTCTGGCACACCAGTTCTGTAACAGTATTCTCCCAATACACATGGCATAGCTTTATGCAGGTTTCTGTAGATTTCTTTCTTTTTCTGTAGTGAAACAACATCAGATGTCGGTAGTGCACTGCTTGATAATCCATTTCAAGGCCTGAAATACAAGCAAAAATGAACAACTCATCTGCTCGAAGGCTTATTACACACTGACGTCAACATACTCGCTACACCAAATACAGGATTTGAAGAATAAAATGTAAAGCGATCTTTAGTATGTCAGAAACATGTTCATATCTATCAACAAAAGTACATGTTTTCAGCATTTCAAGAACGTGTAGTGTTAGCCGAAGGATATCGCGTAATCAGTAATGAATTCATATTCATATCATGCTAGTGGTGTATTTTGTGGATGTGAAGCTTGGAAATAATTAAATGAAGTAAATATATTAAAGTAAACATAAAGGTTATTTCTGAAGTTTCCTGCATAAAATTCACGCGAGGTCTACGATGAATCATACATAAGTTTATTTAGAACACACAGCCGATGAGATGTCCTTTTTTTAAGAATCTGTTTTAAGTGTTTTTCTTTAAAAATTCTCTTGTTTTACAGTAACATAAAAAGGATTCTATTATAATATATGACATAGAATGATCGAAATATTGTATATTGAGCTGGCTATGGGTATAGCGATAGGGCGTACGTTAGAAGTTTAATTTTTATACATATATGGGTGAATTTGGACGATAAGCGAGAGGCGGAAGCGAAAAGCCACGTGACGAAGGCGACAGAGACAGAATTCGCTTGCAGGTCGGGTGACAACATGTGTTAGCATGTAGCGCTTAAATGTTAGCACTGGATCTCTATCTATCTATCTATCTATCTATCTAGCAATCTATCTATCTATCAATATACATACATATATATATATATATATATATATATATATATAAATGTGTGAAAAGATGACAGACAGAAAACAAATCAAAGTGCAGGAGAAAAACAAAAAACAAGAGATCTTTTGACCGGTTTCGTTCGTGGGGAACGAGAAGACGTTCCCCACGAACGAAACCGGTCAAAAGATCTCTTGTTTTTGTTTTTCTCCTGCACTTTGACTTGTTTTCTGTCTGTCATCTTTTCAGACATTTTGTCCTTCACGACACTTCATTTTCATGAATTATCGTGTACCTTACCCCATATACATATATATATATATATATATATATATATATATATATATATATATATATATATATATATATATATGCCTGAAGCTTGTACCTTGAATAATGTTAAATAAATAGTTATACGGTTTGGGTGTAAACGCTTTTGTGTCAGTTGGTTGATTATAGATAATAAAAGAACGGTCACAGACACACCTCTTGTCTAGCAGCATCCACCAATGACGTATCCAGCCCAGCAGAACAATTATAGCAAGCTAGCCATTAAGCCTATCAGATTCTTCAGGTTTTATCGAGAGATATCTTTATCCTATGAAATCCTCATCGCCACCATATCGACGCCAAATAACCTATGAGTATATAGAGAAAGGGAAATACAATGTCTGGTGCATTCCTTTCGGTGGTAACGATAATTGTCTATTTTGCATGTGGGAGAGAAAAAGAAAAAAAACTTTTCCTATTCTCCTTCTTTCTTAATTGAAAAATATTTTTGTATTTTGCGTTTATGGGATAATATAAACTATTCGGCTGCTTAAAAGTAACTAAACTAATTAAAATTATACATATTTTCATTGATTAATCCATTAACATAAATGTAGCATTATTCTCGTCGACTCAAGTGGTGTTCACAGAAAAATATTAATATAACAATAGAAATTATAAGTATAGATATGGTTTGTCCGACAAATATTAATAATAAGTAAACTAATAATAATAATAATAATAATAATAATAATAATAATAATAATAATAATAATAATAATAATAATAATAATAATAATAATAATAATAATACAACTAAAGATTGAGGGGTATTCTTCAATCACACCTCCACAGTCAAACTACAATCTATGCTATCAATGTTAGAGCAGTAGCCATCATTCAATATACTGCCTGTATACTTGATTGGAATGTAAGTTAACTAAAATGTTTGGATATCAAAACACGGAAAATGCTGTTGATGAACATGTTGTTAATATAGAAGAAGGTTGTCCATATAAATACATTTCTGAAAGTAATGAGATTCTTCTTCGTGAAGTGAAAATAAATGAAATAATAAGAATTGGGGTGAAAATAGCAATGGTTACAAGAAGGAGAGTTACATATATTTGGAAAGAAACTACACAGTGTATTCTTTAAGTATACTGCATTTAGAGATAATGACAGCTGGAATTTGTTGGTCAGTGGTGATCTCATAAGATCTACTGAAAGCACCTTAATGGCAGCCCAGGAACTAGACACCCGCACTAGGTCAATCAAACATTACATTGAGAAAACTGCAGAGTCACCGATATGCCGATTGTGTAATGAAAGGGAAGTAAGCTTAGCGCATACAGGATCTGAATGCCCAATGCTAGCACAACACCAGTATAAAAGATGGAGACAAGACAAAGTGGCTCAGGTACTACACTAGAATATATGCAAACTTTTCAATTTGACAACAATGAGAAGTGGTATGAGCATAAGCCACAAATTCTACAGGAGAACGACAATGTCAAACTTCTTTGGGACATTCGTATACAGACTGATAAGGTTCTTGAACAGACAAACCCGACTTAATATTTCTAAACAAAAACAAGAGAACTTGCTTAATAATTGATATAGCCTGCCCCTTCGATACCAGAGTGCAGAAGAAAGAACACATAAATAAATGAATACTAAGATCTAAAATGGGAATTTGCTAGACTATGAAAATGTAAAGAAGCCAAGTTGATTCCTGTTGTTATTGGAACGATTGGAACCAGAACGAAAAGCCACCATAAATGGCTTAAACAGATTGACGAGATCATTTATTTTACAATTCTGCAAAAGACTTGCCTGTTATGAACAGCGAAAGTGTTATGGTACAGCTTAAATTTTTAAAGTCAAGGGAATTGACTTTATGTTATGAAAAGAAAACTGCAACTACAAACATTTAAAAGTTGAGACGACGATGAAATAATAATTATAATAATAATAATAATAATAATAATAATAATAATAATAATAATAATAATAATAATAATAATAATAATAATAATAATAATAATAATGAAGAAGAAGAAAAAAGAGAAAATTGATTAGTGCAAATTAATCCGAAAATAAATGCAAAAACGGACATAAATAGAGTTGAAAGGTGTTATATTGTGAACCATGCAAATGAATGCACTTTCAACATCAAGACAAATGGTGCAATTGTTATATTATAAAGGCCCTGTGGAAATCAGCTAGTGTTAATTTTGACAAGAAGTTAACTAAATGCAGGTCAAAACGACACGATGTTTAGGAAATAAATCAGTTTCCCCGGGGAACACGGAAGGAGATGACCTGTAAGGTAAGATAGAGTAAAAACACAAAGGCGTCAGTCTACATGACGCATCATATCAGTAATATCGTTGACAAAGAAAAAAAGGATTCCAGACAATTCCGTGTGGAAGCTGAACATAGGCGGACGTGTGACAATAATGTTTAAAGTTACGATCGCCAAAGGCAAAAATCTCCCCCCTCCCCGGTGTCTGTTCGTTGTCCATCCTTTTATCCTTAATAAGATAGTAACTAATTAGTTAAGAGAATACTAGTGTCTCTCTCATGTCTGAAGCCGCCTGAGGATAATTTGATAAAGAAAATCAAACGTACTAGCGATATATGAAACTAGAAACCTAACGTAACGTATTATTCCTATTTGATCGGAATACCAAATAAACTATTCGGACAATAGAAAAAATACAAGCTTTATGTAATAAAACAATAATAATCCCTGTTATTTAATATAATTTGCAATTATCTCTCTCTCTCTCTCTATCTATATATATATATATATACAGGGTGCATCAGGTATATGAGAACATCGCGTAATGTCGTTATTGTTACGTTATATTAATTATTTTTATTCTTTTTTTGCAGATAATGAAAAATGGCAGATAATAATGTAACGGAACAAATGAAAAGACAGGCTGTAATTGTCGCAATAAAGGCAGATCATAGCGATTTACAAATCGCACAATTTCTTAAAGTCGCCCGTTCTTTTGTTTATAAAGTTCGTAGGGAGTTAGAAGAAAATGATGGTGATTGTAAGCAGGTTGCTAAACGTAAAAAGCACGACCAACGGTCAGACACGATTAGAACACCTGAATTTATTCATCAAGTTCAGAATATTATTGATGAGAGCCCCCAAAAGTCAATGAGGTCCATCGCAAGAGACCTGAATGTTTCAGAAGCCACAATTCGAAGGACTGTTCATGAAAATCTTCGTTACAAGTCTTATGTGATGAGGAGAGGCCAGTTTATGTCCGAGACCACCAAAGAGAATCGTTTGATAAGGTCCAAGAGGCTGTTAAACAAACTGAAACATCCTGTTGAGCAAGGCATGCTTTGGTTTTTCTCAGATGAGAAAAACTTTGATCAAGATCAAAAGGTAAACAGAAGGAATGGCAGATGGCTGTGTAATGACCCTTCCGAAGTTCCAACAGTCATGCATACAAAATTTCCTGCAACTGTTATGGTTTTGGGGGTTGTTAGCAACGAAGGACATGTGATGCCACCACACTTCTTTCGGCAAGGACTAAGAGTCACTTCTGCTGCTTACATTGAAGTCTTGGATACTGTTGTTAAGACCTGGATCGATAGAGTAACAAATGGAAGGCCTTACATCTTTCAACAAGACTCTGCACCAGCACATAAGGCTCAAAGCACTCAGGAATGGTTGGCGGATCATTTTTATGATCACATCACTCCAAACTTGTGGCCTCCAAACTCTCCAGACCTGAATCCATTGGATTATTATGTGTGGGGCGTCGTGGAGAGAGATGTTAATAAACACCCCACAACACTAAAGATTCTCTAAAAGCATCCATTGTCAGAGTGATGGACAACATAGATGAGGACCATCTCAAGCGCGCTTGCAGTCGGTTTAGGTCTCGAATCGAAGCTGTCATTGAAGTAGAGGGGAATTTCATTGAATGAAGTTATTAAACAATACCTTAGCTTACATGTTTATATAATTGTTTTTGATTAAGAATATTTTTGTTTGATTTTTTTTATCATTTAATAAAATGGAAAATATGTTCTCATATACCTGACGCACCCTGTATATATATATATATATATATATATAAGTGTTTCATATATATACTTATATTATACGATATATATCATATGTATCTGTGGCTGTGTATTTACTTAAAGGTGTTCAATACATGAGTAGATTTGAATAGTAGTATAAAAATATACTCAAGACAAGTGAGGTACACAGAAATATTCGTATTTAATTCCAGCAAATGAATTTTTTAGTCGAAAAAGTATCTCTCTCTTTCGCATACACTTTCTATAATACATATATATATATATATATATATATATATATATATATATATGAAAAGAGACAGAGAGAGATTGAAATGTGTAGACAGAGAAGAGGCAGAGATACACTAAGTGTGTACCAAAAGAAAACATAGCTCATTTTAATTACCTGTGTTGAAATCTTTTTAAAATAATTGAATGGCAAATTATACACTGTGTTTTTTTTCATTTTCCGCACTAACTTTAAATGTACACAATACAACAAACATTCAACAAGAATGTTTCCTTATTTTAGTACAACACTTTAATAACTACGGTGAGATTTGACCCTGATCTCTCGAGGATAATGTACTGACTTCTCTCTGAAGTAATATTATTGTTATAAATAAATACTATAAGCACGTGATTTGTTCAACACATCGAAACATAAAGAAAAATGATCATGTTGTGATGTTTACTGATTAGCCTATTGAAATCTAAACACCGATGTCCTTAGAAGCCTATTGATTTATTTCACAATAGAACAAACACTTATTTATAGACTTGGGTTTTGATCAAAACTATTGTATTCTCAGAAAAATCAAAATAATTTCACATAGAAAACAGACTTACTTTTCGACGAATATTCTCGTCTAAACAATCGCGACTAGTTAAATACAAGTTCCATGCACAGTGTTTGATTACTAATGAAAGAATAGAATAATTTAATTCAATTATGTTTAACTTAATACATGTAATCAATTCAGAAGATCATTCTTATTAATTCAAATGATCTGGTAATTAACAAAGAATATAATGCAACGTATATTTTACTTATTAAAATAATTTAACCTTATATGTTTTGACACAAATTCTGTACTGTTACACGGCATAAAGATAAATACACAGTCGAATAGACTTGTAATGTCCGGTAATACCGTGAAACTACATTAAAGTAATTGGATTAGTACATTTTATAATCAGTTATATATATATATATATATATATATATATATATATATATATATATATATATATATATATATATATATATATATATATATTAGTATTTCATGTATCCACATAAAATTGTATAAGGAGAAATTATTTTTTATGTATCAATTTTCAGTATTTACTTCAACAGTGTTCGATACGTAAGTAGAGCTAGGTAGTAATCTATGAAAATATATTTATGGCAATTAAGCTACACAGAGGCTCCCGCGTTTCATCCCTGGAGGAATCATCAGGCTAAAATATATGTTGATAGCTTACTATATATATATATATATATATATATATATATATATATAATGTATTAAGAAGGCTGAAATCAATGCAGAGAGCCAGATTGATGATAAGCTGGATAGAACAAAAATAAACAATCGAAGGAGAGGTTTTACAACTATCTATTTATTTTTATTTTCAATCTTAAATAAACAGCGAGTATGTTGTTAGTTGTGTGTCATGTAAGTGTGATTAGAAATCATTTGATATTTCGGAGAAATCTTCTCTTTGTCAAAATTGGTCACAAAAGAAAAATCCGCAGATGTGGATGGAAACGCTGCCGCAAATAATAAATAAATGAATCTTAAAATGCTATCCTACACATAGATATTGTGTTAAAAAATAAGTGTGTAATATTAAATTTATTAACTGGGTATTATATGGTCAGTAATCAACTGTTTGTTTGTAATAATATTATTTGATGTATGTATGGTATTTGTTTATGTATTTTCTTTAATATATCACATCTTATTTACTTATATTTTTCTATTAAATGTTCTTTTAATTATCGTATATTAAAGTAATGATATTAATTGTAGGTTTTATTGAATTAAATTATAAAATCAATGAAAGATGTTATTAATAAAAGGCATTAATAGTCAACAACTAATTTTACGTAAGCCTTGGTGAAGCTAATTAAATTCAAATCTAAACCGTAAAACAATAAAGGTGCAAGGGGGATAACTTTCACTGAGACTTAATTAGATCTTAGGATATCAGATTGTAATCTTTGTTATTAATGTTCGTTAATTCTACTTATTTCAATATATTCTATTTTATTGTTGTATTCTTTTAGTCTTTGCGTTTTACATAATTAAATTAACTCCTCTCCTATGTGTCTCTAAATCACGATACTGGCCGTAGAAATGACTGTTCACAGTATTTTTACTCACGAGAAGCGAACCTTACTTTCAATTTTCTGTTTTCTCTGAATAGTGACATGACTACAAATTCTAAGTAGAAACTTATATATATATATATATATATATATATATATATATATATATATATATATATATATATATATAATTTTAACTGCGGAGGCTCTGAAATACCTGCTGGCATAGTACACGGGCGCAGGAATACACCTCTCAGTGTGATTGACCCGTAGATATTGTAAGGTCATCCATCTAGATAACAAAAACGCTGATATCAAACTTGTGCTACTGACTTTTTATGGATGGAGCCCCCTATAATCCTATTCGACAAACTTCCTAGAGCTAGAAACTCGAATAAAAATCCGGTTTGCAAACATAAATTACTTAAGGTTTATAAATAGGCTCTGACTATCGCCCGGCTTTTGACCTCCTTCTTTGTCTATTAGCCAGGCGCAAAGGTACAATAACAGGGGCACACTTCAAAGACACACAATACTCGGCTTGTTTCCTTACTAGGACAATGAACGCCGTCATTCTTTCTCTTTATCTGGAACACATAGGGAAAATTTATTGTCACTATATCTCACATGACTAGTCTGGGTCGTTCTTGTTCCGACAGGTTGAGAGTAAAAGTGTAACAGGTTGTCTCGCTGCTGTTTCCAATTGGTAGTACATGGACTCTAACTCTTAAGTCGCGCTAAAAGCGGCTACTCTAGCAACAGTTGTATAATATCGGGGTAACTGTAGTGCCATGTCACTACTACTTTATTTGTCTCCCTTTGTGAGCATACTGGCATAAGTAACAGGTACTTTTCTCACCTCACTCTATCAAATCACTAAAAATGTAAATACAACTAGACAAAAGCAAATTTAAAACAAACACCTAGCAAAAACAAAACACTCGCCTCCTACCTTGAGGCTTGCATTCGCAAATATCCGAGGGTTTGGAACCAACATCTATGACGTAGAATCTTTTCTCCTAGTAAACTTTCATCAGTAAGTGAAACCAACTTACTTTCCTACACTTCTTAAATCGTTTTGACATGACTGATCACATTACTCTCTACCGTAAAGACTCTGACAAACATGTACGGACTTAAAGTTTATATTCGGAAACCCTCGCCTTGCCTAGAAAACATAGGTTACAATCAGATGATCAAACATGCATGTCTTTTAAATTAAGCTTACAACAGCCCTAGTTTCATATATTTCATATACCGTTCTCCTTCAACCGAGGGTTGTAATCTGCTCTACATTTTCTCTAATAACATTGATGGAGCACCTTCACTAGATTCGAGCATCCAAATACATGTATTTGGAGATTTTAATGTCCACCACCGTGGTTGGCTAGAATTCTAGAGTTATACATACGCAGATGGTAACTGCACATATAGTTTATCCATTAAACACTCCCTCTCACACACTGTAACTTTCTTGACCTGCGTCTTAAAAGGTTCACTTCCAGACCTGTTCTTAACCTCACTGCCCGAGCCTTGTGCGACGAATACCCATAGCCCGCTCGGCGACGCTGATTATTTTGTGGTAATGATTGATATCAGCCTAACGTTCTGTCACAAAGCCGATCCGCCGTTACTCAAAATAGCGAGGTATTCCAAACGTGTTGATTAGGAATCCATAAAGATGGCATCAGAGACGCCCCATGGAGTAAGACGTTTTCTCTCCCTACTGGTCAGTGCGCAAATGAGGTAACCAAATGGGTCAAAGTCGGCGTTGAAGAGCATGTTACCACGCGAGAATTCTATAACAAGCCCTACTCTCTCCAATGATTCACCTAGAACTGTGCAGATGCTATTGCTCAAAAGCAGCAAGCATTCCACCAATTCAACCACCATTAGTCAACTAAAAATAGCCAGAAATAAGAAGCGTCAAGAAATCATTGTAATATCATAATATCCACAGCTAAGAGAATGTATACTTACCAAGATGATCAGAAAACGGATTGAGTCACATAAAATACTAGGAACTCGCGATTTCTGTAAAATCTATAATGGTGTAGTGAAAATGGGCAATCAAAAATTCCCCCGTAATCCAACCACAATGTTGTCGTTTAAACGACAACTGATTAGACTGAACTACTTGCCCAGCGGTTGGCCTTGAACTCAACTTTGGACTCCGCAAAAACTACATCAAAATATTCTATTGCGGATTGAAGCAAAACTTGACCTTATAATCACCTGTTCCCATCTCCAGGATATCATAAAACACTTTGATAACTAAAAAGCATGTGGGCTGATCTTATTTCAGTGATAGTAATAAAAAATGTTCTTCTGGGTCTACTTCTTGCCTCTCAAAATTATACAACAAATTTCTTGCAGAAACTTGCTTCCCTGATAGCTGGGACATTGCCTCTGTGATACCAGTCTTCAAGAATTCTGGTTATAGAACTGGCCGTCAATATTATCGCCCAATCAGTTTACAACAAAACATCCTGCTCAGGTTATTGCTTTTGCTATTGTGAATTTCGATGGATAGGAAATACTTATAAAATTCAAAAAAGCTGATCAAAAGATCAAAGTTTATACTTATTACAAGACTTTAATACCAGGTATTTTCATGGCTTAAAGCAAACTACCAAGACGTGTATTATGTAAAGACACAAGATGGTGCTCCAGTTACACAGCTAGAAAAGAACAAAATTTCTTCAAATCGAAAATTTAGTAATTTTGGAGAATCATGTTTATGGCCGCCTTTTATCACAGATTTAAACCCTCTGGACTAGGCCATTTTGGGCGATTAAGAGTATGCTACAATTAGAACATGATACAACAATATCGACTCTCAAACAGATACTATTAAAGAAACATGGGAGAAATTTTCTTCTGAATATTTGAAGAACACTTGTGCAAGTTTCAGGAAGCGTGTGAACGCAGTTATTGGA
The DNA here is from genome assembly GCA_963556195.1 of Sepiola atlantica. Lineage (NCBI taxonomy): Eukaryota > Metazoa > Mollusca > Cephalopoda > Sepiida > Sepiolidae > Sepiola > Sepiola atlantica. Next base: position 116,281,546 of record OY744517.1, on the reverse strand, counting down.
AATAAGAAGGATATATAGAATACAACTAATTTCTATTATGTTTATTTTCTTTGTGACAAAGAAAATTCTCAGGACTAAACTAATTGGCTATACACTGTCTTTAAATCCTTATGTATCTATATATATATATATATATATATATATATATATATATTTGTGTGTAGATATTATGTCGGATCATTTTATCCCCACTTTTCTTCATACATATATATATATATATATATATATATATATATATATATATATATATATATATATATATTGAGAGTATATTTTACTTCCTTCGTCACTACTCTTAGTTCAGCAAAAGTGTTCGCTTGGCAAGAATTTACAAGCAAATGTGCCAGAAATTCTGCAGTACATCAGTACTTTCTTTTATTGCACCTCGTACATCTCACTTACACGTGTACATTGATAACGTTAAGAACATTTCTAGGGGATTCTGAGGCGTATATAAAAAGGGAGAACAACACTTTATGTTAGAAAGAGTATTAATAAAACGCACATATAAATCACATAACTGAAATTTATTCATAAGAAAGAGAACATCATTTCCATACGATAGTACTAGTTCTACGATTTCAGTTTTCGCGTTGCTTTGTTCGAATTCCAATGATGGCCCAATGAAACCACCGCAAAGAATTTATTCAGTTGCAATTTCGTGGTGCGATTGCGTCACGCGATTAATTTTTATTTCTTCTAAATAGACAGTTGGTTTTATAGTTACTGAATAAATCCTCTTTCGGTTGGTGCCCTTAGAGAGTTTAAAGGGTTTTAAATTCGCGTCAAGGCCCGAGGATACATTTTCTAACGGAATGAAGAAAATCTACGATAGACATATACTTTTTTCTTTTGTACAGTGGCTAATGCTTGATTTGTATCTCAAGTATTCTTTTCTGTGTCTCGTTCACCAACATTATAATAGATATCCAAAATTTATGTAGTGATATCAGCGCGCCTTACTGTGGACAGTGTGGGTCGTCTGAATATTATCGAATGTTGTAACTGAGTGAATGGTCGATACACATACAGTTGACAAGAAATGGGGGCACTCGTACACTTCCGGTTTACATCACAAAGACCAGGTGTTTATATAACGCATAGATAAGGTAGCAACAGAGAGAGAGAGAGAGAGAGAGAGAGGCGACATAACTACCCTTAAATTGAGATTTGACCGAAGTTCCGTCTGGTTTTATTAGTATGCGAGAATGCACGTTGCAGACGATATAGAGAGAGGGGACTTGATAAGTAGAGAGAACCAGCATGTTTGACACAAACATTCAAACATTTTAAATGTTTTCTCTTGATCAGATAAATTAGTATAGCTATTGAATTACTTTCGATTCTGTTATGGTGCCGTACCTGTACGAAGAACAAATGGACTCGTCCATCCATAATAAAAAGCGAGAAGCATTCCAACTTACTGACTTCTTCCAGAATACCACTTCTTGTATATATATTCTTTTTAATATATCTTTGTTCCTGTAACCCCGTGTTTCTGTGTCTTTATTTCGGCCCCTAAACAGGTCACAAGAGATTCCAAAATAGAACTACTATAATATTCCACGAAACAACTAAACTAGACATACTTAACTCAGTCTATGTGTGAAATCATCTTGTAACACGTTGGCGTTTGACCAACAACTAGTGGTCCAGAGTTACTCAAAGTAAAAGCTTTGTTCAAACAAAAAATGTATTTTTATCTCTTAATTTAACATTGTGTTAATTCACTGTTTGTCAGTGGCGTACTAAACAAACACAAGACAGCTTTATAAAAATAGGAATATATTTAAGTCGTTATTTTATTTTATTTTTTTTATGGAAGTCGCTGCAGACAAGGCGTTAATCCCCTTTATGTTAGGAGCTAAAAAGGATGAAAGATAATTATCGCAGACAGGAGATGCCTATTGGCCTTAGTCTTCAAAAGACCAAGATAATAGTTATGACGATAATGAGGTATAAACACAACGAATTGATGAAAAGCACTAATTTAAAAAGGCCTCATAATCGGCAAGTGTGTCTCCTAATCGATAGTAATCTGATTTATTTTTTAAATTATTCAATGAACATCGGTTGAATATTCTATCTATGATATTCTTGGGGGGATTTTTTAAACTTTCATAAATGTAAATCTGTTTTTCATTTATTAAGAGTTTAAAACTAAACACAATATTTACTAGCCAAATATGTAACGAGAGGGAGCATATATTTGTTTGTATAAACGTATAATAATAACACGAACATCAACATCTTGACATAAGAGTAGAACCGAATCCAAACAACAAACTTTGCACACACAAAGGGCTTAATATCATTGCAGATATAGCATTATGAAAATAATAAATAATAAGTGTGACTTGCCTTAAAACTTTAGGGCAATTTTATAGAAAACCCGATTATAAAAAGTGTATTGATAAAATATTTAGCGTCTCCATAAATTAGAATATTTGTTCAAAAATGTTCTTAATACACTTCTGGGCATCGTATATTCCATTAAAATGTTGAGATAAGTCACAGATATTTTTTATTTATATATCAATTAAATTTACAAATAACACTACATGTCCGATATAGCTACTAATCCACATACACATTCAACACCATCCATATACAGATTTCCGTATACTATGATTTATTGTTTTACAATACATATATGTACACATATTATTCGCATATTTTACACATATGTACGCATTAGGCAGCATTTTTTTTTATTTAAGCAAAAATTGTTAAAAATACTGAATTCTTGTTTAATTATACCGTTATTATTTTTTCATTTTTTCTAATGATCTTTTCGTGTTAAAATAATAAAAAAGTATGTATGTTCCATATGTATCGCAAACGTTTTCGATTATCCGTCGAAACATCATCCGGTGAAAAAAGCAAATGAACAAAAAAGCTTTACTCGGCTATTTTTCGAAATTCTCTTCTTTCCTCCAGTTTTTTGTGCATTTTCTTTTTTCTTACCTGATAATGATTCAACAAAGAATCGAAAACGATCGTGATGCATATAGAATATACATTATTATTTTTAATTTTAACACAGAAATGATCGTTAGAAAAGTTTTTTTTAATAAAAAAGGTATAATTAAGCAGAATAATTCCGTTATTTTTAACAATATTTATGTAAATACACACATATATATACTCATACACACACACACACACACATATATATATATATATATATATATATATATATATATATATATATATATATATATATATACATATACACATACCCGTATACATATACACATAATATTTAGCTATCCAACTCAACAATCATATTATAACAGTTGTTGAGATTTACATAAGTAGATACTTTCCCACATATTCACACGTATACACAAATACACACTCATATAGCAACACACATAAATGTATATATATATATATGTGTGTGTGTGTGTGTGGTTGTGTGGGTGTGTGTGTGTATACATATACTCTACTCACAGATAAGCACACATACACATGCATACACACATAATCGCATATGTTTTGTGTAGCATATGTACTGTTATCAGTATATGGACTTGCTTATTTTGCTGAAATCTTTCAAGTAATTCTCAGGAGAACTTATCTCAGTCTTTTGATAGACACTAATCAAATCATTTTTTTTTGTTTTACCTTCGCAATATCCATATATTCTAATCAAGCTATTTGGGGCGCACCTGCGTACTATCGATTTCTACATTGATGGAACGAGTCAAAGAGAATCCAGTAATGAGTAATCAATATGAAAATGAAACTGCCTAACGATAACTTTAAACTTTCTTGGTGGAGATAAAAGAAAATCGAGTCTGGGGTGAGGATTTATTTTTTCTTTTCCTTTTTGTTGCTTGACTTTACGAACGAAGATCCTAAAGTATTCATCCCCTGCATTCTTGCTGGTGACCGAAAAGGTCAATTGGTTATAGGTAGATACGTTCACAGCGGCTAGATATGAATGTAGTGTTTGTTTTCGGAAGCTATTCCTTTATGATGTATGCGTATATTCCACCTGCTTCTTCATTTGACCTCAGGCATAAAGCACAGACAGTCTGGTGGTTAATGAATCTCAAAACTCCCGCATATTCGCAATACAGGATATGCCCTTAGTCAGAACTTCAGAAGGACCGTAAATAAGAGAAAATGAGCACGGAGTTAAGATGAAATTAATATATTGGAGATAAGTATATACAACAGAAGAACAAGAGAAGTAGTACGTCAGTACTGACTGCCTGTGTAAGCTAGGGTTGGGTTCAACGGTATTTAATTCCCTTCCACCGCAGGAATATGTGACACAAGGTCAGGAAGGTAGGGAGATCAAGCCGGCGCCCCTAAAGAAAGACCAATCTGGCCTAGCAAAAATAGCCTCGGCAACCACGTCGGCATTCCATGGTAAGGGCGCCTCAGGCAGCAAGCAATAAACTTACTCCTCCCCAAAAAGGGAAGGCAAGGCCTGGGAGGGTGCACCTCCGAGAACAACCCAGGACAGTATACCTAAGCCTGGCAGATAAAAGGCCACCGAAATGGCCCAGTTCCTGCCGGACTAATTGTTGAGAACGGATCCTCGACTGGTATAACACCATCCCGACGTCCTCAATCAACCGAAGTTAATGAGAGACTGATCGGGCTGGGGTTGGGCTCAACAGTATTTAATTCTCTCTCACCGCAGGAATATGTGACCTAGGTTGGGAAGGTGGGGAGATCAAGCCAGCGACCCTAAAGAAGGAGCACTCTGGCCTATCAAATATAGGGGTTGGGCTCAACAAATGAGAAGCGTAATGCTTCCAGTATTTATTGAGAATGGACGCGTTCAAATGTTCGTCATAGGTACGGAACCATTACAGAGGGGGAGACAGCAAGATGTATTCTAGACTATAGGGTCGACTTATCTTGCCACGCGGTCTCTTAATTTTTTCCCGATTTTTATCAACCTTTGGTTTCCTGAGAAGATTTCAAACTCGATCTTCACTTTTTGACAAAGTCTTGAGAAAATGCATATGCGTCTAAACACAAATTTATTAGTGTCGACTGCCCCACGAATGTTTATTTAATTTAATGAAAGCTCTACTCTGTATTGACCACTTTTGAAAAAATATTGGTGTTGTGTTCATTATGTCAATATGTTTAAACTTGAATAATGTATACATATATATATGAATATCTGCATGCATACATACATACATACATACATACATACATATATATATATATATATATATATATATATATATATATATATATATATATGTATCGGTTTAATCCCTGAGTTCTTAATTATTCTTTGTTTGGCCCCATTTTCTACTTTTTATTCTTTTCTTTTCTTTCCCGTTATTAATTTTGTTTTTGCTATGTATTTCTCTTTGACTCTATACATATTTACATATCTTCCCTCTCTACATGAACCCTACCACTATATATATTTCTCATAATTTATAGACTTTCTCGTCTTTTGTCATTTTTTGCATCTTTTCGTTCGCTCTTGACAAAGCCCATATAACATTTGGGCGAAACGTTGAGCTTTTTAGGTCTTCCGCTTATTCTATTTTAATTTCATATATATATATATATATATATATATATATATATATATATATATATATATATTATAATTCACTGTGCTTTTTAGGTTGAATACAGTAGGGGGCTTTTATGTTTTATTCAATTCTTTGTTAAAGAGATCAGAGATGATTTGGAACCACCCAAGTTTAACAAGAAGACAGCCAAAAGTAAAATTATGTTTAGCCATTCACCAAGAGACATTGAATATGACGCTCGCCCACTTTTGTGGCTCTTTAGAAAAGAGGCAATTTGGCATCAAATGCTGTCGTCAAGCAGAGATTATTGATTTGATATCAGTAGCAATAATTACATTATTGTTTAGCTTTAACTTGTCTCGTCGTCATGGAGCGTATACTAAGAACCAGTGACTGATGAATTGTTTTGTATGTGAAGAATTATTACTCTATGAATATGAAAACAACCATTTCGGTATCTAGCACTTATATAAAAAGTTGTAGAAATAGGAAGAAAATGAGAACCGCAAAAGCATGAGTAATTTAATAGGTAAGAGAATGCACAAATAAAAACAACGAGTGCTTATGTTATTTAAAGTGTTTATGGTATTGGAAATAATAAAAAGAGAAAATATTCCTAAAGTAATTATGAAATTAAGATTTTACTAAAATAAAAGAGAGTCTGATTGATTTCTGATTCTGATTTTTGTGTTTTGTATTGAATTTAATAGAATGTCTGAATGTCTGAATCTGTCGGTATCCGTTTGTAAACATAAACGAAGTTGTCATTTTTATTTCAAAATAATCTTAGCTGAGGTTTTCATTTAGAACGTGATACTTTTCATTAAATCGCTGTTATTAATATTTTTATGATACAACTACTACTACTTCTACTACTTCTACTACAACTACTACTACTACTACTACTACTAATAATAATAATAATAATAATAATAATAATAATAATAATAATAATAATAATAATAATAATAATAATAATAATAATAATAATAATGAACAATTACGAATAACTCTCTCTTTTTTTAATTATCTCCCATTTGGAGAACTAACCTGCTTTTACTAAACAAAATAAATAGCAGCACTTTTATTGTATCGACATTCGGCATACAATTAACATCGAAAAATTAATGCGCCTACAACGGTCCGACGTGGAACCTGACTCTTCTAATTCTGAAAAACGCTCGACTCATTGGCGAGTGACGTTTAAAAACTTTTTGCAAACATTACATGCAGAAAATCTATTACGACAGATAAACGAACTCGGACTACTAACGAACTATATATCTCACACGATACACAAAATTATTATGGTCTGCAGCACTTATGAAGAGGCTATCGAAACATTACAAACTACTTACCGAAAGCTCAAAAATGAAATATCTTCGCAGTATTTACTTGCTACACGGCGACAATAAAATGACGAATCTTTGGAGCAGTGTTTAAAGGAATGACGAACTCTGAGCAAGAACAGTAACTTCCGTTCAATGGTTGCCGACGAAAACCGAGCACATTATGGATACTTTTATTAACGGACTTCAAAATGTGCAGGTAAGAAAAAGTTTACTCTATAAACACATGTCTGGGCCTCAGAACAGCCTACGAATAGGCTTATACGTTCGAAATTGCCTCAAAACAGTCGGTGTTCTACCTGCAGTCGGATACGGTCGGTGCTGCTTTGAACAACACATAATCTTGTTGTTCGCCCTCATCTTGTGTGCATTCTTCTTCGGACCCCTCCTCTGTTAATTCTTTATCTAACCAGGAAATTCCGGGCACTTCAAATCATTCAGAGTTGCTTATCACCGCTGTTTCCACAGATCGTAAATGCTACTTTTGTGGGTTAAGTCCACACCCTCGTTTTTCTTCTCTGACCAGAGATGCTAGGTGTCACAAGTATGGTAATTTGGGACATTTTTCTAAGGTGTGTAGGTCTGACAAAAATAATGTTTCTAAAAATTCTATCGCTTCTCTCATGGTAGCTACTATAACAGTTTCATCTCCAGACTCCCTCTCGAAAAGTATAATGTGGGTTAAAATTAATGGCGTTTCTACTGATGCATTAACTGACACTGGCAGCTCTAGTAATTTTATTAATTGTAATATTGTAACAGCTAACAACTGGAAAATATTTTCTTGTTCTACTCGTGTGTCTATGGCGAATGCTTCTTTATCATCAAAAGTAATTGGATATTGTCTGCTCAATTTACTTTTCTAAGATATTTCATACAAAAAACATCAAACTTTTGTTAATGAGAAACCTTTGTAGTGACGTGATACTGGGCTCAGATTTTCTTCAGTATCATTTTCGTATTGAGATTCCTTTTGGAGGACCCAAACCAGCCCTTAGCATTTGTGGTCTAATAGCGGTCAATGTTCAGTACCCATCACTCTTGAATAATTTATCTCAAGACTGCAAACGTATAGCAATTAAATCTAGACGCTACTCACTTGAGAATAAACAGTTCATTAAAAAACGAGATTACGAGAATGCTTGGTGAAGGAATCATTGAAATGAGTGAGTCGCCGTGGAGGGCCCAAGTTGTAGCAACATCTTCTGAAAACAAAATAAAAACTAGTAATTGATTACTCTTAAACCATAAATAGGTTTACCCTACAGGATGCTTACCCACTACAACGGATAGATGAAATTATAAGCGAACATCTCAAATAAAAAGTGTATAGCACACTAGACCTCAGAAGCGCCTATCACCAAGTGGCTATCAAACCAGTCGATCGACCCTACACAGCTTTTGAGGCAAACGGCCGTATCTAACAGTTTAAAGGATATCATTCGGTGTAACTAATGGTTTTGCCAGTTTTCAGCGAATTATGGATAAATTAGCGATGAAAAATTGGTGGACACTTTTTCCTACATTGATAATGTAACAATATGTGGACACGACTATGCAGACCATAATCGTAATCTGAAACGATTTATGATGACGATTGAAAAATACAACCTCACACTAAGTAACGATAAATGCGTTTTTTTTGTGTACACCGTGAGCGAATGATCTGTCACCAGACTCATGACGATTGAAGTCGCTGCTAAAATTGCCAATCCCTAATAATATTGCGTGACCTAAAACAATTGCACATTACTCACAGTGGATTGTTTCTTTTCAAGCAAAATAAACCCATTGGTACAAACCGGCAGTTTTTCTCTCCCGCACACAGCAGTGGAGGCTTTTAAAATTATTAAAAAGGATATAGACAACGCAGCAATTACGACCATAGACCCCGCTATTCCTCTGGTGGTGGAGACAGATGATTTGATTATGCAATTGCTGCCTCTTTAAGGCAATCCGGACGCCCTGTCGCTTTTTTCAAGGACCTTGTCGTGTTCAAAACAGCGAAACTCAGCAATTGAAAAAGAGCGGCATGCTATAGTTGAGACACTCAGAAGTGGAAACACTATTTGATAGGACGACATTTTAGACTAATTACTGATCAAAAACCCGTCGCATTTATATTCAACATCAGGACAACAAGCAAAATCAAAAATGATAAAATAGCGAGGTGGAAAATAGAACTCTCCTGTTTTTCTATGCAATCTACTGATCTGGTAAAGAAAATTCACTATCGGGGGTATGTAGCTCGATACCTAATACGGATGAGCTTCGTACCTTACACGATGAACTGTGCCACCCAGGAATAACAAGATTACACACGTGGTACGAACAAAAAATCTACCATATTCATCGGATGACGTAAAGAAAATAATCAAATAACGTACAATATGTGCAGAACATAAACCACAATTGTTCAGGCCTAAAACCGAGACATAGAAAAAAGCGACTCAAACATCCAAGAGAATAAACATCGATTTTAAGGGTCCACTACCATCTAATAATGCGAATCGTTACATTCTAACCGTCATCGACGAATATTTACGATTCCCATTCAAATTTCTTTGTCCGGACATATCAGCAAAATCGGTGATACGGTGCTTGTGCTCTTTATTTGCCATTTTGATGTTCAAGCCTACATTGATTCAGATCGTGGAGCCTCTTTTATGTCTAAACAACTGAAACAGTTTATTCATGAACGCTATAACGGTATCATATGGAAAAGCATAAAACTAGTGGACGCGAACCGCAAATGGCCAATAATCCACGTGGAAGATCTCCTCCCTGAGCACTAATATTGTACCGACATTGTATGCCTATCCGGCTTTCTCAAGTTAGTCTGTTCTCGTTTGTCAATAATAATAATAATAATAATAATAATAATAATAATAATAATATATATTAATACGATAGCGGGTGTGTTCGTGTGTCACGCTTCCGGCAGAAGCTCTGCGCATGCGTGCCGCACCTAAATTTTGAAAAACATTCAACTAGCCTGCGTTTAGTAATATTTATTTGTGTTTCTCTCTGGCGCAATGGTTAGCGAGGTAGTATTATTTACTACGGCCCGATTGGTTTATAGTTCGATCCCAACCAACATCTAAGATTTTTATTCTACATTTCGAGGGGAAGGGGAAGAAATAATACATTTTTTTATCACCTGGTTAAAAACTACTTTTTTGTGGTGCTTAAAACTTAAAACTATTTTTTGTTTTATGTTGGCGTTTTTAATGGCATTTTCTATTTAATTACGTTGACTGCTTAAAAAGTAGGGTATCGGCCAGTATTATTTTGTTGTTGTTTTTTTTGAACGGATGGCATATCAACCTTTTTTAGTAGATATGCGCAGTGTCCATCGTACACGAGTTACTATTTTAAACAATTATTTCACTCTTATCCAGAAGGGGGTGGCTCATAATAAAGCAAGCGTAACTTACTAACAAATAGAGGGTGCTTTGTTACATTAGGACCCGTATTGAAAACATCATTTCGTGTAATTTACACGGGTTCCGCTAGTAAAAATTAATATAATAATAATAATAACAAAAATTAGTGCGATTATATAACGAAATAGCAGTATAAATTTACAAATGTATATGAATTTATAGAATGTCTACTAAGAGGTTTGGTTTCTAATTTTACGACATATAAAGTTTTTTACATTATGCAATGCAGAAAAATATTGCATGTAGAAAACGTTTAATTATAAACGATCATTTGAATGTCGTCTAGGTATCTTCTCCATGACTGGATCGGATTAGTCATACATTTTCCAGTCGTATTACAGTGTAAGTGACCACAATAGCTCCGACTGGATTTGTGCCCGGCTGAGCCGAATGCATAATTGAGGTCGCCATACATTTAAATACTCGTGAACCCTTCTACTAAAATTAGGGTACTTTCTACCGTAATAGTGCACTTATTTATTCTACTTTTTGAAATGAAGATAAACGCATATTTCGATTTGTATTACCTATAATTCAGCCTTTTACATTATTAAAAGTTAAAAAAGGGATTATCGAAAAAGAACTAGGCTGGAAAAAAGTGTTGTGATAATAACAACGTAAGAATCCAAACATACATTCTTTTTTTATGATCTACAATTAAATTACAGTGATGTTAGTCATTAGCCTTGGTCTATCCAAATATGTTAGTCATTAGTATTGGTCTATTCAAATGTGTTAGTTATTATTATTGGTCTATCTAAATATGTTCCCCGAAATAAATGCTAATTACAATTGGTAAGAACATAAGAGAAAAGGGAGCGTGCAGTTATTGTCCCAAGTAAATTCCACAATTACATATTTAGTTTATTAGTTTTGGTCTATCCAAATGTGTAAGTTATTCGTCTTGATCTATACAAATGTGTAAGTGATTAGCCTTGGTCTATACAAATATGCTAGTTATTAGTCTTCGTCTATCCAAATCTGTTAGTTATTAGTATTGGTCTATTCAAATGTGTTAGTTATTTGTCTTAGTCTATCTAAATATGTTGCCCGAAATAAATGTTAATTACAATAGGAAAGAACATAAGAGAAAAATGAGCGTTCAGTAATTGTCCCAAGCAAACTCCACAATTACCTCTTTAGCTTATTTTCTAATGTGAGGGCATAACTTATCCTCATGGAAATTGATTCACTTGTCTTGTAGGACTTGCAATGTTTTTTCTATGATGTATGACTAATTCAAACCCACCATACATATGTGCTATTTGGGTGAAATGGCTTCTATGGCGCCATGGACTGTTAGATTCCCTCAATTGATTTTCTAGAAGAAATGCTTAATAGTATGGCAATTTGTTTATTTCTTCTCGCATATAAAGATTTTTGCAAAAGTAGACGATGATCATGGCGTCAAAATTTACAACGCGTGACACGTTTTTTGTGATTTGTTTCAGACAGATGAGGTTTAACATAAGGGGTTTGTTAATATTTCATAATATTTGGCACCCAGTACCGGAAAGTAATCAGAAACATGTGTAGCCATGCTTCCAGCGCTATATCCCGTATTTAAATTTTCATCATATTATTATTTAAGTTTTAAAATATAGTAAGACTCCATTCTTTTATGTTAAAGGATGTGTGGTACGAACGATGACCCGACGATATTATTGTAAAAACCTATAATACAATATAAATAACACCTCGTGAAATTTTACTCAATAAAAGATTTTTCATTCTAATATTAGTTGTTATTTTTAGTTGTGTCCCTCGTAAGTGCTAATTCGAATCGAATTCGAATTGTGTCATCAAATCCTTTTTTAAAAATTACTCTTCTTGAAACTAATTTAAAATATGGATTATATAACATATATAAAACATACTTTTTCATACATGTATGTATATATATATATATATAAATATATATATATATATATATATATATTATGATTTTAGATAACGTTTAGTTATCTACACAAAAATATTATATTGGTAAAATAATTTTTAAAAAATTAAAAATACTTCAAGTTATCCTTATTAAAACACAGCGGCTTACAATAAATAACATTACATACTAAACTAGCAACAATATTTTTTATTTGGAACGTTAATTCTGTGTTTTACGGAACATAAATTGTAAGGCTCTTATCTGGACTAAAACCGGTTTATAGTTTACATTTAAAAACCTCGCATACGGCGTTCTAATTTCTTTTATTCTCTTGCCTTTTTTCCAGCCTACTGTTCATCGTTTTCTATATAAACACAGAGACATTTTTAAACTAAAAAGATTATTAAGAAAATCGAAATAATAAACAAGATATAATAAAGCAAAAGAATTATGTTGTGTTTAACAATATTTGCTTAAATGAAAAAATAGTGCTGCCTAATTACACAATATATATATATATATATATATATATATATATATATATATATATATATATATTATAATATAAAATGAAGTAATAAAATAAGGTGTCAATCAAATTTTATTAGAATTCAAAGTTCATGCAAAGCATCCTTAAGTCCTTAGCTCATGAGTTTTCAAAGATAATTCTTCTCTTCAGAGGACCATTACCGCAGTTATACTACTACTACAGGCAATAAAATTACGCTTTGAAAATATATAAAATTATATACACAAATACATACAAATACATAACATCAAACATATCAATCTAAAAACATACTTTTGTTGAATCCATACAGTCCATCCAGGTCATACAAGTTGAGAAGCATAATCAGGAAGGACATTACTCCAAGATACAAACAGCAGTCCAAATACGTGAAATTGAAGAGGCCGGCAAAGTTATCCAGTCGCGAAATGATTCCATATTCAATGTTAATGATAAATAAATCAATCAAAATAATACAAAAAGTCCAATCAAAGTTCCGAAATCCCGATATGTGCAACCCAAGTCAAATCCAAATTCGTTGTTTAATTAGAAAACCCGTTAAATCCGAATTGAGCAAAATAAGACTGAATCCCATCACATCTAGCCAGAAGAGCGAAAATTATATAAGTGATCTTCTCTCCCCTGCCATTCAACCAGACATGACAAATCTCTAACGAACAGAAGGCGATATTAAATTGTATTATTTGGACTGCTGTTTGTATCTTGGAGTAATGTCCTTCCTGATTATGATTCTCAACTTGTATGACCTGGATGGACTGTATGGATTCAACAAAAGTATGTTTTTGGATATGTTTGATGTTATGTATTTTTATGTATTTGTGTATATAATTTTATATATTTTCAAAGCGTAATTTTATTGCCTGTAGTAGTATAACTGCGGTAATGGTCCTCTGAAGAGAAGAATTATCTTTGAAAACTCATGAGCTAAGGGCTTAAGGATGCTTTGCATGAACTTTGAATTCTAATAAAATTTGATTTACACCTTATTTTATTACTTCATTTTATATTATAATATTAATGCTCTATCCAGTATATTGAGCTTCAGTTTTTTATCCGGATGTTTCACTAATTATAAGATATTAGTTGACGCTTATATCTTTTGTTGGATTGCTTCATATATATATATATATATATATATATATATATATATATATATATATATATATATATAATACCACAGACAGTGACCTCACCAAAGGCTTTTTACAAAGTCTTACTCTCGCCGCTTCTACCATACCTCAGGAACGGACCCTTCCCAAACCATACATGACAGTCCTTCACAATCTAGCTGCCATCCCACACATCATCATCTCCCCTGTAGACAAAACAGGAGGCGTCGTGATGCTCAACAAAACGGACTATCATAATAAAATGATGAATATTCTTAATGATGACTCTACATACGAACCTTCGGATCTCAACACTATCAACATAGATAATGAAAAATTCAACAACTTTTTTTTAAATACTACCAAAAAATCGAAAGAATGGACGTCACTTATTTCATACCACCCCCACCATTCCATCACTCTACAATCTCCCTAAAACCCATAAAGACAATATACCCCTACGCCCTATTATATCCAGTATCGGTAGTGTTTCTCACAACATCGCCAAAGTATTAGCTAAAATTCTCACACCTCTGCTCGGCACCATTAGCACCGCACATATAAAAGATTCTGGTCATCTCCTCAAGAAACTACAACACACTGATTTACAAAACCACTCAATGAATAGCCTTGATATCACCTCCCTATACACAAACATACCCGTAATTATTTGCATAAACCTTCCCACTAAACACATGAACAAAACAAATTGTTATTGCTCTCTTCCTATCAATAGCATAATAAACAGTATCAGAAACATCACTTCTCTGACCTTTGTCAAATACAATAACACTTACTACAGGGTGGGCCAAAATAAGGGTCCTATCTTTAAATTTAAATAACTTGAATTTGAATAACTTCCAGAAAATAAAAGTTAAACTCACCAAACTTTATGTGTGTGTAGACTGACCCTTCCGAGATTTTTTGAAATAAACAAAACAAATTTTAGCCGAAAAACACTTCTTAAAACTTACAAAAACTAAAGTATTGTTTTTTACACTGTTTTGAGTTTTTTAAGCAAAAATAATGTTTTCTAAATGAGGGTACGTTCCTTAGGGCTAATACGGCTCATGCTTGCTTCGGAAGGGGTCCTTTACTTATTCTAAAAAAAAAAAATGTTTTAATCAATAAATAAAAAAGTTATGAATTTTTTAAAATAGGACCCTTATTTTTGCCCACCCTGTATATACAAAAATTCGGATTACCTATGGATAATCCCCTTAGTCCGGTGTTTCATATCGCATCCCTAAAAACGCATGTATTTTAGATATATCGACGACATTTTTATTTTCTACCCAATAACCATAAAATTGACACGTAAGCTCAAACACTCAACAATGTTGAACTCTCTATCAATTTCACTGTCGAGACAGAACAAAACAACTCTTTAGCTTTCCTAGATATTCTCATCCACAGAAATAACAATGCTCTATCTTATCAAGTTTACAGAAACCAACCAACAAAAATGACTACATACACTATTACTCACACCACAATTACTACATAAAACATAGCATGATTATAGGTGTTTATCTTAGAGCTTTACGCATATGCAGCCCTATATATCTAACCAAAGAATATAACACTATCGAATCCTCACTCAAAACATTAAAATACTCCAAACATTTCATCCTCTTTGCTAAAAAAAGCCACCCAAATACATTTCAACAACAAAACCAAATCGCCTCGCACTACACCACCCACAGAAAAAACATGTACCTTCCCACCAACTCACAAAACCAACATATTTTCTCTACCCTTGCTCAACATGGTTTTAGAACTATCCAAACGAACACACTATAAAAAAAAACATTTAAAAAAGACACAATAACAAAAAACACACATCTCCCACACACACAGGAATATGCACCATGCCCAGCAACGACTGAAAACAAATCTATTTCGGTGAAACACAACGTCCCTTAAAAAAGAGAATATACGAACACACCAAGGCTATCAAACGTGCTGCCAACCACATGATAGCCCATAATCTCCACATGGGCATACCTAAAGCTTAAACCTTAAAATACATCCACGACCCCTCATTGGATTCAGCTTGATTCTACGATGCAGCAATCACATCGTACAAAAACCGAGTTTTTACAATCTTTCCACTACCATAGCTAAATCATCTTCTCCGAACACAATTTAAGAGAATTCGACAATGGATAATTGACTTTCCTTTAATTTCCCTTCTTTTTATAATTCCCCTGTTTTTCCTATTTTTTTACCTTGTTTTTCTTATTATTTTAGTTCATTTCTTTTTAATTTATAATTTTTATTCTTTATTTTATTTTATATGTTTTGTATTTTCTACTATTTTTCTTTTTTTTCTTTTTCTCTCTTCCTCTTCTTTTTCTTCACCATTTCAATTTCAATAGTCATCCCTACATGTGTTTATTTTAATTCTATTCAATCTACTATTTTTCTTCCACTATGCTCTTAATTTTCCCGACCTCACATATAGTTTCATCCTTATCTCATCACCCGCCAACATATTATTTTCTTCACCCCTATTTCCCCCACATTTTGTCGTCCCTCCTACATGTAGTCGCAATTTCTTTTCCCTTCCTTTTGTTTCTCCTTTTTTCATACACGTGTGACACCAACTTCCTCTTCACTGTTCATATCCACTCCCCTACTCCTTCCCCCTCACATGTTGTCTCTTAACATTTATATACACTACTACCGCCTCTCATCCCTCTTTTTCTCTTCCTTTTTTCTTTGTCTTTTCTTTTCCATTTTTTGCTCCCTATTTTTGTGTTTTTGCTAATGAATTTATTTTCCAAATGATTATGATCGCTAACTGACAATCGAAATTTCCACATTTCCTAAACTAATTTCACACATACACACGCACACACACAGACACTTATATATATATATATATATATATATATATATATATATATATATATATATATATATAAATTCCCGAAACAGTTTTTCATGGTAAACAACTGATGATCCCTTAAAATAGTGTTAGAAACTAACTAATATAATAACTGTAAAAAATAAATTGACTTACATGAGTGATTTTCCACTGGAAGACTTGAGACTATAAGTTTGTTTTTTTTTGTTTTTTTTTTAAGTTTTTTGTTTTTTTCTTTTATATAGTTTTAATGGTTGAGAAACTTCCGAGACTATATATATATTATAATTTATTTTAATTTACTGCCTTATTATTCGAATTTCCTCTGTCGACAAGATTACATCTTTCAAAAGTATGGTTTAATATATGAAAATATTTTTTATATACAGGCTATATTTTGAACAATGGATAATTTAATAAATATTGTATTTTACCCAATTTTTATTTTCATCAATTAGATACTTATAACACACACACACACACACACACACACACATATATATATATATATATATATATATATATATATATATATATATATATATATATATATACGACAATAAGTTAAATCCCACCTATTCACTCTCGTAGTCTCCAAATGCCGGATCACTTTTAATAGCTTCTTTTCTCGAACAAAAAGCCTTTGTAATGCCTTCTTTGAGGTTAATAAATGTATATATATATATATATATATATATATATATATATATATATATATATATATATATATATATATATATTAAGAGAGAAAGAAAGAGACAGAGAGCAATGGAGATAGAGAGAACTTTTTTTTTAATATTCTTATTAATAAAGGTATAATGCTTCGGCAATAAATTATTACACTAATACTATTGATAAACATTAACATATCGAAACTTCTATTTATAGCAATGCAATACAGTAAATTGTATGCGATAACACATACATTTAACATTATTAGAGCGCACTTACACTTTTCTAAAACTATTAGGCGTAGCTGTGACCTATTGAGTCACGATAATTCAAAGTTATCCTACTTTGATATTATTCGAAAATTAGTAAACTGTTTTTAAGATATAATTATTGCATAACTAAAAGTAACAAGCCTATTATATAAATTACATTGACACGCTTATGAAAGACGGTCACTCTTTCTTTTAATGCGCACAAAGATATTAAGAACTCTTAAAAAGTATTTTAATAAACATATATTGCGAGGGGCGAGAGTGAAATACATAGATGCATAAGAGAAAGATGGGTGCTTTGTTTAGTTAATTTTAAATTGCGAATAATTAGAGGAATTAAAAAAGAGAATTATTTTTAAAACGTACTTCAATCGCAGAACAAATGTGTACTTTAACATTTACCTTCTATTGTTAAGTGTAGAGGAAACACGTTTATGCACTCACATCTCAAGCTTTAAAAAATTTGGTATTTTTTATATATTTATGTATTTGTATCATGAGATTCAATCCCAAACTAATTAACCCTTCATTATGAATTTTGAGACTCAGTTGATACACGTAAAGGGGTCAACATGTGGGCTATATTTAGTTTAATTTAGTTTATGCAAAAGGGTAGAAGATTCAGATATCTTCGATTTTAGTGAAATTTAAACAATAGGTGTTAAGCATCAATTATTAAATATTCCTTAAATTTCAGTTTATTTACAGTATTTTAAAACTTGTGTAGTGGGCATGATATCGCCACAACCTCTCATATCAAAATTCAAATATATTAGATTAGCATTGCATTTGATCCATAGTCATTAGACACCAATGACGCAATATTCCCTGAATTTCTTTCTACAAACCTTTAAGCTTAAGTCTTAAATTTGAGACATGTTCGGGAATCAAAACCATGTAATGGATTTTTATCAAAAAATTGAATACAGATTTTCGACATAAGTTTTAGCAGTATTATATCTTGAGTTTAATCTGGGTAAGGGGACATAAAAGTAGTACACAACTGCGCTGTTCGGGGAATCGATATTCTTCTGTTGGGCAAGGGATCCGTGACGTCACTCGTTCTTCGTGAGAAGCGAGTTTCGTCAGTCTGGGTTTTGGAGGCGAACCTATCAGACATGATTTTGATGTAGTCAGCAATTTGATTTAAGGGAAATATTTCCCTAAGAAAATACAAGCGAGAGACATCCTTTCCCCTCTATGAATAGTTAAGAAAATAATTGTTAAAGAACTACGATAAAGTAGTGATTTGCTCTCTCTCTCTCTCTCTCACTCTCTCTCTCGGCGTAGTTAATGACTCTCAGCTGATTAAATAACTAACGCCTGTAATAAAAAGAATTAAATTTATCGATCGTGGAGTTTTTGTTGCAGACAACGGACGACGTGGTTCACGGCAGGAAGGAAAGAAGAAAGAATTCATCCACTAGACGACATCGGGACGGCGACCCTCTGCACGGCGAGGGAGAAATCTAAGGTATGCAAACAATATATGAATTATGTGATTTATGATGTTTTAAAAATGACGAGTATTAAATATGAACTGCCACGGCCCGTATCGGGAAGAGTATACGAAACGAGTAAAGCCACGGCCCTTTTGAGAATGACGAGTGTACGAAACGCGTACTGCCGCGGTCCATGCAGGAGTAGCGGGCTATGCAACACTTCTAGTTAAATATAATAGATGAATAACAATTTTCCTTTGGAATTTGACAGAGTAAAGTGATGAATAAACGAATGCGTACGCGTGATTCAAGGCAAGAAAATAAATGAAATTGAAACTTCGTTGCAGATATTAAATCATAATTTCTTATTTACCAGACATAAAAAATACATTTGGAATTTGAAATATTTCTGTAAGACTCTCACGTATTTACAATTAGATATACTCACTTGATATGAACTACGAAGATAGTATTGAGACATGGCAGAAAAAAATGAAATTATCCCCGAGTCATTTGATGAGTAGGACATTTTTTTAATGTTTCTTTCTCAGTGGGTTGAATAACATTTTCTTCAAAATAAGTTTTATAATATTGTTTAGTTTTGTTATTTTTATTTGGATTCCTCACGAGAATCACTGATGAGCAATAGATGAAGATGTGCAGTCAAGCGTTCTTCCGTTCATACAGAAGAGGCAATCAAGCGAGGCGGACGACATTGCTTCATCGTTCATCCTTTTTCAAAATGGCGACCGTGTCATACTTCAGTGATGTAACCCTGCAATGCCCCCATCGCTACAAAATCGCTCAAGCATGTGTGCGAACAAAACCCGTCTTAATGCTGTCGATTTTTTTTAATTGGTGTTGATGGACAGTAGATGTTGATTCGAGGGACGGGTAAGTAGTTGGAAAGAAAACAGATTAAATAAAAGCAACTTAATATTAATAAAGAAAATAAATATTTTAATGTATTTTTACTGAATAGAAAGACATTTTTTTAAGAATTACAATGAAATTAATCTGATTCTATAAGGGATTCTAAAAAAGAATAGTTTACGCTTTTTTTCTTCTTTCAAATTTATCTTGTGAAGTCGACTGCAAATGTAGTAATTTCTAAGAATGTTTTACTATTGGAGCAGAAGTAGAAGATAATGTTGTCTCGAGTAATGTCTTTAATTTTAACTAGTATGTTCTTCTTTTTCTTCTAATGGACTCTGTAGCCAGCTGAACACGAAGCGAATTTAATTTACTTCGGTGCAAATTTTGCTTTCGTTTGTTCAGAATCAAAATAACAAAGAAATCTCTGGTTTCACACAAAAGAGAATTTCCAACTGAAGAAGCACTTAAAATATTTTTATTCTTCTTATTTCGATCTGTGTAATTAAATTACTTAATCAAAGTTATTCTTACACATTGTCAAGAATAAAAGTGAATATGTCCAATGTAAAAACTGAAAATTCACTTGTAATAATAAAAAGTTACATTTTATTTATTTCGTCTAATTCTTATTTAAAGCAAATCAATCATTTCGCGGTTATTTGATAACAAAATATAATATACTAGCGGAGTCCGTGGAAATTCCACCTTGTTTTCTACATCAATTGTATAATTTACTGTTATTAATAATAGTTCTTTCGGAAAAATAAATGTCTGTCAGGGTCAATACTATTATGAAAAACATGACTATTTCTTCTTTCGTAAAAATAATTGTCATTTTCAGCGAAATATTATTTTTTAAATAAAACGAATATGTTTGTTCTTTATTTATTTATTTAAAATTGTAGCAATTAAATTAGTTTAAAAACAATGAATAAACGATGTCTACTTGCCGTAGAAACCGGCCTAAATAACTTCTTGGCCTTTTGGCTAAGATCAAAGTCTAGCATCTGTTCCGATGGATACTGCACCCCATAGACTGGTATTGTCCTGGCCTTCGGTGCTTGATTTACGCCGGTCTATGGGTCTGTCCTGTGCAATTCTAGGAGGTCCACCCTCCCAGGCTCCGCCTCCCCTCTTTGGGGAGGAGTAAGTTTATTGCTTACTGCCTGAGGCGCCCCTACCGGGGAATGCCAACGGGGCTGCCCAGGCAATTTTTAAACCCCACTTTCCCGACCCGACCTTGTGTCACATCTTACTTGTGGGAGTAAGATAAAAACTGGCCTTGTGCCTAACTCCTGGAGAGAAGTAAATCAATACTTACCGTAGAAATAATTGTCAGCTACTTATTCTTCAAATTAACAAAACGAATGTCACTTTTTAAAATGTATTTATTAAAAAGTGTACTACTTTAGTTAAAGGGGCGATATAATTTGATCTGGAAACATAATAAATTCGGACTTTTTTACCTTAGCGACATCCAATCATTATATTTGCTAATCGGACGATCGCATTTATTAATAATATTTGCAATGATTATCGAAAAAGGTGGAGAGTACTGGAAATCTTAGGATATTTATTGTCACTATTCCCTAGGGAACACCACAGGTTATTATCAGTGAGCAATCTCCTGTGAAAACTCCTAGTGAGTATACATAAATAAGGAAGTGATAATTTTTCATTTTTGTAATGCCGAAAAATGTATTAATAGATGTGTCACAGTCTATGTATTCTTGAGGAAAACCAAACAGGAATAAATAGTGGCTGTGATTCTGACTCAATGTGTCACGGTCAAGGCGATCTATAATACAAGCCGAGCAAACATGCGACTGGGGTTCACAACTTGGGGCGGACATGAGAAGACAAAAATTACTACTAAATAATAATTCCCGAGAAATGTTTTAGTACGAGATTTATTTTTTTTAACTTAGTTCACCCCGATTAAGGCAAGTTGCCACCGTAGACGTAAAGGGGCTACTGAGAATTAGGGTGAAAGTTGTGAAGGTCATCCTAAAATGGGAGCTATGCAGCAAGATGCTTGTTCACATTAGTTTAAATTTCTGCGTGTAGGTACAGTCGGGAAACAGTAAGCAGAGAGGGAGTTCCAAAGGCCAGCAGCTCGAAGAAAATAAGCTATTTGAGAAGAAGGCTCCCTTCATCTAGGCATTGCCACAGTGAATGGATGGGATGTTGCTGTTGTCGGGTTGTATTTACGTCGAGGGGGAACCAGAGCAGCAAGTTCATCGGAGCAGATTCGATTTAAGTACTTGTAAAACAAGCACAAGGGGGCTTCGTTGTTGCGATGGGAGAGGGTCTGGAGCTTGATGGATAGTGATGGACCTATTAGATTAGAGACTCTTTCTTGGACCTTGTCTAAGAGGAGGAGACTGGTGAATAGTGCTCCAGCTGAGATTTGACAACAATACTCCATGCATGGGTGGATGGTGACTTTTTAGTAATATAGGATACTGTCAGGTGTGAGACCTTTTCTAGCACGGTGGAGGGATCTCACTTTCTTTGCAGCAGCCTTGCCAATATCTGCTATTCATTTGTTCCAATTCATGTTACCTGTAAATGTTAGCCCGAGGAGTTTGAACGTTGGACCGCCAGGTAAGGTGTTATTCGCCATAGCATTCGGTGGTTGAAGAAGATTTTTGTAGTTGTTGAGGGAAAAGAACATTGTCTTAGAAGCTTTAAATGTCACTATCCATTAATGACCACATTCCACTACAGACTGGAGATCACTTTTAAGGATTCAACTATTGCCTCGGATATGTGCGCGTCCGTTTTACCCACATGACAAGATTAGAGTGTGGTGTCGTCATCAAATATATACATCGCAAACACAATGTCATCAGGGAGGTAGGTTATGATGCTCAGAAGCAATAAATCGATCCCTGAAGTACACCTGCATTGTTGTTTGGATGAACGGCGATCTAGGACAACCTAGATCTTTCTTATGGATAGGAATGATCTGATTATATATAATATTCGTCCAGTAATACCATATGAATTCATTTTTGTGAAATAACTAATTTCTTAGTAATGTTCGGTAATTAGCGACTATACATATTTGGGAGTAACTTAAAATAATTGATTTATTTCCATCAAATAAAATGTAAAAAGTACAAAAGTATAACAGAACTAAATTCACAAAACAATTATTTTATTCACCATGAATTAGGCACATTTTTGATGTTTCAAAATTATGAACCAATGCGTTCATATTGACTACTTGATTACAGGAAATAATGACATAATTCAATCAGAAAGCAAGGTAAACATTTAACAAAATAAAATACTTTATAAACAAAATAATGTTCGGAGAAACAATTTTGATCATTTTTACAATTTTTTATGTTAGTTACATACACATTTTTTTTACAGAACATGAAGAAGATGCTTATTTCTTCATGATACGAAAATAAATATTATACACAGTATTTATAATGAAATACACTTACATTAACAAGAACATAAAACAATAAAGTACATGTAAAGGGTGTTAAATGTAAAACATATCTGAAAACGGCTTGGAAAAGTATGCACTAAATAAGAGAGATTATACTATTTAGGCGATTATGTGTGAACACCCTTAAATCTGAGCAGAAAGACGAAACTAAAATTGGGCTAGAATTACGAGTGAGGGATCAGTTTCACACATAAATTTAACGTAAAATGCCCCCCCCTAGTTCCGGGCTTGTCTAACTTTTAAGGCAGTTAACGAATGTTACTTTTTGCCATGAGAAATAAATCGTGTGCATTTTTAGGGATGGGGGAGAGTAGTTTCTCTACTTTATTTTAAGCGATTATGTATGATTTTACAACCTTGCCACTAAGACGTAGGGATATTGATAAAAAATCTTTTAGTTAACTGCTCTAAAAAAAGTAGAACAACCCGAAAAAAGAGGATTATTCTGCGTTCATTTTATATATAAAACCAATCCCCACTCTAAATTCTTAAATAATTGTGTGTTTCCTTTTTTCTTCTTTCTTTCGGATTTTTCATGATGTTCACATGTAACTGCTTAAACAAATTTAAAAAAATTTTTTTTTTAGATTTAAGTAACAGAATAGAGCACGAATATCTCTTATTATTATTTAGTCAAACAATAGTTAGTGTTGCTTAAAAACGTAACTAAAGAAAAGCTTGTTAAATAATAAATAAATAATTTTATGTCAGGACAAAAGTTCTATTTCTATACCAGACCCAAAATCAATTTTATCAAACATTTGGGCAAATACAGAGCGAAATAGGCAATACAATTATAGTACAATTAGAGCTAAGATAGTATTGTTTATTTAGTCATAAACTGAGTAATTTACCCCATCCCTTCAGATAAAATCATTTTCATAAGTAAAATCTTATCTCAATTTATGATATGCATCATTTCAATATAGGAAAAAAGCGTGGGTTCATATTATCCAATATATTTTTCAAAAATAATTGTTTGTTTGATTCACTTAACGCAATTCAAGAACCAGCACTAAAAGTTTTGAAATTATCTTAAAATATTGTTTATAAAATAAAAAAAATGTTCATAACATTCTCATGACAACATAATCAGTATTGACAATGCATAGTTGTTCAAGCAGTTATCAAATATGTTTTAGATTTCCCCCTATTAACATATATTTTATTGGTTTTATGTTCTTGTTAATGTAAGTTGATTTTATTAAGAGTGTGTATAATGAAGAAATGAGTATTTTCTTCATCAAAATGTATATGTAACAAACATACATTTTGTAAAATTTATTAAGATTGTTTCTCCAAACATTATTTTGTTCATAAAGTATTTGATTTTGTAAAGTGTTGAAATTGTTTTCTGATTGAATTATGTCATTATATTTTCTGTAATCAAGTAGTCAATATTAACACATTAACTCATGATTTTGAAATATAAAAAAATGCGCCTAATTGATATTGAATAAAGTTATGTATTGTGAATTTTGTTTTTTTATATTTTCGTACATTTTACATTTAATTTGATTGAAATAAACCAACGATTGTAAGCTACTTCCTAATAATACGTATAGTCGCTAATTACTGGACATTACTAAAAAAATTTTACTAAAACTTTTTTCGGTAATTATTATTTAGCAGTAAGTTTGGTCTCCACATGTCGTGGACCGCAGTCGCATGTTTGGTCCCGATACATCTAGTTTTATACATGTGTGGTCCTTTTGTATTTCTGTATGTATGCCTGTCAGTTCGGCTAATCAATTGTAAACAAATTCAGGTTTCAGATTTTGTTTAAATATTTGTTAATATTACATTATATATTTAATAAATATTACGTAGTTTCTGTTACAGTCAGACAAACATTATTTATAAGACTAGCTGTGTCTGCACGGCGTTGCCTTGGAGCATTTTTACTTTCATTTTTTTTTTCGAGATTATTCAAAATAGGAGTGTAAAAGTTAAATCCAATTATGACCGTATTAATTGTTAGAATACTATAGATAATTGTATCATGGTAATGTTTTATTCTCTATTTATCAGATTTCTGGATGTCAGTAACTTACAAAGCTTTCTCATCCTTTAGAACACGGGCGTTTTCTAAAAATGTGAAGCCATGAATAATCTTCTATTAGAAAATTTACAAGCTTCCGTTTGTTTTGTTTTAAATTTCATAGGATCGCGATGGGGATAAATTAAAATGGCTGATTTATTTACAAAGAAATAGAAAAGCATCCTGCTAGATTAATTTCGTAGTTATATCATTTTAAAATAAGATTTCTGTAAAGTTTGTTTCAGTATTTAACAGTATTGGATTATTTTTATTTTAATAAATAAACGATTATAGTAAATTAAAATAATAATATTGTGTAAGTAATGTAGAAACGAAAAACGCAAAGAGACACAACAAGCGGAAAATAATGTTATTGTTATAGCTCCGTTCTGTAGATATCATGTGATACGACTTCCAACAACAATTTTTAAAAGAAAGATAAGTGAAGAATAAAATAGCCATGAAATTTTACATAAAGTCAATGTGTATTTGTTTTGTTTCATATACATATGGCAACAAAGCGTAAAATAATGCTGATGTGCCAATTTTCTTAGTAACTACGACTATTTATATTGCATATTAATTAAAAGACTGCGTCTATAATGTATGTGTGTATTGTCATCGTGTGTATATATTAGACAAAATCATTATCACATTGACGTTAATAACGGGAGGTGAACGCATGTAGAAAACGTCGAGCTAGTCGTGAAGAAGAAGATAACAAAATCTGAATGAGTAAGAGCCATATACCTACCTTGGGATTGAAGTAAACGACATCAATATGCATACCAAAATGATGGACAAATAGGTGAAGAATACACACTGTTTGAATAAGATCTGCAAACTCAGCTAACAAATAAGAATAAGATTACTGCTAAAAACCAGTACGACATTCTAGTAATCACTTACAACTTCGGCTTCATAGATGGCCTCAACAAATCATCAACAAACTGGCTTATGTATAAAAACATGTGTTCGCCACAGTTGTACTTGCCTAGAGAAGAAGGGGGACTGGGAACCTTATAAAGTAAACACCGGTACAGAGCAACTATTATTTGCATTGCCCAGTATCTTAGAAACTCCATAACCTCCAACCTTGAAATAGTATAGGTACACCAAGAGCCAAAAATCTACTACCACACTGTCATGGTATTTCGGATATGTTTATATCACAGCTAGCTGTCAAGCCTGCATGAGTAATAGCACGAAATAGTCGAAAAATAAGTGAATTGAAAAGTGTGGTAAACAAAAATGTGCCACACACTTTCTCATGATCGCCGATGATTGTATCAACAAAAGAGGTGCTTTGTACTGGCTGAAAATAGGAGCCCTACACTACGATCTGGGGAGGTTTATAATGGTTATTCAAGACCAGCGCCTTATAAGAAATGCATTTTTAAATGCCAGGGCTCAGTAATGACAACAACTGCAAATTTTGGCACATTGAAGTGGAGAGTGTGAGCCACCAACTATACAGCTGTAAAATTATGCGACACGATGATGTGTGGTAAAATACATCCACTGGACCTTTTTTTTAGGAAAACTTAACATCTTGCGAAGCAGCAAGCCCTATGACCATTTACCGATGAAATATAATATATGTATCCCGTATATTAATACTATGTAATGTCCACAGCCACTAAACGAGAAAAGGCAAAAGTAAAACCTGACGTTGTCATAAGAACAAAGACGACAGAGAGTCACCATTTATTGAGGTGAGTGTTCTTAATAATAGTCGCCTGAACAGAACGGAAAGAGAGAAACCGAAAAGTACCAAACCCTCAGGTATGATATAAAGAGAAAACAGAACCTAAAACTGATAACCATGTCCTAGTTTTAATAACAGATATGACCTGATAATGAAGAATTATAAAAACACATTCGGAAAGTATTGCCGTGCAACCAAGTGCGAAAGAAATTCAAATCATTGAACCTAAGATAATGACCAAAATCTTTAGAAGAGCACTCGTTGGATTCTGTAAATAGCAGGCGGTTGTCTGGTATTTAGAAGAATTTCCCGTCCATATGCTGGTAAGAATAGAAGAAATAAGCAATAATATAACAAGAGATATGCTTAAAATAATTTTCAGACAGCACATTTATTAATGTATTAACTTCCAATGAAGTTGAATTCTGCTGTTTAACACACAGAATTTTAATAAAAAAATGAAAAGATTTTAATTGATGTTTTCTATTGTATAAATTAAGTGATGTCAATTTGTATTATTTCTAGATACTAACTATTTTATTTTTATTTGTTATTTAATTTTCATATTTAAACATTTCCTTTAATTTGTTTTAGAATGCATAAATTTGCTTTTAAACATGAAATAAATACAAAATATATTACTAATAAATTAAGTTACAAACAAACCCTTTCCCTCCATTGCTCTCTATATTGATAAAGTAATAATCTTTTTAATTTATTCATTAGTATTCAGTGATGAAGATTAATTTTTGCTTTTTCTTACACGAAACTTCACTGATTTTTTTCTTATTTCCATTGAAATCAAGAACAAAATTATAAGCAAAGATTAAAAGAATCTTTGAGGATTCTGCTGATATTTGTGTATTCCTACATATTGGGCAACAACTGGTTTCATTTAAAAACGAAAAGAAAATCATTTTAACAATAGTTTAAGAATATAATTCTTCTATTGCGTTTTAGTTTGAAAAATGTGGAATTAATTATGTTAAAAGTTTAGTAACTTCTAATTCTAACATTATTTTAATTAAATTAAAGTAAAGAAAACAACAGGGTGGCATAGTTTTCTTAAAGCATTGTTGTAATATACAGGGTGGGCCAAAATAAGTGTCCTATCTTTAAATTTGAATAACTTGAATTTGAATAACTTCCACAAAATAAAAGTTAAACTCACCAAACTTTATGTGTGTGTAGACTGACCCTTCCGAGATTTTTTGAAATAAACAAAACAAATTTTAGCCGAAAAACACTTCTTAAAACTTACAAAAACTACAGTATTGTTTTTTACACTGTTTTGAGTTTTTTAAGCAAAAATAATGTTTTCTAAATGAGGCTACGTTCCTTAGGGCTAATACGGCTCATGCTTGCTTCGGAAGGGGTCCTTTACTTATTCTAAAAAAACATTTTAAAAAATCAATAAATAAAAAAGTTATGAATTTTTAAAAATAGGACCCTTATTTTTGCCCACCCTATATATATATATATATATATATATATATATATATATATATATATATATATATATATATATATATATATATATATATATATTTCGGCAGCAAGTCGTTAATTAGACATGCGTCATTAAATACCACGGAGTTTTCTTTCTTTATGATTTTTTGGTCAATTTCTCGACTCGGCGAGCGATTCTTCGGGTTTCCGGCAATAATTGATGGATCATGGCGCCTAATGTTGTTGCTTGGGCCATTACTCGAGCGCTTTCGGTCTCGCGACCCTCTTCAGGAGGTCACAACAACATCTTACCGTGTATTTTATTCTTCACCTCATAATTTACGTGTGCAAGTAATTATTAATGCACTTTCAATCATGCTTTTTATCTCGTTGAGCATGGTGACATACATTTCCATACATCGCAAGTGTCTCGCCCCAACTGACTTTTGTC
The DNA here is from genome assembly GCA_963556195.1 of Sepiola atlantica. NCBI lineage: Eukaryota > Metazoa > Mollusca > Cephalopoda > Sepiida > Sepiolidae > Sepiola > Sepiola atlantica. Next base: position 116,252,454 of record OY744517.1, on the reverse strand, counting down.
TAGTGTCTATGTATCAACAGGTCCATTGTATCTAACACATGGCACGACTCAACCAATAAGAACCTGATAGTAATAGATACACTGCATAAAACAATAAATTACTTTTGAAGTTTTAACTTAGTAACATAATTGTTATGAAACCACAGAAATTAGTATTGAAAGCATTTTAGGCAACATATAAATGCAAAATATACAGATGAATTAACACCAGTACATCGTTCGAAGCAATACTGATATAAACTTATGGGCTAACAACTATCTGGCAACATCCCACGAAATTTCTTATTAAACACCGTTGAAAGAAACGTGGGAGGTGACGGTGGTTAAGTGGATATCGACACGGACTGAAGACATGGATGTTCCAAGTTCGATTCCAGTCGGTTCCACAATACCACTATCACTTAAGGATGTTAGCAACCTTCTCGTGGTCCTTCCAGAAAGATTTCTAACTGATAAAACATCGGGGAAACTAATGCCAACACCAGCATCTGATTCACACGAAAGAAGAAGAAGAAGAAGAAGAAGAAGAAGAAGAAGAAGAAAGAAAACGTGTATCATATGAGTTTAAAAATCGTAATAATACTGTTGCTACTACTACTATTTATTCTACTAATAGTATTGCCACTAGTACGACTAATAATAATAAGTACAAATTCATTCGGATATATAAGTTCCGCTCGAGGTTGAGTTCAATTACTGTATATGGCGATGCCCTCATGATTCTAGTCTGTATGAACTGTGTTTGATCCCATACGATCGCTAAATAGATAAAAAAATTAAAAAAACAGAAACGATATCGTCTGTAGATATAAAAACACTTTAATATTTTAAAAATATTTACAATATATATATATACATATATATATATATATATATATATATATATATATATATATATATTGTAAATATATATATATATATATATATATATATTCTCACCAACAAACAGCTCTTCAATGTAATTAAACCTGATCGTCAAATCAATTGCAACTAAGATGAACAATCAGATATCTTATCAATCGAGTTTGCCTCACTGTGAGAGAAATTATAATGTATTTTGTTTACATTCGCATTACCGGTTATCTAGAGAACTCTAGTCTATACGGGGAATTCTAGGGAAACTCTTATTTTCCCTAATAAAGAGTACAACCAATGACTTTTCGATGTTTTAATCGATATAATAAATGTATTTATTTTAAATGCTTTTTTTAAAGTTACACTAGCATTTCATATTACTCATTTTTCTAATTTTTCGTAATTATAATGTTTTGTTACCAACGATTGTCTCCTGGCAGGATGTTAATCAGAAAAGCTCCATGAGAATCTCGCGCTTATTTTATTTAAATGCATATATCTATTTCTCTCTTTCCCGTCCCCTCTCTCTCCTTCTCTCTCTTTCTTTCTCTCACTCTCTCTCTCCCTCTCTCTCTCTCTCTCTCTCTCTCTCTATATATATATATATATATATATATATATATATATATATATATACATATATATATATATATATATATATATATATATATATATATATATATATATATATATATATATATATATATATAAAGAAATGAGGGAGAGAAAGAGACAGAGAGACAGACAGAAAACAGTCAAATAGACAGACAGAGTTTTTTTCTTCATTTCTAACGACCTTTAAACCTGTATGAGGCAATCCCAGGCCAAACTATTTTTCATAATCAGCCAGTTTTTACAATTTTTTTTTGTTGAAGGTGTTTTTGGAGTGTGGGATTTTATTATACATAATCTGTGAGTGATTTCATTTTATTTTTACATTTTCGTATGTGTTATCTTCTTGAGCTATACTTCTGAAGAGAATTTTTCAAATTGATTGCTTGGTAACACGATAATTAAGATTTCTCTGCAGATTAGTTTGTATTTGTTTCTTCTCAGATGTTATTTTGTCAATGCTTAATGTATTTTAATTAAATATCTTTGTACAAATAAATTTCTTTAAGAAACCCTATTAATTCAGAAAAAGCTACATCTTTAAATAATATATTTATATGTGTTACTTTGTAATATGTGATGCGTATATACGCGTAGTTTTTTTTAAATTGTATTAATATAAGTTTTATAGCAATCCCAGAGAAAGAAGAGGTGAGAGAGATGGAGTGTGAGGGGAAAAGAAGAGATAGATACATACATATGTGTGTGTCTTTATTTTCGATAAGCATAGCTTTGGTTGAGAGTTGATCTTGCATACAACACTATCAATTTGTTCACCTCCGCTTTTGTACTGACGTCACTGGCTTCCGTAACTTTGATTCTCTGCTGATAATATCAAAGTCTTCTTTCGGCTCGTCACTACCATCATGGATATCTTATTCATTAGATAACCTATAAATCACACGCATCTTCCTTACGTTTCTCCGTTTCTCATCGTTTGAAGTACAAAAAAAATGGCAGACAGAGAGATGAAAGATCGAAATGTATTTTCTGAATGAGTTAGGATTATTTCCTTTGTAAACTTAGACGGATGCTAACTAACATGTCAATAATTATGTTTTTGCATGAAAGGCATCAAAAAGTAAGATAGTGGTGATACTGCTAATGTTATGAAATCGACAGATTCAGCGGAGTTGCGTCTCTCTGTACAAACTGATAAATACGCACACTCAACTCCTAGTCGGAGATACGTCTTCGATATCAGTCCGACAGTGACTTTGTTGCTGTCCGGCTATGGTGCGGATCAGTTCAGTATCAGGACGTTCAGCATCCCAGGCTTTACCTTCTCTTTGAGAATGGGTTAGCTTATTGATAATCGTCTGTGGCACCCCTACCGGGGAATGACGACGTGGCGGCTCAGTCATTTTTGTGAGCGTGCTAATCTTAGTGCGCTGGCTTTCCACACCTGACCTTGTGTGTAACTTCCTGGAGAGGAGGTAATAGAAGTACTTAGACAGTGTTTAACCTCTGGGAAAGGGTGTAAATGAACTCAACTCTTGTAATATACCCCTCGGCTGCTTTCCTGATCACAGGCTACGTCTTTCCGTCTTTGGGTTGTCTTACATTTTCATACAGTCTTTATCTTGTGGTGTTCTGATTATTTGGACTGCTATTCTCAACGTTCCGGCCACTGTAACATCCGACCTTCTTCAGTTGCGTCCCATCAAACTCGGGAATATTTATGTCGAACTATGCATAATTAAAATACAAATTTCATATAATTTATTTATGTTCAGAATGACGTAATGTTTCACGATAAAAGACTATTAAATTAAAACAAAATATCTATAATATTTCACCATTTTTATGAAAATAAAACATAAAACAAACATTAAGATAAACAAACGTTTATTAAATAAAACGACTCATAGCCATGTGTCTTAATTGTACTATTGTATTTTATTTATTTTAGTTGTTATACAATAATAACTAAAATAATTGTTCGTCATGATAATGAGAATATACTTAGTTCATTTTATATCATGTACAAATATAACTCGTTATGTATAAGATAGATATCAGGATAAATTCAAACAGAATAATTAGAAAAATAAAGGGAGGCGCTGAATTGTCGCAAACTATATTTGATTCATATTTCTTTTTTTATTTTTATAAACTTCATCAAAGTGACTAGAAATTACAGTTTTGATAAAGTTTCCGTTAATAAAGAAACGAAATATTAGTAAATAAATGTGTTTTATTGCAATCTCTTTGCTATATTTTTCTGTTGTTCAACTTATTCATTAACGTTCTTTTACATAACTAATAACCTCCGCCAATGAAGATATATTTTCAGTTTAGTTTGTTTTGGCTTGTGTATAGCATAGCGTTCAGATCGCTTGACAAATCATACCCAAACCTGGTCAAAATATCGGTTATGTTTAACTTAGAACTGATTTAACTATGGGATATCTAGGTCGAAGTTCATGGTTATGGAATAGGTGAAAGTCATACTTTGGCCGATAACTTCGGTTCTGTTTATCGTAGAGATTCGCTACTTGGCCTATATTGAAGCAAAAGAGGATCGCATCTGATATGCCTTTGACACTTTAGTCAAGGTCGACATTTTGACAGAATTTGAACTTTCGATTTTTCCAAATTTGATTCATGGGTGTGATGCTCTCTGATAACAATAAACACCATGCAATATTTTAGTCTGATGAAATAAAGAGTTAGCAACGTTCCTATCGCATAACTTTGGGGATACTACGTACAACATGAAGATGTAAGACACAGATAAAACTTTGGTCTATTCTTAAGTATGCAGTCTCACGACTGATTAATTTGTATTGTGCGTCCATATGTTTGAGAGGGAAAACTTAAATTTCACTTAACATTCTCAAAGTATGTGCCAAGTGATGAGAAACAAATGTAGGATACAAAATATGAAATCATTTTTGGCTTTGATAGTGTTTATCTAAGGCGAACCTATATCTGCCAAGTTTCGGTCAACGAAAAACTATGTTTAAAAGTTTTAAAACGATGCAAGGACTAAACCATTTTGATAACTTATTTAAATAACATAAAACAGAAGATATGTTTAGAAAAAAGACAGCGACTATATAAATACTACTAATTTCTTTCAAAAAAGAAAAATCTGTATCGAATTGATGCAAATCCCAAGTGCTGGGGTGTCGGCAGCAACACATCCAGACTGTTACAAGTTCCAGTTCATTCACCAAACGTGGGGTCTTGGTGTCGGCACAATGGAACTCAGGCACGTCTATCACGTTTCTTTGAGCTGTCTACGCTCTCTCTGCAGACTAATTACCATAGATCGGTGGTTTTATCTGGCATTTCTTTTTTTTGTGTGTCCTTATCTTCCTTTTAATTACATCTAGTTTGTTTTGAAGCAGTCTTTTCTTTCCGTTATTTGCACATTACAGTCACGCTTTTCTTGTTGTCGACTATAATCTTTTCGCTAATCCGATCATCTGCTCTTGCATTTCAGATTTCCGTTTTCTATTCTCGAGGGTTCATTGTTTTCTACATCACACATCTTATTCGTTCAATTTCTTTCTATAAAGATCGTTACTCGTTGAATTCTTAGGGTGATAGTTTTGTTACCATTTTTTAAATGATATCCGTATTCAAGTCCCATGAGTAATGACATTCATAGTGTGTACTGTATTTGTATATTTACTATCGAGACCCGTGGATATTCCAAAGGTGTATATTTCATCTGTTTATTTCTACCGTGTTTAAAAGTATTTTAATTCCATCGAAATCCAGCGTGAATGCAAACCCTTTGTTGAAACTGAAATATACTTATCTAAGTATTCTGATTAGTGTAGTCATAGAATATACCTAGTTATGGGGGTCTATCTCTAAATCCCTTGATGGAGGTTTATTTTATTGACGTCAGGCGCAAACACATAAAGAACAGATACTACACTTTCGAAATACCCGAAAACAAGAAAGTTTATTTAAGTCCGTGTTCCACGTCTTACACAACAGCGATATTAGATGAAATTTTTAAAAATATTTCTTTTTTTTGCATTTGATCATCGGTGGTAAGGTACGTTCTAACATTTAATTGCTTAGTGTATTATTATATAGATTAATTTGGCATTGTGTATTGAAAGTTTCTATTGAAATAATACAACATGCATTACTAATGTTCAGTGACATAATATGATAGACATGTAATAATAAGATTGTATGTGTGATAATATAAAATGCAATAATGTCTATTGACATAATACAATGCACATGAAGGTATTATACTATTGAAATGATATAATATATAAATATATAAATATATAACATATAGTCATATAGTATAAGATGTAATAATACATGGCAATACTATATACAGGACATAAAAATACAATATATAAAAAGGGTATTGACATAAGATATTAAACATGACATAATAGAATGCAAATGACATCACACAATACAGGATACTTTATTTACATCATACAATGGTCATCGATATATGTTTTTATTTTCATAGTATTATATATATGACATACATGACATAAGACAATATACAATACTGTCCATTGATATAATTCAATATGGAATGATACGTATATGGAATGAGTTAATTAGTATGTGGACAAATTAGTTAAAATATTCAAAAAGAGACATGTTTATGCCATGATAAAGGTATTTTATGTTCGGAAGTTGATCAAAACTGTTATGTTTAGAGGATTTATGTTACCCGTCCTAAGTATTCTTCTAGATATATTAACTAGTTTGTTCTCATGCTTATCCATTAATCTTTATATAAAGTTAGATACGTGTATATGTTCTATATGTTAGTATGTACAGTATTCACTCTGAAACTGCTAAATGTAAGATTGATATAGGCTATATTTAGTTTATTTTAGTTTCATGGGAAAGAGTAAAAGAAAAGGATACAACCTTTTTATGAAAATTCTGGTTGACACTGATTCTTTTATTTTAAAATAAGCAAGAGACAATTATTAATAAATATCTTAATTAGAATGTCTTAAGGGTTTAGGGGGCTTAATATGGGCAAAGTATCCCATTTGAAAATTCAAACATTTCAGATTTGCATTAAAGTTAATCCATAGTTAGTAGACACCATTAATCAAGATTACTGATTTTATATTACTTCTTAAAATCTCTTAAATTTAAGCCTAGAATCAAAATCATATAATGGCCTTTGATCAAAATTGGAATAAGGATTTTAGCCATAACTGTTAGTATCATTCTATATTAATTTTAATCTTCGTAAAGGGACATAAAAGTGATGCAAAACTGTTCTATTTGGGGACAGGAACTATTATAGTTCTATATACTTATCATTATATTTTTGTCGGAAATTTTAATTTTCCTTCATTAAAACTTCCTTATAATGCCATATACATCAATATATACGTGTGTGAATAAATATAATTTTATCTGCAGTTTTCATTATGTGTACTAAAGAATGATAGATAAAGTTCTACAAGCTGCATCGGTAACTCTTATTTTTATTACATATAGTGCTTTTCATCGAATTTCAGGTCTTTATGAAACTTTATACTTTAGTTTTACGCTAAGCGGTTTTTCTTTTCTTCCCATTCAGTCACGAATTTCGTCAATCTTCTTTTCGTGTTTCTCTCAATGTCGTAAATTTCTTTCTGTTGAAATAGAGATCTTGTGTAGTTTGTTTACTTCTTTTAGAGAGAGAGGTGTTATTTACTTAGATTTTAATTTACTAATTTGTCCCGTTAGCTAATCAATTTTAATCGGACTTGGTGTGTACCGAACGCAAACACAATTTTTTTTTAAATGCATTGATTGCTATAATCTACGTCTAATTAGCTATCGGACTCTCTGACCATGTGTGAAACGTATTGCGTAGTTTCTGTCTGTCCGTTATTCTTTCCCGCTCTTTATACATTCATCTGTACTCTCTCTCTCTCTCTCTCTCTCTCTCTCTCTCTCTCTCTCTCTCAATATATATATATATATATATATATATATATTGTCACACGGAGCCTTTCTCGGGACCACGATGGCGAGCCCGTGACAATAATAAATATAAAAAAGGTAAAGGTGTCTGGAAGTGGCTCGTAAGTCCTTAAGTCCCAATATTATCAACAGAATATAGGGTGAAAGAGATTCTCCATTTCAAGCCATCACATAGAAAATTAGAAAGAATAACGAGCTAGTAAAAGACGACTCAAACACCAAGTTAAGAATCAAATTATATTTATTTATAAAATAGTAAGAGAATAGACAAGCATGTAAAGAACAAACAACAGAAAAACAAAGTAATATTTTATGAGAGAGAGATAATGTTTAACGTAAACTAATGGCGAGCTAAATTTATGAATAAAATAGTTTCCCAAACAAATCACGAAAGAAAAGGAATTACTCACTCACAGAATGTGGTTGGTTGTTACAAGATTCCTCACGAGTGTTGTAAAGTTCAAGTATTCAGGAATGTGACGAGTCACACTCATCGTAAGTCCACACTGATCTTTGGATGAAAAAGTCATTAGCAGATATCAAGATGTAAATGTTAAGAGATCATATATGTACGGGTATAATCATAGAAGTCTCAAATGGGCGCTATGTAATCTTTAAACATGATATGTATTCGTCATCTCGGTTGTAGTGTGATGTATTTACAATCACAGCAAGTTGTATGATGCAATTCTGAAAGGCTTTTTTTCGCCAATTTAACTTTCGGCATATAAGAAAATTTCGGTGGGAATCAGCCCGGTTATGAAGTCAGATACTTTCTCAGCTTTATTCTTCTTCTTCTTCTTCTTCTTCTTCCTTTTCATGGCTCACAGCACATACTCTGGTGGTTCCGTGTTTCCTCGACTGGCAACAGCTTACTCTTCGACGGACATGAACTCTCTGGTCGATCCGTCAACTCGCTTTATATATGATCCGCCGATATGTGTGGGCGGTGAAGGTGTGTGTGTGTGTAACGAGTTTCTTTGAGTTGCTTGGCCGATGTTTGACTTCCCTTCGGCTAAGGGTTTATGATTGGGGAAAAGGGTATCACTAACCGGAAATAAGAGTTATAAGGCGACGATACTTTTATTCTTTGACGTGGGGTCAATGCGTTCGTAAATGTTTTAGAGGACAACAGTCGACCGGATGTGTCGTCTGATTTCCTCTTGGTTAGATTCAGAACAGCGGTGACGAGGTGTCGCTAATAAGATACAGGATTCGCTTCTCTTAAGTGCAAGGATATGGGTGGGATAGACGGTGTCGGTCCAACAGAATGCAACAGTTGTCTTTTCTGACTTGTTGGTGTTCAAGGAACAAATAAAACAGACATAAGAGCAAGTAGATTTTGCTTGCTTTGATTTAATATTTATGAAATACACTTTATTTTTCAGATAATTTTGATTCAACTACCTATTATTTGTACATATATATATATATATATAATATAAATATACAATATTTTTATATAAATATTTTAATTGTTACCTACAAACACATGTGTTTTATTTTTACGCAATCTTTAGTGTAGAAGATTCGAATCCAGTTACAACGTCATCTTTGACTCTGCAGCCTTGTATAAACCCTACGGCCGCCATCAATTGCCATGGGAAAGAAGAGAATTAAACTTCTATAAATTGTCGAGTCGCCGAACATACATAGTAAGCTAATTCATAATAGAATTCAATAGCGAGCCGGAACATTGCATTACGCTCGGATTGATAGCTTGTTATTAATTCTATTAGAAACCCGGTCCTTGTGTGAAAGAGGGTTATAACAATATTTTTATATAAATATTTATTTAATTTTTGCCTATAGACGCATGTGTTTCGTGTTAGCGCAACCTTCAGTGTCGAAGATGACTTCTGGTCGGTATATATATATATATATATATATATATATATATATATATATATATATAATAGTTCAATAAATATTTCATTTATATGATGAAATCTCACGTCAAGTGGCACAGTTTCTAAAATTTGAAAGCTTATCATTTCAACGGCGTTTCAAACTGTAGTAACACTTATCTTATTATTGTACACAAGTGCTCTAGCGCGATTCACTACATATCGGACATTTAAAATAAAAAAACAGTCTCTTCGATAACATCGGAAGATCGTCGATCTTCGGTTACGACGTGAGAATTTGACCATGAAAAAGAAAAAGAAAAAAATAGTAGCTGTATTACTATGAATAGGGTTTTATAAAACTTAAAATTTGGATTAAAAAGAAACATTTTTATAAATATTTTATTTGTTTGACTAAATCTCGCGTCAAAATGTCTGGTTTCTAAAATGTCAAAGTTTATATATATATATATATATATATATATATATATATATATATATATATATATATATATATATATATATATATATATATATATATATACCTTCTTTGTAATATAGCAGGAAAAATCCCCGCAGAGTGCTCGATTTATTAAGAATTAAAGTGAAAAAATTAAAAATTAAGAGCGTAATATTTTTTTTATTTTGGTACAGAAAAATTAGTACAACATTCGTACCGTCGGTTTCAAACACGGAAGGACTTAGCCATCAGACTCTCTTCAGCTTCTTTTGTCATCTGTTTCGGAAATGTGAAGTCACGTGTCACTCTTGTTCGGACGCGTTATTTGCTTAGAGCGTTGTGTATGTTTGTTTAAATTTAAATTTAGTCTAAGGAAGGTTTGAAAAAAAAGGGGTGTGTGAAAAGTAACAGTAGAGATTTAAACAGGAGGAGGTTTAAAGAAATGTAAAAATATATAAAAATAATTTAAAAAAATAAAATTTAAAAAATATATATGAAAAATAAAAAATAAAAAATAAAAAATAAATAAAAAATATTTCCTGTGAGTCAATATTAAAAGTTTCGTATATTTCGCCGTTACTGTTTCGGGGTAAGATGATGTGTGTTCTAAAGGAATTAGGGGGAGAGAGAGTTTAAGGATTAATGGCGTTTAAAAAGGGACAACATTACTTAATATCGTGTTTAAATCCTGGATAAAAGGACTTTAAATCAAACCCCAAGGAATTTAAATAAAGGTATCATCCTGGCAGTCTAAGGGCAGTAACTCTGTAGGGGTTTTAAATGGTTTGAAACTGTTTAGGGACTTATGGGAGTAATAATAATGTTGTGAAATAGAGGTGTTAGCCTCTTAATGACTGGAGAAATATTTTTAAGAAAGTTGAAATAATTGCTCTTGAGAATTAGTGTGGATATGGGTTGATTAAGGTGTATGTTCGTATTTTTTAAATTTTATTTATATTAATAAGGGGTGATAGTTGGAAAAACATACACAGCGCTCTAAGCAAATAACGCGTCCAAACAAGAGTGGCACGTGACTTCATATTTCCGAAACAGAACTGAAGAGAGCCGGATGGCTAAGTCCTTCCGTGTTTGAAACGAATGCTGTACTAATTTTTCTGTACCAAAATAAATAAATATATATTGACATATACATATTATTATTATTATTTACTCACTAGGAGTTATCACACTGGTCATCGTCAGTGGTCACCCACTGCCGACAACCTGTGGTATTCCCTGGAGTCTGAGTGACAACAAGTCTCCTCAGGCCTCCAGTATGCTCCACCTCTTTTCGTTCATCACCGCTGATGACCTTGCGGTAATCGCAACAGCCACCTACCAACGATTTCCCGCTGATAAGGGCCATTGGTCCCCTCTGGGGCCCGAGTGGCAACAAGCCTTCCCAAGGTCCCAGAGCTGTCCGCGCTCTTCCAGTGGAGGTCTGGTTTTGCGCTTTCCCTCCTCGACCCTCTGTCCATAATTTTCGTGGCGTCAGCCTATGCTTGCGCCTCTCTCGTGCGGTTGTATTTTCCCCGGTTCTGTTGTTTTGTGCTTCCATGTGTTTGTTCTCCATTCGGTGCTTATGTGGGTTGGTTTCCGCATTCGAGGACATTTCTCAGGATTGTAGCTGTTTTGATCATTACTGTCCTTTGTATGGTCTCAGTTATCCCTTTGATTCCTATTTCTCCTAGTCTTTTCTCCATGTTTTTGGGGACTGTTCCTAGTGCTCCTATGATTATTGGTGTTATACTGACTTTCTTCATGTTCCATATTCCTTTCAATTCTCTGGCAAGTTCAGTATATTTGCTTCTCTTTTCCGTCTCTTTGATCTTCACTCTGTGGTCTGCTGGAACGGCAAAGTCTACGATTTTGCAGGATTTTTCTTTCTTGTTGATTATTATCATATCCGGTCTCCTTGCTGTTATGGGTTTGTCTGTTTGTACATTCATATCCCAGATGATTTTGTGTTTTTCGTTTTCTAGTACAGTTTCTGGTTTGTGTTTGTACCGTTTTCTTGCATATTCGAAATTCAGTTGTTTGCACATTTCCCGGTGTACTTCTTTCCCCATGCTGTCATGTCTGTTCTTGTATTCCCTTTGTGCTAGCTTGCTGCATTCACTTATTATATGATTTATCGTTTCGTCTCTTTGTCCACACAATCTGCATTTGCTGTTTTCCTGGGTTTTATCTATCTTTGCTTTAATAAAGTTTGTCATAATCGCATTGTTCTGTGCGGCCGTCAGCAGAGATTCCGTTTTTCTGTTCAGGTTTCCTTTTCTTAGCCATGCCCAGCTGTTTTCATTGGCTTCATCGCTTGTGAGTCTTATAAAGCGTCCATGTAGTTGTTTTTCTTCCCACTTTTCCTTTCTTGTCTTTTTGTTTCTCGGTTCAGTGCTTCCGGGGTTGTTTGTTGGGCTGGTGTCTCTTGCTGTGGTGATCAGTCTTTCCGTGTTCTGGGTTACATATTTCTCCAGCTCTTTTTTGGTGTCTTCCACACAGTCTTCTATACTTACCAGTCCTCTACCTCCTTCATTTCTTTTCACGTAGAGTCTGTCCGTGTCGTCTTTTGGGTGCAGTGCATTGTGCATAGTCATTAGTTTTCTAGTTCTTTGGTCAAGGTGCCTGAGTTCTTCTTTGGTCCAGCCTATGAATGGTCCAGAGTATCTTATTAGTGATACAGCCCATGTGTTTATCCCTTTTACTAGGTTTCTGCTATATAGTTTAGTTTCTAAGAGTTTCCTTGTTCTTCGTAGATATTCTTTTCCTATCTTCTCTTTCATTTCTGTATATTTGATTGTGTCTGCTTCCAGAACTTCCAGGTATTTGTAACTATCTAGTGCTCCTAGCGCCCTCATCTCCTCTTTGTTGGGGAGTTCTATACCTTCTGTCTTTTCCAGTTTTCCTCTTTTGATCTCTAGCAGTGCACATTTTTCTATTCCAAACTCCATTTGGATATCCTGGCTGAAAATCCTGGTTGTGTTTATCAGCTTTTCCAGTTCTGTTTTGTTTTTTGCAAACAGTTTAAGGTCATCCATGTACATCAGGTGGTTTATTCTTTGTTCTGTATCCATAAACCTGTATCCGGCATCACACTTTCTGAGTATGTAGTTGAGTGGCATCATGGCTATTATAAACAGTAGTGGTGATAGAGAGTCTCCTTGAAAAATGCCTCTCTGTATTTTTATCTCAGACAGGTATTGTCCTCCGGCTGTCAGTTTTAGTCTCCATGTTTCCATTGCTTTCTGGATGAGATTAATAATCCTGTCTGGTATCTTGTATATTTTTAAGCATTCAATTATCCATGTTTGGGGGATTCTGTCGTAGGCTTTCTTGTAGTCAATCCATGCCATGGTTATGTTCTTTTGTCTGCTCTTCACCTCCTTCAGAGTCTTTTGATCAATGTATAGTAGATCATGTGCCCCTCTTTGTCTTTTCCGGCATCCTTTTTGTTCCTCGGGGAGCAGTCCACGTTTGTCCAGGGATTGGTAGATTTGTTCTCTCAGTTGTGCTGTGATAATTTTCCACATTATTGGTAGACATGTTATCGGTCTGTAGTTGCTGGGGGTCGTTCCCTTTTTGGGGTCTTTTTGTATTAGTGTTGTTCTTCCTTCCGTCATCCATTCTGGTATGTCTGTTTTGCGGATACATCCGCTCAGTTTCTGCGCTATTCTTTCATGCAGGGTCGTGAATTTTTTAAACCAGTATGCATGTATTCCATCGTGGCCTGGTGCTCTCCAGTTTGCCATTTTTCTTAGGGTTTTCTTGATCGTTTCTTTGTTGATTTCTGTTTCGGTTTTTTCTTCGATTTCTTGCAGTTCATCTTTCATGTTTTTCAACCATTGGGCATTCTTGTTGTGCTTTTTTGGTTCTTCCCATATCTTGCTCCAGAATTGTTTTGTTTCTGTTGGGTTCGGTTGCTCTGTCGTTGTTTTTTCTCCATTTACGTTTTTGTAAAACTGGCTTTCATTGTTTTCAAAGGTCCTGTTCTGTTTGCTCTGTTCTGATTTGTACCTGTATCGTCTCAGTCTTCCTTCTATTGCTGCTATCCTTTGTTTTATTTCTTCATGTTTCTCATTTAGTTTTTCCTTGCGTTTCTGATGTTTGCTTCTTAATCGTTTCATGTCCTCCTTCCTTCTGTTCACGGTTTTAGCTTCTTTCCGAAGTTTGGTGATCTGGGTTTCCAGTCTGATTTCCCATCCAGGTTTTGTCGGTCCTCTCTTTTGTCCATTCTCTTCGTTTCTTAGTTTCATACTTACCGATTTTGCCCCTGCATATATCAGGTTGTTTAGGTCTGTAATAGTTTCTGTTGGGATGTGTGTGAGGAGTCTGTTTACTCTTTCTGTTTCTGCTTGTAACTTCTTCGCTACTTCATTCCTGAGAGATGGGAGTTTTGTTTTGTTTTCTAACATGTATCGTCTTATGTTCTCCACTTCACTTGCTTCTTTTTCGTAGAGTTCTATCTCAGCAGGTTCTGTGATTCCGCAGTCTTCTATCTCCCCTGGTTCTGTGATTCCGTAGTCTTCAATCTCTTCAGTTTCAGTGTGTATGTTTTGCCTGTCCTCTTCCTGTGGTCTCTCCTTTGGTGGTGTTTCTTGCTCCGTTTCGCCATTAGCCTTCTGTCTGATTTCCGTCAGTTCCATCTCCGAGAACCATCCTCGCTTGAGGATCTGTCTGGCTTGATCTGCTATCCTTTGTTCCGTTGTATGTGGGTCACTAGCAATGTCCCAGAGATGTTTCATTCGTTTTCGGTAGCCTCTTTCTATAGGGTAGCAGCTTTTATAGTAGCACTCCATCACCAGTCTGTTCTCTTTCCTGGTCCATTTCTTTCTATATCTTTCCAGTTTGCTGTTTTCGCTCTGGTTTACTTGTCTCTGGTCTGTGTCCTTGTCATACCTGGAATCAGAGAGGTTACTTACCTGGTTCTTGTCCGTTGTATTGTTTCTGAAATGAGAAGGGCCAACATTTGCAGGATTATTATTATTATTATTATTATTATTATTATTATTATTATTATTATTATTACATTGCAGCCAATTAATAAAAAATAAGTAAACAGAATTCGCACATGTGACCATGGTGAGAAAAATAAGCCATCTCTTATATAAGTAATTATTTGAATCCACTACTTTAAACCGTATTATCGAATTTATCTTACGCTTTTTTTTAAATTATAACAGTAATATTTATCCACCTCAATATCGAACTTTAATTAATCAACAACTATTTCAATTAACATTTTCTTCCATAATTAGTTAGTGTTCGTTATAACTATTTTGAAAACGTGGATTGCAGAGATGAATTCAAGATGGCGGTCTGACTGCAATTATGTCATCCTATTGCCGTGGGGACCAATAGTGAGTGTTATTTGCTTCCTGTTGTTTGTTTGTTTGGTTTTGTTGTTTTGTTTAGTCTTCTGTTCCACGAACTTTGTACTGGATGTGACCCTTTATATATTCATTTCATTGGGGTCCATGACGAACAGTGAGTAAATAAGATTAATGGCTGCATTTTATTCGTTGAGAAACAATTGTAAGACAGCAAGCAATTCTGCATGGAATAATAAAAGTAAATGATTTGATTAAAGACTAATTTTTTTGTCATTTGGAATATCACCAATTCACTATATATATATATATATATATATATATATATATATATATATATATATAAGTTCTGAATGTGTGTATGTTTATATATATATATATATATATATATATATATATACTAACAAATATATGCTCCATTCGGTCGCATATTTTTGCTAATTGTTTTATTTAATTGCTCAGTAAAATGCATTTGTTTGTTTTTTACAAAAAAAAGAAAGAAAATTACCCCATTCTTTATTTTAATTTAATTTTAATAAATAAAACACAGAATAATAAAAACAGTTTTGAAACAAAATTTACGCGCCCTTGTCTTGTGTCCCCCTCTCTCTTTCTCTCTTTCTCTCTTTCTCTCTTTCTTGAAATAGAACTTTCTGTGCGTTCGAAAAAGAACATTATACTAAATAATCAGAGGACGGGTATATACTATATTAACACCCCCCTCAAAAAGGAGGAGGTAGTGCCTAGGAGGAAGGTATAATGACAAAAGAACAAATACAACACTATTTCCCGCCTCAAAAAAGTAAAACAGGAGGTAATACCTGAGAGGGTATTATCATGACCACAGAACAAATACTACATCCCCTCCCCCAAAAGGAACAGGGGTTGCCTGGGAGGATGGTATCATGACTACAGAACATATACTACACTACCTCCACACCTCTCTAAAAAGTGGATGTAATGCCTGGGAGGTTTGTATAATGACAACAGAACAGATACTACACTACCTGCACACCTCCCAAAAATGGAGAAGGTAATGCCCGGAACGATGGTATCATGACACCAGAAAACAACTACACTACCTCCACACCTCTAAAAAAGGGAGGAGGGAATGTCTGGGAGAACAGTTTCATGACAACAGAACCGACACAAAATAACATTCACCCTTTTACAAAAAAGGAGGAGGTAATGCCTGTGAGGAGGATATCATGACAACAAAACAGATACTACACTGCCTCCACACCCTTCAAAAAAGGAGGAGATAATGCCTGGGATGATAGTATCATAGCAACAGAACAGATACTACACTACCCCCACACCTCTCAAAAAGGAGGAGGTAATGTTAATCTGCATATGTTAATATATATGTATGTACATGATTCACTCTTAAACTACTTAACCGATCATTGAAGTTTCGAAAATCAGGTACTAGGACGGAAGTGGTTATAATGTGGGCTATATTTAGTTTTTAGTTTCATGCAAAAGTGGTAAAATGAGGTGAAAGCCTTTTGTGTAAATTTAGTTGCTTCGGCATTTTGTCAAATTGAAACAATAGGTACTATATAGTATATAAATATTCCTCAAATTTCATTTTCTTCGGATTATTTCAAACAGTTTTAACGGACACAATATAAGCGCAAAGTCTTATTTGAAAATTTGAATATTTCAGATGGTAATTTGATCAATTTTCATTGAACACGAATTAAGAAAGATTCCCTGAATTTCAATTTCTTCTGATGACCCCTTTAGCTTGAGTCTAAAGTCGTTGACATTTTTTAGAATCAAAAACTTGTAATGGATTTTGATTAAAATTGGAATAATGATAGCTGAAATAAGGTTTTTGTATAATAATATATGGATTTTAATTTTTTCATATATTTGTAGGTATATGATTTACTCCAAAACTAATAAACTTATCATTATGAATTTTGCTACACAGTTACAAGACATAAACGGTCGGAATGTGGGCTATATTTAGTGCAATTTAATTTCATGTAAAGGTCTTGTATTATTATATTTTGATTTTATCTTCGGAAGGCGACATTCAAGTGATGCAAAACATTTCGGTCGGGGTATTATTTGTAACTCTCCTGGGACGGGTATTCTTCGAATACCATTGAAATTTCATTCTAAAAAATATGTTGTTAGATGATATGATAAAATAATAAAAAATTCAAGAATACTAAATTATGCTTCAATATATAAAACTGTTTAAAATAACTTTAATGCGTAATGAATCCGACTGGATTTGAACGTTGTTTCACAATTCTATAGTCTCTGTTGGCAACTATGAACCCATTTGTACTCACAAGTTTGGATGAATTGATCAATCTAAAGTGCTCGTATTTATAAATACGTATCCGTTTGAGTTATTTAAACAAACACAAACACAGCTGAATATATATATATATATATATATATATATATATATATATATATATGATGTGAGTGTTTATGCGTACGTTTAAAATACCGCTAAATTGGAGAGTCGCTGCCAGGCATAACAGTGAGAATGACTCTATAGATTTCAAATTTAATTTTAACTTTGAAACACCACAAAACTCAAAACTCTGGCTTCTCTGCAAGATGAGAGGCAAATAACTCTGTCAATAGCAATTCTAAATAGCAACATTGTAAAACAAAGTTCGGAAAGAAACGACGGAAAGAAAAACGCCTTTATTTATTTTTTCTTTTTGAATCATATATCGAGAAATATAAGATTCTCAAAATCTATATACTGAAGCAAATTGTTCGCTGTCTCTGACCTCAGAACATATTCATAGTTGCTTGAAAATGATGTAATATATATATATATATATATATATATATATATATATATATATATATATATGTGTGTGTGTGTGTGTGTGTGTGTGTGTGTGTGTGTGTGTGTGTGTAGAAATGGTGGATATAACAACTGTATTTTACTAAAGTACGTATTTAAATGCAAATTTTGACCACTTTACCTTCATAAATATTTATACATTTACAATAATTTGACTTTAGTTTTGTTTACTGAGGATAATATGTAGTGTATTTCTCTAGCCCAGCGGGCCGAACTCTCAACACCGTCTGAAACCGCCGGTATCAATGAATAATCGAATTTACACTCTATAGCATTACACTAAAATAAATATATCATACTCTTACAAGTTTAGTTGATCCCTCTTTATTTATTGCTTCTAAACTATACAACTACTAGTGTACGGTCTCCATTAAAAATGACGGAAGAAAAGTATGCTTCGCCAGAGGCCGCACTCGCTATTTATCTAGGTATATAGAATATATTATGTCAATCTTTTCATTTTTCCTATCTTAATTATTATCACTTCTGATGACATAATGGAAAAGAAAATACCCAATCTTGTTTTTATTATAGATTAAAGGAGTATTTTCCGAATAAATTTGAGGCGGTGGATAAGTCCGAGATTGTAGTCTGGCTTACTATATGTCTTATCGCTGTTTTTTTGTTGTTTTTTGTCTTTTTCGGGTTTCATCGGTCTTGACATACGGTTTCTGTGGCAGAAACTGTCTTATTGATGACAAACCGAATCTCTAGCACCATCCAGATAAACAGTGAAAAAAACAATTCACCGGATTAGGACAAGCGGTGACCACTGTTTGTGTTCCTCCATAACTGTTTATCTGTGCTCGAAAACGTATATATATATATATATATATATATATATATATATATATATATATATATATATATATATATAATCTTTGTAATATAGCAGGGAAAATCCCAGCAGAGTGTTCGATTAATTGAGAATTATAGTTAAAAATGAAAGATTAAAAGCGTAATATTTATTTTTTTTAAATCCTGAAACCCATTTTATCTCCTTAATTCCTTTAGAAGACACATCATTAAACCCCCAAACAGTAACGGCAAAATATACGATACTCATAATATTGGCTCACGGGATTTATATAGAAATATTTTTATTTTTTATTTTTTTCATTTTTTTATATCTCTTTAAATCTTCTCCGGTTTAAATCTCAACTTTTACTTTTCACCCTTCCCCTTTTTTTCAAACTTTATTAAACATTCCTTACACTAAATTTAAACAAACATAGATAACACTCTAAGCAAATAACGCGTCCAAACGAGAGTGACACGTGAATTCACATTTCCGAAACCGATGACAACAGAAGCTGAAGAGAGGCTAAGTACTTCTGTGCTTGAAACCGCCGGTATGAATGTTGTACTAATTTTCTGTAATAAAATATATATATATATATATATATATATATATATATATATATATATATATATATATATGAAGTAATGTAATGTTTACTTCTTCTTCCTGTTACTTCCCCATCCCTACCCTTATGCATATATTTTTTCTTTTATATTTTTCCGAGTATCTTTTTCCTGTTCTCTCTCTCCTCTTCTGATTGCTACATATGTCTATTATTCTTTTCTTTCCTTTTTCTTTTTCCTTATGTAGTACTTCTTTTGTCCTCCTTCTTCTTTATCATTTTATAATTTATTTTACCTCTTCCATTCACCCAACATCTGCTTCATATTTCTTATTCATTAGATATGTCTACATGTTATATTCTGTCACTGAAGATGATTTTCTTTTCTTAAAAGAATCTTTTATATTCTCATATGTTTTTATATTTTTATATTTTCAGTAATATAACTTTTGCTTATTTATCCTTCTAATTTTTTTCTGAAGAGAAGATATTTTTGAAAATCCATTGATTAAGGAAATATTTTTCATATATTCCTCGTTTGAACTAACTAATGATTTACATCAATATTGTATTTTAGCCAATTTTAATTCTCATCATTCATGTTGTTGGATATTGATTGAAACAGATTAAATAAAATTAACGGTGTGATTAATACATTTTTCTTATAATTGAAAATTGTAAATGTCATGGGGCCGTACCTATGACAAACATTTGGGATCGTCCATTCTCAATAAATACTGGAAGCATAGGCTCCTCAGTGTTTTTAAGCAACCCCAGTCTACAGTGGCAGTCAGGACTGACGTACTATTTCTCTTGTTACTCCGTTGTATATATTTTCTGATCTAATATACTTGTTTTACTTTAACATCGTGTCCGTGTTTTCATGCCGGCCTTTTTAACAGGGCCACAACAGTAACAAAAATACCATGCAAAGCCAGACGTTAAAGTAATTACTTATTCTAATTATAAATAATAAGCAAATAATAACAACAAAAAACGTTTTACAAATACAGAATATATTTTAGGGGGAAACGCAAAAAGAACGAACGGCCTCTCTTCAGCCGGTGATTTGTGGTTGTCCTATTTCTTTTTTCTGAACCTTCGGCAACGACAAGATGCTGACGAGGCTATCTGTTTCGATTAGCAAGATTCTGTTCCAGATCCAGCATAACCAGATCGATGACACCTGGGTACACCCAACAGACACTGTAATGCATATTTTGTGAATAAAATAGCTCTTGGAGAAATAATAATCGAATAGTCAATGTTACTTAATAAATATATTTTTCAATGCTTGACTGATTGTTCGTAAAATGAAACATTTCTCTTACATTTCGTATAGGATTTGTCGTACACTAATGTTTAAACAAGCCGCGCGTGCGTGGTCCCCCTCTGTATGTGACTCGATGTGGCGAGTGTAAAATGCAATAAATTTGGGCAATTTGGGGCATTTTTCACCCTCTAGGGGGGCAAACCAGAATTTTTCTGTGGTCAAGGATGCTCATTTTATATCCAGAACAATTGCCTCTACATTTTGGCCAAGTTTCAGAAAACTTGAATGGATGGATCAAACGTTATGGGAGAAAAGGGTCATTTTTGCCATTTTGGTTTTTTTTACCCCCCCCCCCCCCCCCGGGGACTAACCAGATTGCTTTTCAAAAATCGGAGAATGTCACTTTCTAACCTGACCAAAGTTACAACTTCATGCAAAATTTCAGAGAAATTCAATGGATGGTTGCGGAGAAAAATCTGGACGGACGGACGGACATGCCTCAAAACATTTATAAAATCGGGGGACGAATAATTTATTTTGTGCTTATCTAATTGAATGTTATGCATGTTCGAGAAGGAGAAAGAGAGAGAGAGAGTGAAGGGCGTTTTATTTTTTCATAGCGGTAGCATTTTTTTAAAGAATTTATATTTACTCACCTTTTAAAGTTTGAATGAGGATATTAGTTTCGGTTCATTGTTTCAAGTAGTGAATAGGGATTAAATCAAAAATCGATAACTGGCGAAACGAGCTATTTTAAGATGCAATAAAATCTGGTCATATCCGCCCCGACCATTTAAAACAGAGGGATTTTTTTTTAATTTTATGTCTATATCTTTTTCACTCTTACACGTCATTGTTAAACTTACCCACACGACTCGCAGTAACCCTTTTAGCAACTAAGTTTTACTTCCCGCCATCATCCAATATCTTGCCACAGAGAAATTTTAATCAAAACGTTTGGTGATGATAGACATACTGGAACACGTGGATATATTGCTGAAGATAGCCAAAACTCGAACTCGTTTTAGCAAGTGTATTTTACCGGAAAATAGAAATCGAAACTTATTCGTATGACTACATTACTACGACTACTACTACTACTACTACCGTAGAACTATAGATACTATTTTTTATCGCACCAAATTATCTGATTGGTGGCTCATCACATATGCATGTCTCTCCAAACACGTGATCCTGCTCGACCAATCAGAGCTGTTGGCATCTGTCAGCCACCCTCTTCACGATTTAACAAGTTTTGTTCTAGGGTGTTTGATTGAATGGATGTGTCGTTCTGCCTATGAATGTAAGTATATGTATCCGGAGATTTGAAATATCTTCTTACGTGTACAGGTCCAAACGCGAATATTTTTCTGTTGGCGAGGTGACCTGTCACGAAATAGTTTCGATGGATTTTGCATAAAAAGTCAGGAAATGTTGCGTGCGATAACAAATGGAAAACGCGAGATAGAAAAATACTTGGAAAACTGATATGTAGATAAAATGAAGGGAAAAGTCCCATTGTACAGATGAAGACGAGTAAGGAAGAGAGGGATGACAAAATAGGAAGAAGTTAGTGTGCAGCAAATTGAATGCTTCTATGTTTGAGATGTATAGAAATCATAGTTGTGAAGATATTATTAAAGTATGCAAAATATGAGAAATATGACAACGAAGAAAATAAGGCGATTAGTAGAGAGGACAAGGAATGGGATATTTAAAAGAAGACGGAGCTCAAAGAGTTAGGAAATTATGTTGAAAAGAGTGAAATGAGTAGACAGAGAGAGATTGATTGCGAGTAAGGAGATGGATAAGAAGATGGAACGCCAAATGATAAAGAAAACAAAGAGGAATATAGAGAAATACGGGAGACAAATAACAGTGACGTGAGTGAAAAGGTAACAGTGATAAATAAGCAAACGTAATATATATATATATATATATATATATATATATATATATATATATATATATATATATATATATATATATACAGTGTTTCGTCCGAATGAAATGAATTTTTGGTCATAACTAGTTTATTATATTCAAAACATCACATCAAAACACTAGGGTCAATGGCCTTTTTTTCTCCGTTCTACAGCATGTGTTCTAGATGGCCTCCATTTAGCTCTATGCATTTCTTGAGGCGCATAACGAAGTTGTCCATGACGTTCTTACAGACTGAATTGGGAATGGCTCTCATCTCCTCCCTGATGGCTTCCTTGAGTTCCGTAATGGTTCTGGGTTTCCCTGCGTTCACTCTGTTCTTAAGATAACCCCAAAGGAAAAAATCTGGGGGCTTAGGTCCGGGATGTGGGGTGGCCACTCAAAATTAGTCTTGAGACTGATCACACGGCCTCCGAAGTTCTCTTTCAGCCAATCTCGAGACACGTTTGAGGTGTGAGAACGTGTTCCGTCTTGCTGGAACCAGAACTTACTCATGAGCGACGGGTAGAGAGTCTGGAGCTCACTCTTGGAGGTTTTGAGGACCTCCACATACCGCTCCTTGGTGACTGTCACTGCTGCGCAAGATTCTTCGATGAATATTGGTCCGATGATGCCTCTGACTGAGATTGCAGCCCAAACCGTGCACTTAGGAGAGTGCAGGGGCTTGGTGGCTACTTCATTGGGTCTGGAGGACCCCCAGAAGACATTTGTCTTGGAGTTGGCATTTCCGTCAAGATGGAATTGGACTTCATCTGAGGTCTAAAGGAGGTTAAGGAAACCTGGTGTCTCCTCGATCTTACCGAGCATCTTGACTGCCATAGCGCTCCTTTGCTTCTTGTCTGAGGCTGTAAGGGTCTGCAGCGTCTGTATTCTGTATGGGTAAGCCCTGATATCGTTCCCCAGCACTCTCCTGCAAGTCTCATGGGAGATACCGAGGGACTGACTTCGCTTACACACAGAGCGTTTCGGACTCTCCTGGAGAGACTCTCTCACACTTTCGACCAGCTCGGCTATCCGCTTCTTGGGACGTCCCGAGTGGCTTGGACGGTTCTCACTAGCAGCGCAGTGGTCCACCCAGTTCATAATTCTGCTTTTGGATGGAGCCTTTTCACATTCAAACTGATGCATGAAACTGTCCTGGGTTTTCTTAAACGAGCCTGTCTTGTAGTAAAATTTAACGCAGTGTATTCTTTGTCCCAGCTCCCACTGAGGTCTTGGTGTACTCACGGTCGTTGATTCTGCCATGTCATGTAAAATAAGGGCAATCGGTGAATAAATAAAGGAGATATCACATAAAGTGTACACTGGGCCCGTTTTTTGGGGGTCACCCTGATATATATATATATATAGTATGTTTCGCGTGTTAGCAGAAAAAAATCAAAGTGCTGGATCGTAAGTCATACAGGAACTAAAGATGTATTATTTCATTCAAATACTTAACATTATTGCATCCTTTGGAGACGCCCAGGTTTCGTCCATCCAGTAATCTATAAATTACGAAAAATTCCGGTTTACTGAATCGGAGTCGTCAGTTTCTATTATCATGTAGCGACAGGGAATCACAGACACAAATAGGAAGTACAATATTTGATTTCTGCCCGTGTTTGTCGTTGATATGTTATTCGTTCCTTACTTATCTATATTGACGGGGTTAGAGTGATCTGAGTATTTGTTTTATCTTCTTCTTTTGAGGGGTTAAATGATTTTTGAATTAATGCATACGGGTGGTGTTCAAAATTTGGTAAATGGGTGAAAAAATACTCTCATGAAGTGGTTAAAGGTTCGGTTAAGGTGGAGTTTTTGAACTGCGTAGATATTTATTTGGACGGAGAACATATAAACGGCGAAAACTGGCAGAATCAAAAGCTCGTACTTCTTATGTAAGTGCATGTTTTTCAATCAGAGCTTGCTGATATAGAAATTGACGACTCCGGTTCAGTCGTTTTAAACCTAGATGTTTCCTAATTTTCAGATGAGTGAACGGACGAAACCTTGGTATCTCCAACGGACGCAATAATGTATAGTATTTCAATAAACAATACATAAATAATATGAATATATACATAGTAAATATAAAGTTTTCATGCATATATATATATATATATTC
This sequence comes from Sepiola atlantica, assembly GCA_963556195.1. NCBI lineage: Eukaryota > Metazoa > Mollusca > Cephalopoda > Sepiida > Sepiolidae > Sepiola > Sepiola atlantica. Next base: position 116,227,892 of record OY744517.1, on the reverse strand, counting down.
TAGAGATGAAAGATGAGAATAAAAACTTGTAAAGATACAATATTTATTAGAACAGCAAAGGTTCAGAACAAGGAGATTCATATCCTTAATCCATTTATTTTCAAAAATAAACTCTTTTCATCAGAGCTATCCTCTGAAAAAAACGACAATGTAATTGCAAATATTTCGGCAGCATTTAACTTTCAAAATGTTACATGAAATCAAACAAAATAAAAACCAAAAAATAAAGAGTCTTATGTTGAGATGAGAACGTAGATTCAGGGTGGACGCTGTTCAAAAACACGTCAAAAATAAAAACAGCTGTTATATTGGAAATGAATGTTTGAAAAAGAATAATACTCAAATTGTTTAGGAATCCAAATGTTTTTGTTAAAAGGCTGATATTTAGACGGCAATTGGTAACGTCCAGTTTATTCTGTCTGTGCAGTGTTTGGTACTGAAATTATCCGTTTCACAGGGTTCAGAATGAAGTTTGTCAGTTAGAGTTCAGTATATATCAAAGTGTGCATTACGAAAACCTCTAGCTCCCTGATTGATCAGTGTATCGATAGGTTATAGATATGGATTTAGATCCGATATTTTTCAAGCGGGGCGGATTAGATGTGTTGTTTATAGGCGGTGTGGAAAATATCTATTTGCCTGCTGGGATGGATAGAGATATTATTGGTAGTGGGGGAGCGTTGGGCAACGTATGCGGCAGGGGCGTAGGGAATCAAAGATGGGTGGAGTAGTATGTATACATACCTGTATATATATATATATATATATATATAGAGAGAGAGAGAGAGAGAGAGAAAGATCCACAGACACACAGACATATAGATATATACACATACGTATATAAAATATAAGCGTATATACTACTGTGTAAATATATCTTTTTACATTTTCTTTTTAATTAGCTAACATAATTATGGTTAGGGTATTGGTGCTTAGGCGGTCAGCGTCAAACTGTACGGTATTTATGGTTGGGATAACAGAGTTGTTTATACTTTGCCGATGTGAATAACTTTATCTAGGGGTGGGAGTAGATTAGAAGGATATGAACGGAATTTGAAGAAAATAAGTGCTTGTTTTGGCGTTTTAACGGTCAAAGGCTAGAATTATTGTTTTAAAGTTATCTTTAAAAAATTATTAAAAACATAATCTATTAAAAAAACATCTTAGGGGAAAGAATTATTTTCAAACGATTTTTTCTTCTATAAAATGTTACTCAAAGAAATTTTAATTTAGAAAGATAGATAGTATTGTGGGTTTGTAAGTTCTTATTACTTTAGGCAGGTTTACCAAAAATATCCTCTGCGGGGAAACAGGTACGACCATGGTCGCACAAACCGTGAATTCAAGTATAAGTTGCACAAGACAGCTGAATGTTCCTGGAGCGACCGATATGTGAACATCGATATACACATCCCACACGCATTCATGTGGATACATACATATGAGGCTGTCGTGCGGGATACTCTCTGACAAATGGGAGGTACGCATATATACACACTCGAATATATATATAGAGATACACACATACACAACATATATACATCCATATACACACACATATACATACATACATATAGATATATACATATATATATACGTATATATACACACACATACATATACATACATTCACATGTGCATACATATTCAAATATACACCTATATACAAATACACTACATACACCCACTCACGCACACATACACAGATATCGGAGAAAGTCTACACATGTATATATATGCGCACAAATATACTCCCCCATCGGGCGAATATTTAAGTAAAAAATAGGGGTGATAGAACTGCATTGGCAGGTGGACTAGCAGAGTTATTATCAATAAGTGGGGGAGGGTTACGGGATTATGTAATAGTTTAAGACAGGATAAGAGTACATTGGAATATACCATTCTACAAATCTCTTTCTTTTATGATTACATGGGGCAGAATTTACGTATACAACACATACACACACATACACATATACATACACATACATATACGTATATATACACACATATACATATGTACATATACACACCTATATACACATACACATATCCTACATCTCTTATGGATATACAACACACATGCACACACATACATACATACATATACACGTACATACACATACATATATACACATGTATACCTATCCATAAGAGATGCAAGACACATGCATACTTAATGGGTCGAAATTATGGGTTATTGGGGTTATAAATTCGGCGTATTTAAATTTTCTTTTATGGCGACAGTATGAAATTATTTCATTACTTTAGTTAACGATATTCTCTCTTGCAGTTGTGATTATCCTTAGTGCTTCAGAAGTGCAAAGGTGGCAATGTTTTGCACCTGGGGTGTATGATCTTGATTTTTAAAGGATTGACTATTTTAGAAAGAATGAGATATTATTTAATTTAAAATATTTGACTATGTTTGTTACGGAGGTTTTATTATTGGTGTTGTTGAAGGAATACATGTGTGATGAGATGTGGCTTTTTATTGATTGGGACGTAACGCCTACGTAGGTGTATATAGCAGATGTAGTTGTTCTATTAGTAATCAAGTTATCTCTGTTGTTTGGTGTTGTGGTGTTATTGGTATTGTTTGAGTGCGTGTTTCTAGTGTTAGATAGTGGTAATTGTTGAAATGATGGAAATTGTTGAGATTAGAGGTTTACTGGGATAATTTGGTTACAATGCATGCATAGACCACATCTTCATGTATGCAGTTATTATTGAGTGGGCATAGATGCGGGTTATGGCAATTACAATTATTAGTGGGGCTGGAAGGGGCAGTGATTGATTGGGCTTGTCTAATTTTCTCATTGTTAGTGGTTATTATAGTCTGTGCCAAGTTCGGCATTGTATAGTAGGAGATCTTAATGGTGTTTTTATTTAGGATAGTACTATATTTGTGTGGATATTTAAATATGTTTTCAATTATTTTAAAGAATTCCTTAGGGATATTAGTTTTAACATTATTGTTGTATGGAGGTTTAAACCAAATGCTTTTCTTCCTCTTTAGACGTTTACGTTGATTTTTAATTTGAGGTTTAACATGTGTGCCCGCTTCTATAAAAGTGTTAGGTTCGTTATCTTGGGTGTTATTTGCATTATATATATTATTCGTATTAGTGGCATTAGTATTAGGTCTATTTCTGGGATTTTTGTGTTTTTGTGTCATATTGTGTGTAATTATATTGAGGGGTCGCTTTTGATGTGTGTGGTGTTCCTGCTTGTATATTATCTTATCAGAGTAGCCTGAGTTCAATAGTGCATTATTATAGAAGTTAGAGTGTTGGTCAAATGTTTATTTGTTTGCTGATAGCCTAGAGATTCTATTTGAGACGGATTGGATTATTGACTTCATGATGGATTTAGGGTGGTTGGAATATTTATGCACATATAATAAATTAAGTTTAGGTTTGTGGTAAGGGAGTAGGATTCAGAGTTAAGGTTTAGTGTAACGTCAAGGAAGTGAGAAGTTTTCTTCCCTGGGTCAAGAGTTATTGAGAGGCCGAAATTATTGAAGAAAGTGTGTAATTGGTCAATAGTTTTGTTGTAAATTATACGTCTTTCTTTGGAAACAAAAAGGGCATTATCTCTGTATAAGCCTCCCTGGAATTTATGTCTTAGTTAATGCAAGAGAAAAAGGCCGACTTGTAACTTGGGCAGAGTAATGTTTAGGGGTGTCTTTCATGGTCCAATATTTATTGTCAACGCTAAGTATTGATTTTCTAGCTTGTAATATTAATTTGATTTCTATATTAGTGAGGTCAAAATTATTTTTTGCTAGAATTAGTTCTTTATTAAGGAGGATTGAAGATATCGATTGGTAGCAGTTATTTATATCGAAAGTTATGAAATTTAGTCTATATTTATCTTTAAGGTTAAGAAACCAATTAATCACAGTGTCTGGAGATTGCCATAGCAAGAAGAACATTTTTCCTTAATTCCTGGTATAATTCTGTCTAAGATGTTCTAATAAATATTGTATGTTTACAATTTTTTATTCTCATCTTTCATATCTAGAATTGATTGCTCTATTCAATATATTGAGCTTCATATTATCACGATAGCTTATTATTAAATGATAATTTAAGTATCTATAATTTATTAAAGAATTATATATATATATATATATATATATATATATATATATATATATATATAATCTGAAAATTCTTCGCTCGACTATAACACTGAGTAAGGGTACCACGGTTAACAATTTTGTATATTTTTATAATTTCATATATATTATACACCTCACCCGAAGGCGGAATCTGAACCTGGAGTACGCAGCCTTCACGAACTTCCTTGAGGGACGCCTGAAAACCAGTTTTGTCCTTACAATTAGCTTCTCATTTTGCTTCAAGCGGTACCGTTGGAACCTTTATCAATTGTGCTCATACATAATAGTCCAGGGGATTGCTTTCAGGTGAGTTGATAGGGTCAGACGTTAGGATTATTGAAGTTGTGGAAATTCTCAACCAGCCACTTCAGGGTTGTCGCTGTGATGTGACACGGGGACGCGTCCACCTGCAACACGGATGGTTTTCCAAAAGCCAACCTCTCCACCCACCGTTTGACAACAGTCGACTGCAACTCAATATAGCCATTTGAATTAAGTCTGAGGTAGCATGGCGCTGCCTTTGCTTAATAGACACCCAAAGACGATTCAAGGAAACTTGGTGTTCATATCGCACGAGACTACGTGTGGAACTGTAGGGTAGCCACTCGTTTCTCTGCGCACTGTACAAATGGTTTTGAAAAGAACCGGAGCATCCGCAGTTCGAAAAGATATTTAACCATGTCGCGGCATTTACTGGCTTTCGTAAGGCAATTTTTCTTGGCCTGGGATGTGAGTAGTTTGCTCTTACAACTTTTGTATGCGGATTAACTAAGATCCTGGTTCAGGACTGTTTCATAGTCACCACTCTGACGCCCATCTCTCTCGTCAAAGTACGCATTTGTTTGGATCTTGCCACACCTTATTTTTCAGCTGGTCGATGATTTTTCTATCGGAACACAGTCAGAACGCCGTATTACTCCTTGCTGATAGTTACTCTTACAACATCGCCGTGCCCAATTCACATCTTGCGGCCCCCAATGTAGTCAAGGAGCACGGAGCTGCAGCTAAAATTTCGAAAATTTAATTCCAGCATGGTCGTAATAATGCTAGTCACTCTTATCTAATAGCCCGGTACTTTCCAGTCGCTTATAGTTAACAGATCTAAACCTATACATGATACACAGAGACAGTTATCTGTTACACTTTACAGCTATTAAATAATCAGTTCTGAATTGTTCTAAATATAAAATATGATAGAACTTGTCTCGAAAACTTTGTATATAATGGTACATTGTATATACTTTACCGTCTGACGACGGCCGTTTTATGAATTCTTGGAATCATCAAATGAGAATGAGTCGCTTGTTGTTTATTTTGCTTGTTTACAATTAATAATAAATACTCCCTGTCACTATGGTTTTACGTCATACTGACGTTTTGTTGACTATCATAAATGCATTTATTTTCATTCGTGTGGTTTTACGTCATACTGACGTTTTGTTAATTATCATAAATGCATTTATTCTCATCCGTGTGGTTTTATGAACACAGGAATTTCGACTAGTGTCTCTATTAATAGTTATGTGTCCACGGTGTGTTATAAAGATCTACAGAGATTAGAGTGTGCACCACTTCATAGGAGCCAATGTGTTTTCACGGTTAAAAATCCATAAACATAAGAGAATTTCATCGTTACAAATTATCAGTGTATAACGGAACACAACTGGATATCAATAGTATATACAAAAAGGTGAGATTGCTCTTTTTTGAAAAGCAAGCTGGGTAACTTTACGTGTACTTAATGTGCTCTGGTTTGATGAATGTCGAGGTTTTTTGTGCTCCAACCAAAGAAGGTTTGGATAATTGGAGATACTTCCTTCTGTTTCTTTAGCTGTCTCCGATTTCCATCGCACTAGAATCAGTAAAGGTTAGTATAATATATAGATCATTTTCACTTGAGACAACTACTTCTGATTGGCTAGCCAAGCTGTTGACTAACTGTGTCAGAAAAATTAAATAATTAAAAGAAAAGTTTTGACAGTAATTCAATTTCCAACCGAATTTCGTGCAACCCACTTTCTCTCTGCCTTTCTCTCTCCAATCCAAATCGATTCTCCTTGCTTCCCAGCTGTTTTCTTGATTTATATGAGCTGATATCCACATATGCAAATGAGAGACCACCATAAAACCCTGCACCTATGAAGAGAAGCCCTTTTTTAATTTGCAGACACGACATGCGAAGCACCTCATTCTTTTTCCTGTTGGTGAGTGTTCCTATTTATTATCACACTCCTCCCTGATCGTATAATCACACAAGTGACAAATGGTGTATTGTCTTACTTCTTCGTAGTAAGGCAGTTATTTCTTCCTCTCTTACATCAGATGTATCAGGACCTGAACTGGCAATGGAATAAGGTAGCTCAACCAAAGAACGTCTATCCTCTCCTTCACTTTCACACGCAGAACCACTACTACTTGTATCGGAATCTGGTTCTCTCCATTCAGTACTCGCTGATGATATGTCATCATTGTCGTCCAATATCGGTGTTAAACTGAGACGTGAGCACACGTCTCAACATGTCGAGGCGTGCCATTGACGACCACCGACTGTGTACTTATCACTCCAGTGAAACGACCTGGTCTGAATCTCGACGTGCAACGTCCTTATGGATTTTTCAGCCCAACTGTGTTATCCTCTTTGTAAAGTGCAGAGATCCCATGATGATTCGGATGGGGCACAACATTGACCTCTTTTACTCTGATCTGGTATGCGTACAACATATTAGCAGACGCTGATGAGGCGGACACATCATCCTTGGGATAACGTTGTACCAATACACAGCCTTCATAACAGGGCAGCTTTTTCGTGCAGCAATCTGCTTCACTGTCCTATGACACCTTTCTATAATACCATTTCCTGATGGCCTGTATGTACAGCGTGTTCGGAAATTTACACCCAACTCGTTCATCAACTGCCTGAACTGTTGACTGCCAATGTCATTACCAGCCAGAATCTCGGCTGGGGGGGGGGAACGTTAAAATAACACTGATTCTAATTGCCGGATCACATGTACAGTGTCTTGCCGTTGTAGTGACCGCCAGATTGAAAACCGCGTGGGTCCAGAATCGATCAGTGTCAAAAGCTGGCAACCATGGTAGTGTGTGATGTCCATGCCTAGCCGGTTCGATACGTCCTGCACACTGTGCCCTTCCTTTTTTCATTTCACTGGAGCTGACTCTATTGTTGGGCATTCCTCACAATTACGAATAATTGCCTTTACTTCCGCTTTAGACGCTGACGTGTCGATTCAGATGCTGAACCAGATTCCGTTCCATATTTGTCTATTTTACGATTGGTTAGCCTTTGATCCACGCCCCTGTGGATCATCTATTATCTTATTGATTGTACTCATATCAAACCTACTAAAATACTTATATTTATTATTAATATTTAACAAAAATCAATAATGAAGTTTTATGAAGTGAATTAACCCCGTTTTTACTCCCTTTGAATAAAACTAAATTAAACTAAATATAGCTTACCCTTAGTCTTGCAGTTCTGTTCGAATATTCATTATTAGTTTAGATTTCAGTCATATACATACAAATATATAGATACCAGTAGAATACACCTGCCAGGACGAGTATGAACAATAAATGTAGCTCTAGTTTTCAATGTTAAAGTTTTTTCTTTCTTTAAGGGGTATGATACGGTTTCGGTGACACCCCTTAAATGGTATAGTTGCCTAGAATAAATATTCCATAATCCATAGGGATAAGGTCAATAGTTTGGAATTTTACCAAGCACATACATATTATTCACGCTCACGCGCGCACATATCGTTTTAAAAAAACGTATTACCTCATATAACTCAAAATTTTATGTAGAGCAATCCTTTTCCCTGTTATATTTTTATATAACTTATTTTAAATGATTTTTAAAGGCGTTGCTAGTTTTGGTGTGCTCACACCCCTAAATCGTACTAAAAACATAATGTGCCTATGTTACTCAATATTCCAAAATCCATAACGCTCAATTCGTTATGAATTTAAACCGAGTGACTGTATCCCGTTTGAACAGCGCTACTACTAATTGTGAAATTTGATTGTCTGAAATCGCTACCGCTGACGATTTGGGGCGAATTATTTTTATAACAAATTTCGGCCCCTATGAAGTACAATGAATATTCAAACATAATTGCATTTATATAAGCCATTTTAAATGCTTTTATAATATATAGTTATAAAGATTTACCTGGTATGAATATTTTTTTAAAATCGGTTTGAAGTTCATTTTGATCAATATATTTGAACTTGTTTCATTTTATACATACATATATATATATATATATATATATATATATATATATATATATATATATATATATATATATATATATATATATATATATATAAGGTTAATACAACAAAAGATATAAGAGGCACCTAATATATTTAATTAGTGAACATCCGGATAAAAATGAAGCTCAATATACTGGATAGAGCATTAATAGCATTAGATGAAATGAAAGAATAAAATAAGGTGCGAATCTAATTTTATTACAATTCAAAATTCAAGCAAAGTAATTGAAAGTCCTTAACCCATGGGTTTTCAAATAAAATTCTTCTCATCAGAGGATCATTACCACAGTGGAATTACAGCGAGTAAATAAAATTTTACTTTGAAAACATGAAGATAAAAATATAAAAATATAATAATAATGAACAAAATTAATAATAAAACAAATAATAACAAGAAAATTAATTAAAAAAATAATAAATATATGCAACACAAATTGTATCGGCCAAAACATATTCAAGTTGAAATACCCCATCAAGGTACGGCTAGAAATGATATTGATTAAAGTAATTTTTCAAAAATAAAGCGGTGCAAATGGTGGAAATTAAATCCCAAAGTAAGCCGAAATGTTACAATTCCATGTGTTATGTTCAAGACATGTATTACTTTCAATTACTTTGCTTGAACTTTGAATTGTAATAAAATTTTATTCGCACCTTATTTTATTCTTTCATTTCATCTAATGCTATATATATATATATATATATATATATATATATATATATACATATTATTATTACATATTAAAGTTTTATTACCTACGGACGATATCGTTTCAGGCTTTTTGCCCTCATCAGCGAAGGAAAGGTGGTTGCGGGCAGTTGCAGTCGCTGTTCGTAGATTCAGGCTAGAATTACGAGACAGACGCTCGAGACCACACGGCTACCGTTAATCAGCATAGACAGTGATTTGAAATTGAGATACACTTATCCGGGGACGAAGTGAAAAGTTTTATTATTGTCAAACAGTGTTAAACGCTTGTGCGGAACTCGTTTTTTCGCAAATGACAACCAACTTATCTCAACTTTACGGTGCTCTACTTTTAAGACTTTGATAAGAATTAAAATAAATTAAAGAGAATTAAAATAAATATTTTTTTATTAAATATTAAAGTGTTTATCACCTGCGGACGATATCGTTTCGGGCTTTTTGCCTTCATCAGCACAGGAGTTGTGATTGCAGACAGTGGCATGGGATTGAACGCTTTTCGTGTATATATATATATATATATATATATATATATATACATACATACATATATATATATATATATATATATATATATATATATATATATATATATATATATATATATTCCGTAGTACTTAAGATATAACAAGAGAGTCTCAGTTTTGCTCTTCGGCTTCGAGATATATACTATGCTAACTTCGAGAATAATGTCAGCGGTGAATTCTATTTCCCAGAATTTCCCGCCTTCACTTAATAATTTATCACAAGCTCATAGTCAAAAGTACACGTTTCTGCCCAATCTTGCATCATATAATTATCTTTGAAACCGGTATTTTTCTCTAACTGAGATGTTGTCATAGTTGTCATTATTTGACCTTTGTTTTTGTTTTAGCAGACACCAACCTTTATTGACAGGTATAACCACATCCGGTTATTCTTAATCAGTTCATTTAATATACTAGCGAAATATCCGTCTTACGGACTGTTATATTATGATTTTTATATCGAATAACTTTAATTTAGTGCTGTATATTTTTAATTAATTCTGCAATTTATTACGGGCGCGACCCATTGAAAGTTAATGCTATATTTATGAGGTACAAAGGCAATAGGAAAATGGACAAAGAATGATGAAAAACACATAAGTTTAGTTGAATATAGAAGTGACCATGATTTTACGCCAAGACGTACTATATTAATAGTATTGAGCATTTTAGAGTCAGCATATACGACTTGCCAAATTGTATGCTGTTTTATTACACACACTTACTCAATCTATGAGATTGAATACTTTTGAGTTCAGCATATACCACTTACCAAATGTAATATTGTGTTATTTATGACATTGATTTCCTTTAGAGACAAAATATACCACTTACCAAATATAATACTTTATTATTACACCGATTCTATTTATGGTATTGAGCACTTTCAGAGTTCGAGTATACCACTTACCAAATTTAATACTGTATGATTACATACACCTACTATAATGCCAATGGTTAGTTCAGTCGCTGGCGAACGTTTATTTTTAGGGTCCAATTGGCTTGTTCTTTCCACCGTGATGGTGAAAGAGTTGCTGTCGCACTACAGACTGCAAGGGAAATGAAGGACAGCTCACTGGACTGAAGGAAAAATGGTCATATCGTATTACGGTTGATTGACTGTTCACTGGACCTCAACAGATATAGTTCTGTCACACTGCGCTTGTCGGATAGGTCGCCGGACTGCAAGAGTAATGATCACAACTCACTGAGGTTGAACGACTTGTCGAGTCAACGGTTGGACAAACGGAGATAGTCAACAGTCGGATAGTCGGGCAGAATCGCAGGAACATCAGCAAGGGCAGCTGATAATCAACGGCTCTACCAGCGGCGATAGTAACACATCCGGACGAAGTCGCTTATATTAATGACCTAACCAGCTAATAATGGACTGGTTTAGTTAGTTAAACTACCACACGCGTCCTGTACCGAGACGGAAAAAATCGAGCCATTAATATAATACGGTTCCAGGATATAAGATCAGATACAAGTTAATATCTGAAATGCGATCCACGGATTTCCTTGTAACTAGAACAGAGGGCCATGAACATATACTATACGCTTATCTGGACGGCCAGTACAAAGTAGTTGGATTATGGCTACATTTATTTCCCTAGCTTCTCAATTGGTGTTTAACAGTGCTCAGGACTTCTAACGAACGAAACCTTTGACATTGGGGCTGGGGGAAAAGCTTAATATCTGTTCTGATTCTTCAATCAATTGGTTTTTTTACGGCGCGAGAAAGCCCACGAGACTGGGCTATTTTTAAATTTTTGTTCCAATCCATTAAGCTGGATTTTCTATAGCGGACAAAGTGGGAGTGAAGTACCCCTACTTATATAGGCCTCTTAAAAGAACGCGTTTACCTCGTGGGTGTAAGTAAATAGAGCCTGCTAACGACATGTGGATCAACCAGAAAGAAGAGACGTATTAGTTCCAATATTTTAGACATGTTTCATCATCATAATAATAATAATAATAATAATAATAATAATAATAATAATAATAATAATAATAATAATAATAATAATAATAAAAAATTGAGCAATTGCTTTTTACATATTTGAATAATTTAGTAACGTTTTCTATCTTTACTTCAATAATAATAATAATAATTCGGAGTAGTGTGTCTATAATGTGTAAAAAGGACAACACAACTATAATAAGCCTCCAAACTAACGGCTGATAAGTGTACACAGCTTCAAATCAGTTGTATGTATCTACCTAAAATAGATCACTGTGTTATTAGCATTCATCTATAACTAATGGAAATTAAGAGTATGAATCTCTGAATCTGAAAATATACTATTACTTCTATTAATTGTACTATTGTTGTATATGTTCTGTTGACATAAAATCATCTTTCCAGACATTACATCCTTTGTTGTATGTGGGGGCAGTGTGGTATGTGTTTGCTCGTCATGATTACATCATCTCAAGCATTACTTCAACTGTTTTATTTTCATTTTGTGGGGGATAGTGTATTATCTGTTATGTGATAATTGACAATACTCTTAGGGATTAATTTCTCCTTCATTGGGGAACGGGTAGTGAAGTACTTGTTAAAATATGCATCCTTTGGTCGCAGATTTTAACTAGATTAGATAATGAGCGATTTTATTACATTTAGAAGCTTAACTCATGCTTACTCATTTTCTTTGACTATAGATATTATCATAGTTTTTTGGGTTTCGTTCAGATAAATTTACTAAATTTAGAGAATGCAGAATTGCATTCATTCTTTACTAATCCGACTTTCAAAAATGCCATTTTCAACGAAACATTACTAACATATAAATCAAATTAAAAAAGAAATATCAATGACCATAGGATTTTAAATATTTATGCATACCCAATATCACTAGTTATGTTATAAATGCTAATATCAGTGTTGAAGGTTATAAATGAGAAAGAAAGTAATAAATAATTTTCTCTTGTTAAATAACACGGGACATAAAAACACACTTCCCCTTACACGTATTCATAATGGTATAACATAACAACAGTGGGTGGATGATTTTGTTTGCCCACATATCCATTACTTCTTAATAAAAGTCCCATAAAAAGTGAGAGATTATATGAGACCATTTATCTGTTTTTGTTCAAATGTAATCGGTTTATAATAAAAGTTTACAATTTTTTTAAATATAGCATATATTTTTGTATACTTCGTACAAAAAATAGCAACGTTAATTTGAGAAATGTAATTACAATGAAAACGGAAATAATTATTGTTACACAAATTATTTAAAAAGTAAACTTCACAGAAACTTTTCAATCAACATTTGTTATATTTTAAGGATAAGTTTATGTTACTACTACTACTACTGTTAGATTATGAGGGTCCCTATATTTCTGAAAACGTGTAAGTTAGTTAGTATGGATTGTGACCTGGATGAAATTGTTAGATTGAGTGCAGAGTTTAACTGACATATATTTTTGATAAATAAAGCTGTTCACACGAGTAATTCATTTCCCATGAGACGACGCATCAGACAGGTGGAGGTCAGAGATCAAAAGACAGGTTAGGTAAAGATTAAGCAGAAAGCGGGAATAAATACGGTTAGGTGATTGGATGACGGAACAAGGGTACTATGACGTCACTTGCTGTTTTCCAGACAAGAATCGGAGCAGTTCATAAATGGATCTCAGATGGTACGGACCTAATGAAATATGGTCTGAAACTTTAAATTCTGGTCTCAAATGAGACGAGAATCGTGACCAGTCCGCTATGGAACTCGAAGAGAGTGGATGTCCAAAAATAACGATCTGGAAACTTAAAGTGTGGGTCTTGAATGTGACGAAAATACGCCATCCCATCCATCTCTCCCCTACGCCCAGTCAGAAGAATAGTAAGAAACCGAAAAGTAAACAAACAAAAAAAGGCGACTTTTTCCAAGGCGCTAGCAGGAAAGAATGAATCAAAAAAACGTCTGTTCATAACCCTCTCCAGATCTTCAATCTTAATTCTTTTTTTGTAATGTAAAATAGTTTTATTTCTCGAGTGCAAATGCACCACACTAGACGATCAAGAAATCTACACGACGGAGAATGGTAAGGAAATCTAAGAAAACCCACGGCACAGCACACGACGACTAACCCCACGAGTGAAGAATGAAATAAGGAGGAAACAAAGAAAAGTATCAGGCAAATTATGACATTGATTTTGAATTAACTATTGTGTTAAAGGAAAGTTATAAAAAACACGGTACACACCCATACTCGCCCACAGACATTAACGATTGAACAAACCAACATATGAGTCAAAGAATCTTATAGTACGTTTCAAGCCTTTCAATATTTTCGGAAGCGTCCCATGTATGGGTGTTAAAAGAGAGTTATAAAGAACTAAATGAAAAATATAATTGGCAGTTAAAAAAAACCTTTAAATGTTTTTAAGTGTAGAACTCTTGAAAACGTTTCTTAAGTTTTGAGTTTAGAGAAATGTTGATTTAAACATTTTTATTACCTTAAAAACGAAGTGTAACGTTAGTTTAAGAGACAGTTTTAAAAGAATCCATTAAGAACATTTTAGATAATTTTAGTAACGTTATAGAAACTTTATCGTTACACTACTACTACTACTGCTACTACTGCTACTACTGCTACTACTACTAACAATAATAATAATAATAATAATAATAATAATAATAATAATAATAATATTTGTAGACGGTCAAGGAGGACGAGAAGACCGAGGAGGGATAACACAAACCAGACCTCCACTGGAAGAGTGTGGAGCATTATGGGGCCTTGGGGAGGCTTATTGCCAGTCAAATCCTAGAAAAGACCTATGGTTCTTACCAGCGAGAAATCGACTGGAAAGCGACTGTTGCAATACCGTAAGTTTATTTGCAGTATTTATCGAAAAGAGATGGAGAGTACCGCAAATCTTCGGAGGCTTGTTGTCACTCAGACTCCTAGGAACACCACCGGTTCTTGTGGGTGAGCAATCACTTACGATGTCCTGTGTGATAACTCCTAGTAATCAACAAATAATTAAATAAATAAATTAACTATCTGTATTAGAGAGACATTAATGATAAACGGCTGTTGCGAGAACGCAAAATGATTTGCAATGATTACCAAATGAAGCGGAGAGTGCTGGACATCAGTAGAGCTTGCTACTATTACATGTTCCCCGATTCTCGTATGAGACCGACCGATTCTTTCTCACAATCTATTCCATCGGCAATACTTTTAGTTTTCTTTACAAGTCCGGATGTTCACTCTCCTTTTAATCGTCTCTGGAATCGAAAATCGGCACAGCAACCAAAGGAAAAACACCGAGTCCCTCTTTAAATTTATTGAAGGATCATTTTTATTTCGCTAATAATGTTGCTTCGTTTCTGACTAACGACATGAGAGAGAATTATACGGGATGACAGATTTTCAAGAACCTTGCCCGCTTTCGTTTATCGAGGACTCTTCCGGTAAGGGTTACGGTTAGTCCTTCAAGACATTTCTTATCGTGTCTGGTCTCATGGAGCTTTCACTCTAGACTGACCTGTAATCTATCTTCTTCCTCTCTCTCAGACTCTATGCGACAATGAATCTCCTGTTCCCACACTGTTTCAATGTTAACTTCGGGTTCAGAGTGTTGTCTTTAATGACCCTTCTGCTGTTACATTACTTCTAACTCTTTATGTACTCTTTGTCTGAGCCTTACCCAACATAAACACTAACTGGCCCACCCGTTGAATACGTTACAGTGTCCCTCGGACTCCAGAGAACACCATCTGCTGTTGCCAGTGGTAATATGTCGTGTGAGAACTCCAAGTCAATACAATAAAAATATCATATGATAAACATTTGAAAATAATCACATCCTCAACTTTCTAAATATAACTCTGCACAACACCCCAAATGCCGAAACGTCCTATAATATATAAATCCAATGACTCAAAATGAACTGATACATTTCTACTCTGATCACAACAAAATAAATTTCGAAATGATTATAGGATTTGTAACTCAAAACTCTTACAATTTGCAAAACCGCTTAACTCCGCAATGCGTAACCGTATATCTAGAACACTTACAAAGCTTTTAAATATCCTCAATTGTACATACATAACGCTACACGCAAAGTCTTTAATATCCACAACAAAAAACAGACTAACACTACAATATAATATAAACATTTATTTTCAAATCTACTTGAAATTAATATTTTATATCTAACCAATATATATGTAAGATTTTTGACTGACGTCAGATATGTCATCTTATTATCTCGTTCCTTTGATGCTTATAGAAGATGGTGATGAATTTAGACATTTTACTTATGCGATTACGTTCACAAGTAATAATTATTAGTTTACTAGGCAACTAAGCTAAGAATGTTAGGTAATGTAACGGCTAGATTGATAAATGGGTGTCTTTGTAAGTGTAATTAAATGTGGGTCTCATTCAATTTAAGTCGAAAATAAACTGATATTTTTACAAGCTCTCAGGTGCCAATAAAACTGACATAGTAAAGTAATAAAATTGAATATGTTCGAATATGAGACGTTTCTCATTCAAACAAAACTAAAAAAAGTCTATATATTTTCAATTATGAAAAATACAGATAATCATTCTTAAAGTGCTGTACGAAAATAATTTATTCATTTAAAATATGAAATCATAAATATGAATGAATATTGTTAAATATTTATAAGATAGCGACGAGGAGAAGATGATAATAAAAAAATGGAAATCAAAATTCGCAGCTCTTGGCCATAAACGATTTCTCCTATTAAAACGGCACTTTTTCTTAGAGAAATTACGATCATAAATGAGGTTTCATAAAAACAGAACATTTTATGACTCTTAATCGTTGTTGTACATTACTAAAAGTGTGTGACCTCTTCGTTGTTTGTCAGTGTATGTGTATTTCTCAGTTCAAAGTTACTCTGATAATTACACACTGAAATATTATTTCTTTTATTTATTATTGATCGAATATTTATTGAAATCAAAAATACAAATGTCGTGAAATAAAACTAGAAAGTTTAAACACATACATACAGCACTGATCATTTCAAAAGTAATCCACCCTCTCTTACAAACAAAAATATCGGTATTGAATTAATTCACAATCATCACCATGGCAACTCAGTCGGTGTGCGTCTGTATGTCGTCGTGCTCTGCGGTATAGCATCATTTCAACAGGTCCGATGTCGCCATTTAAACAGTGAAGAGCATGCATACGCAGACAATATTTCGGCTAGTCTAATACAATAAAAATGCTGTATTTTTATTTCATCAATTCTATCGGAAAGGAATAAATATGAACGTTTTTATTTTATAGATTTGAGTGGCGTATATTTTCTAAGACTGTTATTAGCTGATATAAATATTTTACAAATTTTACATTCGCCTTATCATCCTTAAGTTGAAAGAGAGTTCTATAAGAAAGAAGTCATAATATATATTGATGTATATGTCTTTTAAAAACAAATAAAAAAACTAGTCTAATTTATTCATTTCTAAACGTTCTATCACGTAATTTAAATTCTTCAGAATTAATTTAGATTAAATGAGTCACGATGTATTTCATTTTATTTCTTTAATTAAAAATACCGTTGTTTATGGCTACGCGGATACTTGTGTTTCTTTCTTATGGCGATCCTTTTTGTATTACGTTAATCTTTAACCGTTTAAAAATATATAACGTACATTTTGTCATTAATAAATAATATTAAGATTTACCTTTTGTAAAATCACATTTGATCAGGGTATTCACCATAACATAAATCGAAATATTTTTATCATCTAACACTTTTGCTTTTGTCCAAAATTTATTTAGCAGGGTCTTCATCCTAACACACGTCTTTATGATTTTGTTTCGCAATACGACATTTTAATGCATACATTATTGTATGCGAGGTATACCAACGATTCTATATGACAAGTAAACTTTTAAAGAATTGTTTGGCCTAACAAATGCTCCCGGGCAATGCCGGATAGGTACAACTACAATATAATACATTGAAGCCGGTAACTTTCTCGATACTTACCATCGATAGATTTCGTTCTACAAAATAAATAGTTGAGTCTGACTAGTCAGTCAATTACACTGGACTGTGACGTTTCCAAAGTCTAACATATATTACATGATTTGGGGCCAGATTTTTGGGCACTGAACTCGAAAATCATGCTCATTTGACTTAATCAGATCAGATTAATGAAATATTAGTACATTTTAAACATGATAAATCCGATCTATTTTATTCAGATCGGAATATTGAAAATAATCGACTGATTATAAAATATTTTGAATAGATAGCAAGAAAAGTATCATGAACAAAGGAAGCTATTCATTGATGAATGTTCTCTTCAGGGACTTCTGTTTGTGCTGATCAAAATGCGCATCCCTCGTTAAGCACCAACAGTAGTCGGCCAGAAAGTTGACATCTCATCGGCCTTGATAGCGCTCTTCCATAACACTAATATCTTGGTGAAAGCGCACACGCTGTTCTTCACTGATGTCTCCACGATTCTCTGAAAGATAGTCCAGATGAGATTAGAGGACGTTTATTTTCACTGTAATACACGCACCAAGTTGGCGGAAATTCTCCATTATCTCAACAACCATCTTCTGATACTGGGAACTTCTGTGGTAGCCAAGGAAGTATGTAATGACTGTCTTAAGGGACAGCCGGAAAGAAACTTCAGCATGATTCAGTGCATAATCAAAACTAGTATCTTTAATGATTTCTTTTATTTGATGGCAATCAAATGTACCTGCTTTGATTTTCGCCATGCTTTTTCGTTTAAACTTCTGATGGAGTAAAGCAAATCATCCATCTTCCCTGTCCAATGCCTTTAAAGAGTTCTTGATGAGACCAGGTTTGATGTTGATGGTCGGAAGCAATATATTGCTCGGTTCAACCAGAGAGTGGAACAAGACGTTGTGTGATCAAGGTGTAAATCCTTGTATTGATGGCCACTCTTGTTTGACATAATGATACTCATCAGCACGGCTATCCTATTAGCACGGAAAGCATGGATGCTGTGTGTAATCACCTTGAAGTCCTAGGATACGTCCAACAACTTTAAGAGCTCCACACATGAACCAGTTATGTTTCTGGTAGTTCAGAGCAGACGGCAGACGTTCCATGTTTTTGTGGGATTCTTTCATTTTAACTCAGTGCACAATAGAGATCGATGAAAACTTGTTTCCGATATTCAGAAGAACCGCTTTTATACTTCTGTTAGATGAGTCAATAAAAAGTTTAGACGACAATGACTTATTAAGCAAACGTAGTATAGAATTCAATACAATATCGGAACGAATAATTATAAATAATAGATAAGTAGTGATCTATGGTTATAAGTAGTTAGATCAAAAACAAGAATAGGTTTAAGGCTCCCAAAATCCATACTAGAATTGTCCGCAAAGACCCGTAGCGCAGTGGATATAGTACTAAGTATAATTCAGTTCTAAGTGACAGTCATTTGAAGGTTGAAAGTTCAATTTCGAATTACTGAAGACTTCTTCCCAACCATGGCAGATGGAACGAGGGCGAGCTACCCCCGTAGATTTAATAAAAGGTTCCCTTCGAAATTCTGTCCATATTCCCGAGTTCGACAGAAAGATTCTCGAGTTCGACAAGGTACAACTGAAGATGGTCGGAGGTTACATCGGCCGACACGTTGTGATAAAAACACCCAAGATGAGAACAGTAGTCCGAATATACCAAATGCCTCCACAGATTTACAGTACGCTCCACCTCTTTTCGATAATCACCACAAATGACCTTGCAGCATCGCAACAGCCGCCTAACTTTGATTTCTCGCTGGCAACAACTATTAGTCTCTTCTGAGATTTGGCTGGCAATAAGCCTCGTCAAGGTCCCAGTACTCTTCGTACACTTCCAGTAGTAGGGTGGGTATATAATAATGTAAAACATATCCTTCTAATCTATACACTGATAAATAAATTTACGACAGTGTCTGTAATTGTAATACGTGTGACAGACATGGTATATCGCCTATTTTTTTTCTTATGTGTTTCTGGACAAATGTTTGGATCATTATACCGGTCCAGGAATGATCTTAATCCTGATGCAATCATCTACCTATATAAGAGTCAGATACGGGTTTTTTCTTATTAGATGCCAAAACAAAATACCTGCTCTACATGTTTCATTGATTATGATTAATTGAATATAAGTTGCTATTATACTTACAGATGACAGGGTGCTGGTTCATAACTTTCTAAACAGTATCAGTCTGCAATAGATCAGATGGAATATGAACTTGCAATAGCCGATTCAATAGTTCGGAGCAGTATCCATTAAACCAATCACAAACACACTTTTATAGTAGGTTGTGTATTTACATATATATAATGTATAATAAATAAAATGGAGTTGGAGCCAACGATTGAACATATATTTAAAGAAAGTCACGGTGAGAATAACTGGAATATGAAGACTGTGATAAAAAGAATGTTTAAATAAATGGAAAGAACCGGAGATGATGTTAGAAACGAATAACATGTATTTGGTGAAGCAAGTTCAGAGGAAATGGATTTGCAAAGAAAGTTAAAAGAAAATAGAAGAAACATACGAATCGAAATTGGTGACTGAATTAATGTACAAAACAAAATACAAATTGAACCACGACAGAAACAAAAAGAACATCAACACGATGCATAAAACTTAATCATGGGAAGCAAGTCGATTGAGACAATTTTAAAGAATTTAAATTCCAGAAAAAGTCTCATCAAATTAAAAGAAAAAACCTAGATGTTAGATAAAGTAAAATAGTGTTGATAGAATACAAACAATATAAAACCAAGGAAGGATTAAACGAGTCTTTTATTATTTTGAGCATATCTGAAACAGAATAAAAGAAAGAATTCTCGACAGAATTCTGAACCTGTGAAAATATAGGGGAAACGATGCGTACAAATGAATAAATAGAGTTACATATAGAAAGAAAAAAGGCGGGTTTTGGGTCGTACAGAAACAAAAGAATATTGAAACAATTTGAACCAGACAATTATTAAAGAATTGAAAGAAGGCACGATAAGCGACAAGCTGAATTCAGATGACGCCAAAAAAGGTAATGGCGAATAACTCATATTAAGCATTTCAGCTCGACTTTTTTTATTTCTTAGGTTTTGTCTTTTTGACATATACTCAACATTTTATATTATCGAGTAAATTGTATCAAGCGACTACAGAAGAAAATATTTCCTTCATATAAAACTATCTCCAAAGTGAATTTTAATAATATATGATATAATTTCTTTTCTGACAGATTACTTATATCGAAGTATATTTGCTTTTTTGTTAATAGTAGAAACGGTGGTGTAAATATTAAACCTAAGCGAAGCTAAACATAAATATAAGAAAAAATGAATAAAGACGAAATTTTAGATTTCCACACTTTTATAACTGGTTTGACACACACACACATAATTTTTGTTAATATTTCTTATCTTCTTAAATCCTATGAATTAATAAATTTGATGTTTATTTATAAATTGATGGTTACTAATGATAATGAGCAGCAACAGTCATGGGTAATAACTGGAAAATATCAGTGTAAATGAAAAATACATTTAAAGAAGTTTGGAAACGTACAGGGCGACCGCCTAAAATGTCACGCATAAAACCGTTAACAAAATTCACAATTCTGTCTACAATTTAACTATATTTGGTACAAATAAGTTTCAGTATATGTCTGACTTGTCTAACAAGTTTCAATCATATATATATATATATATATATATATATATATATATATATATATATATATATATATATATATATATATATATATATCCGACAATCTTTGTTTTGTACCCGTTCAATTAAAGTATGAAAACAAAATACGACGCGCAAAATTGTCAATAACTAATTTCGGTTGTGATTGGGATTGGGGGTGTAAGGTCCGGTGAGTGTAAAGCTCATTCACGATCACATCCAAGCGATTGAACGAGTACCTCAGTGTTCCTGCATATAAATCAATGGCGATAAAACAAAGATTGGAACTTGGTGGGCAAGTCAGACATTGACTGACGTTCATTTGTACTAAATATGGTAAGATCACAGAAAGGATTGTGAATGTTATCAACGATTTTATGGGTGGCATTTTCGGGGGATCAACTTGTAGTATTACGACATAAGTTACTTCAATAAGTTTAAGTCCTCATAAGCTCTACATTCTTGTCTATTGACGGTATAAATATCCACATATAACGTGCATTGGAAGCTGAATTGTGTTCAGTTGTTGGTTCCTTTTTCATTCGTAGATGGTCTGAGTTAGATTGCAGGATAACACCGAGGTCATGAACTGCCGCCAAAATAAGACGCTACTCCTCCTGATAAAATGATTTCATGGATCCACATTCACACCCGTCTATATTATTTACATATGTTTTAGGCTGGTATCATCTTGATTTGTTTTATGTTAACTACGTTTAACCCAATGTATATATATATAAAGTAACATTTTGTTTAGTAGTATGAAAATATATTCATTGTAATTAAGTTACACAAAGGTGTATACGAGGCCTGTCTACAAAGTATCCGACCTTAGGCCAAAAAAATATTTCAAATACGTGACGGGGTTGCGATCATAATTCCCTTCAAAGTAGGCCCCCTGTGCTTGCATATACTTAACCCACCGATCCATCCGCTGCTGGAAACACCTCTGGAAATCTTCTTTTGGAATGTTCATCTCCGCCGTCGCGTTGGATTCAGCAGGTGTTTGGAGAAGATGCGATGTGTGACACAAATAAAGGAGTAGTTCAACCGATTCAAAAATGGCCGCACATCAGCGGAGAGTGCCCAGCGTTCTGGCAGGCCCCAAATTGTTGTTGAGAGGGTGTGAAGAAATAGATAATGCGGAACGCGACGGCGGAGATAAACACCATTCTAAAAGAAGATTTCAAGGGTTGTTTCCGACAGTGGATGGATCGGTGGGCTAAGTGTGTGCAAGTACAAGGTGCCTAGTTTGAAGGTGATTAGGGTCCCAACTCCGTCACGTATTTGAAATATTTTTGGCCTAAGGTCGGATAAATTTTAAATAGGCCTAGTATGTTTCATTCTCGCAGGAAATTATCAGCCTGATGATTTGCTGCAAACATGAATCATTAAGTGCCATACATATTTGTTCATACTACTACTACTACTACTACTCTTTACTCATGTATTGAGGAAATACTAAATATATATATATGGGTTTAAGGAAAGATTAAAAAGGTTTTAAAAACATCAAAACATTAACGGCTTAATATAAACTCCTTATAAACATTGAATCACGACACTTGTATAGAGATATTTTTTATTTCCAATTTTTAATCTTTACTGTTACATTCCCCCACCCCCTTTTCCGAACTTTATTAAACTTCACAGTCTCATATTTCCCTCCCTAACACAAATTTTAAACAAATACACATAACATTCTAAAGCAAATAACGTATCCAAGTGAGAGTGATACGTGAATTCACATTTCTAAAACAGGTGACAACATAAGCTGAGGAGAGCTAGGATAGTTAAGTCCTTCTGAGCTTGAAAATGTACTATTTTTCTGTTCATATATATATATATATATATATATATATATATATATATATATATATATATATATATATATATATATATATATTGAACATAATGTCCAAACATAACTTGACATTAAAGCTTACGAATATTTAGCACGTATTTTGTGTGATTAAAATATATTAGTGAAGGCCTTTGGGAAACAAACATTAATTAAGTCAGCTTTAGTATACTGATATATATGCATGCATATATATATATATATATATATATATATATATATATATATATATATATATATAGGCAAACACTCTTAAATGACACGGAGTGTATGTAAGTTGCGTTGATTGCTTGTCCCGCGGAACTTCCATATACCAATTTGACCGATTCACTAAATAGACAATTCGGAAAATAAAAAATATATAAAAGTCTAATCAAGAACAAATACTCCGCGTTATTTAATAATTTTTGCGTGAATGAAAATATGCTGCCTAAGTACACACAATATATATATTTATATACATACATATATATATATATATATATAGTAAGTTATGAAAACATATTTATTGTAATTAATCTACACAGAGGCTTCCATTTCATCCTTTACTTTCATACTTACAAATATCTTAAAGTAAAATGGAAGTAAACATTAAACACTGTTTTCTCTGGCATCCTGTATATAGAATCGAAAGAAAGATAAATATATCCTATACTCTTTTTAATAGTAATTATGAGAAATTTTATAAATTAGAATGCTTTACTACTTGAAAATGTTTGATTAGATAATTTTTGCCGATCCCTTAAAATCTGGTATTATAATTATGCATAACAATACGTAAAAACCTTTAGAGATTCGACGTAATACTAAGTCCTGATATTGATAAAATAATTTATTGAAACAATAGTTATCTATTAGTACTTCTCTGTCTACATTTAAAAGCAGCTTCAAAACTTTCAAACCAACGTTTTCTGTTCATAGGGAAAATACATTAAATGTTGATCCATTCTCATAGTTGCCGTCACGATTTGAAACAATAATAATAACAAAACACCTTTACGTTCAGTAAATGTCTCTTGTCAGATCAAGCGTGAATTAAAAAAATGCTGATCCTTGGATTTACCAAACGTGACGTCAGTAAGCGTCACGTTCAGTGGAATAGACCTTTAAATCTAGGTAGGCATTGCTGAACCTAAGTGTTACAATTGTCACGTGATGTTGCTTCCCTTCATATTGCTTTATTTTTTCTGCTTTTCTCATACGATTAGTTTCTTTTTTATTCATAATATTCCTTCCATTTGTCTATTCTGTTTTCTTTTTATTCTTTTCACACTGTATTTCTATTTTTCTTTCATTCTCAGTTAAGCAATCCTTCCAATATTCGTGTGTACTCTCCCACTCCTTTATTATATACTTTTACTGCTTGTTTCTCTTTCGGAATGTTAACTCACTTTTTTTCTTTTCTTTTTTATTTTATTTGTGTTTGTTCTTACTTTTATTATTATTTCTTATGTACTTAACTTATGTATCAATTTCATTCTTAAATAGTTCCCTATTTGTTTACTTTTCTTTTTTGTTCCTTTTTCTATCTTTTGCGTATCTGATAATTGTCATTAGTTTCGTTGCTTTTCTCTCTTTATGTTCCAAAAGAGATTCTCTGTTGTAAATAGGTTCTGCTTTCTTTAAGTGCACCACAAAAGTGTACCTCTTTCCCCCGCTGTCATGTACGGGTGAAAAGGATAAACAATTATAATCCACGTTTACTTGCAAATGAGAATCATAAATTCTGTTTGTTCGTTTTCATAAGAATTAAGTCAATGGTGGAATATGGTGGAGATTTGAAAAAAAGAAAATGCTATTATAAAAGAAAGCAAGCTATACGATGTCTGGTTGCAAATTTCGTTATTATTTGTCTTGAGAACTCAGAGATTCAAGGGAAGTAAGTACCCATATCTCCATTAGCATCGACGCCACACAGTGTCCACCTTACAATATTTTTCGGATTAGATATTAAGGTTATTCAGAAATTTCGTGCTGTTGCCCTTATTTGTGTTGCTGTTTTATTCAGACCTAGACGAATACCTGTCCAGAGACAGGTAAAATTCCTTCCCTGAACAGAACTGATTTTGTATCTAGAAAAGATCTAAAATTTAAAGGTTAAGCTTAATGCGCCTTAACAAAAAATTGAAATTCAGGGAATCTTGCTTAATTCTTGTCTAATGACTATGGATCCAATTTGATGAAAATCTGAAATATTTGACTTTTTAAATAGGAGATTGTGCTCATATTACGCCGCATTTTGATTAGCTACACCACCGAGGCGAATAGGAGGGTGGCACTCCTTTCCAAGGATTACTCCAATAACCCTTGATCCTAACCTTAAAATGCCGAGTGTTTAGGACGGAGCATTAACTACCATTTTTTTTATGTCTCTGGTAGGACTTGGCCGAGGATGGAACTCTGGTCTCCCAGCCCATTCCAAACACTCTAACCATTATGCCAAATTGGTCGGTAATACCTAATGATAAAATTTCACTAAAATCCACCGCTTACTTTTCATGTTTTGTCTAAAACAAATAAAACTTAATATAGCCCACGTTGCACACCCTTACGTCAAGCAGCTGTGATCCAAAGTTCATAATGATCGTTTTTTTTTTCATTTTAGGAGAAAATCCTAAACATAGAAATATATAAAAATATAAACATGCCTAACTTTATATAAATAGAGATATTATTTTTCTTTTAGTACTTAATGCATGTATCCATTTTATTCTCAAATAATATTCTATTTCTTAACATTTCACCCTTTCTGCTTCTATTTTCATTCTTTTTATCGTTATTATAATTTTAATTAGTTTTGTTGCATTATCTGCCCTTATGTTCCAAGACCGATCATCTCTGCCAGACGGGTTCTGTATGCTCAGAGTGAAGACGTTCGACTATTAACCCAAAAAGATAATCGAAATAAGTTTACTTTGTGAGATTTCAACAACGGATAAGAAAGAAAGACAAACATTTTACAGAAATCTTCCCAACTTCCCAAGTTGGATGTTAGTAAAAGTATGGGACCTGATGAAATTCATCCTAATATATTGAAATACTTATCATCAAATGAAGGCTTTATCAATACAATAACCAATTTGTTTAGGAAATGTATCGAATATGAAGAGATCCATATATTTGGAAAACAGCTATTGTAATACCCCTACATAAAAATTGTTCGATACATTTAAAAAGTAATTACAGACCAGTTTCTCTAACATGTATTTTGTGTAAGGTATTTGAGAAAATAATTAGAAACCACATATTAAATTTTATAAAAGATGATATAAATTGTAACCAACATGACTTCGTCCATGGTAAATCAACATTATCTAATATTTTGGAAAGTATTGGAATTATAAATGAATATTTGATGGAGGGGGATAGTGTGGATATCATATATTTGGATTTTAGCAAGGCATTTGATACAGTATCTCATTATCGTTTACTAGTGAAAATGAAAAATGTTGGTATTACTGACAAAATGGTAAATATTGTGAAGGAGTTTTTGAAGGATAGAACTATGAAGGTAAAGGTTAGAAACAATTATTCTGAATCACAATACATACCCTCCGATTTTCCGCAGGGTTCAGTATTGGATCCTTTGTTGTTTTTGATATTCATAAATGACATACCTAATAATATAAATTCAAGAATTGGAACTGTTTGCTGATCATGTTAAACTACTTGTGAGATCTTTATCAAAGGAAATAACAAAGATAGATCGAAATAAATTATCATATTGGGAGGACATTTGGAAATTGGGATTTAACCTAGACAAATGTAAAGTACTACATGTAGGATCTAGGAATGTTGGATTTGGATATGTATTAAACAACAGAGAAATCAAAGAAGTAGATGGAAAGTGCGATTTGGGAGTGGGGTTTGATAATACATTTAAGGCAAAGAAGCATGCTTTGACCATTGTATCGAGGGCAAATAGAATGATCGGGTGGATGGTTAGGAATATTATTTCGAGGGAGACAAATGTTGTGTTAAGGATATATCAAACCCTAATAAGACGTCATATAGAACACTGCACCCAGGCCTGGGCTCCAGCGACTAGATATGGAAATTGGAATGTAATATTTAAACTGGAAGGCGTACAAAGAAGGGTGATAAAACTAATAAGTAAAGTAAAGGAGTGCAGTTACAGGGAGAGATTGGACAAATGTGGATTGACTACTTTGCTGGAGAGAAGAATGAGAAGTGATATGATTCAGGCTTTCAAGATAATAAATGGCATTTCTAACTATGGTGGGCATTTTTTAGTATTTCTCCTAGATCTGGAAGGTTATTGTCAAGGCAGTAGTCAAAACTAGTTAAGTTTTTTTGCTCACAGAGTAATATGTTTTTGGACTAAGTTGCCAGATCAGATTAAGAACAGCAATAGCGTGGATCAGTTTAAGATGAAGTTTGATGAATTCAGAGAAAGTGGTAGGAGGGAGAAATTAAGGGGGCACTTTTGGGAGTTATCAAATGAAATATTTAATAGAATTTAATCTAGATATTGATACTGTACTGTAAGAGTTTAATTTTTTTAAACAGTTAAATTGAGAAGATAGTTAAAGGGGAGATGCCCAGGGAGGCATAACAAACAAATAAATAAACTGACACTAGGTGTGAGCGTGCCGTTGTTTTTTTTTAAGTAGGTGTGATTTCACACGACCAGAAAACGCCATTACGTGAAAACCGATAGAATAAACTCGCTCTGCCCACAGATAATGTATCTTATCTAATATTTACAGACATATGGTTGAAGTCAATAAACTTTCGAGAAAGACTCTGATTCCGCGTGTCATGCTTTACCATTTTTAGTATCAGATCGCCATTGAAATACCTCACATATTTTGGATATAAACAAAGTGTAATATCTGTTCTGATACTACATTTCATCTTTTCTGTCCACCGTCAATGAAGGATAAATTCTTCTAGACTTCGACAATTTTTATTGGTATGCCAATCCAGAGTGCCACTGTTTGTAGACCTTAATTTCCCTACATTAAAAACCGACCTTGTCTCTTACTCTGCCGTCGTGGGGATAAGGTAAATAGGCTGAATTCACTATGAAGTATTTCTTGATCACGTGGACTATTTAGTTTTAACTTCCCAGGCACTTTCAGACGACCGGAGAGTATATCTACTGAAATGCTATGTAAATAATAAAACTCAATATGAGACAACAGCTCGAAATATTTTTAAAAGTCTGTGTTGTGACGTAAAATGATATACTCATAGAAGAGGTATATCAGTTATGAATTTAATGTCGATTTTACAAAGAATTTACAGTGAACTTGAAATAGCTATATGAACGCTCCTCGAAAAAAGTAAGCAATTAACTCGAAACTTGACTTAATTTTATGCATCAGAGATCACATGAAAAACGCTCCATAGAGTAAAATATTTTCACCCTGTTGAACGGTTCGCAAATGAGGTAACTGAATGGGTCATAGCAGGCATAAAAGAACATGTCCCCATACGGAAATTCTTTAGCAATCCCTACTCACCCGAACGATTCACTTCAACTTATGAAGCATCAATTGCGCATAAACGGCAAACATTCAACTAATTAAACCGCCATAAGTCAAATACAAATAGACAAAAAATGTATAGCATCAAGAGTGTAATAACCACAGCTAAGCGTAGGTATGCCAAGATCACCAGAAAACGTATCTTGTCGCAGAAATTGGAAACTGAGAAAATCTATAATAGTGTTGTGAATAATTGGCTAGCAACAATTCCCCTACTATCCAATCACACTGACGTCGCTTGCACGGCTACTGATGAGACTGCTTGGTTCGCATTGAAACCCACCTTGAACTTCTCAAAATACTCTCTCATTAATTACCAAAGCTCTGAATGCCATGATCAGTAGGAGTTACTTTGAAATCCAACCGTTAGGACGGTGTAAATTTTGGTCCTTCTTATTTCAGGTAACAGAATTCAGCCGACCAAATACACAGAAATAAGAAGGAAGAATTAAAGATGTCTGCTGTTTGTCTGTTTGTTTGTCACTAACCTCTAAAATTACTCGACAGAATTGTACGTAATGGTACATGAAGCATCTGTGAGATGCTGAGTATTTTCAACCTCCTCCTACTACTACTAATAATAATAATATGTCTCTACTCTATAATAAAGAGCAACAGAAATGCATTTGTATATATATATATATATATATATATTAATATATATATATATATATATACGTACATAAAAGTAATCCAGGACACGTGTTTCTGGATCATAGCCGTCATCAGCATGGCTAACTTACACAGAGATCGAACCCTCGATGTTGATGTCTATAGTCCAGCGTTCTGTGTAGAAATATGTACGATTTTTATCACTCAAGTATGTAATGATTTCTATGTAACTATTTTTAAAGGTGATTTATGTACGTATAAAATTAATATATATATATATATATATATATATATATATATATATATATATATATATATATATATATATATCAAAAACAAAAAATACGGCCTTTGAAATGAGGACGACTAATAATGCAGTTTTTCTGCATCTTAATCACTTCGGAAGTGAAACAATTAAAAATAATAGTAATCTTAATAAAAACGAGCTGAAAATCACCTTTAAAAATAATTACATAGAAATCATTATATATATATATATATATATATATATATATATATATATATATATATATATATATATATATTATGTTCCGTCACTCAAAGGTTAGCGACTCGGATGAATCCATTTCAAGTATTTAAGGGAATTGAGAAAGCAAATTGCAATTACGACAGGTCTCGCCTACAATTTATTTGTATAATGACACCATTATTTTTCCATTTTTCTGATTTCTATGCCGATTTGTACGTTTGTTATTTCCTTTTACCTTTTAAAACATGCCAGTTTGAGACGTTTTCTTTTTTTTTAACTTTACAAACTCAGATGTTATTTTATATTGATATACATATTAATGCCACGCTGACGAGGATTATTTTTTCGTCATTTCTAACGAAGGATGTACCCTTGTAATAATAATAATAATAATAATAATAATAATAATAATAATAATAATAATAATAATAATAATAATAATAATAATAATAATAATAATAATAATAATAATAATAATAAACAATGAACTTTCACACTAATGAATACACTGGGTCTAAATTTGGCATGAAGAAAATTTTGGAGAACAAAATTATACTACCGGTTACTACTGTTACCTACAATATTATTAGCAACATTAAACATTTACAGCCTCCAAAACCATAGGTTATAATTGTATCAGATTTAGCAAAAAGAGACATTTGGATGATAGGTGTGTCATTGAGTTCTCAAACTACAGTTACTTCTAATAATCAAAGTCAAACCAAAGATACTACAAGTAATAATAACAATCACAAACACTAATATGCTACAAACAATTGGAAATAATTGTACTAGATTATACATAACGACTCCTGTGTTACTGTAGTTAATGAAATGATGAATATTAATAACAATGCTTAAATAAAACAATAAATGCCCTCGGTAGCAACTAGAATTAAAGGTCACCTCAATGGTATCTATTAAGCAAGTGTGTTTTTAATCTTTCATTTAGAAATGAAAGTGTTCTCTTTCATTTATCAAATGAAAAGTCTACAATGATTATTCGCACACTGACAAGATAAATATTTGTATTTGTTTTCATCATAAGTTGTTTTCACATCGTCTAAATAAATAAATAAAATTGATAATTCAACGTGAGTTCAGAACAAATACAACAGTTTATTTGAACGTATTTCTCAAGTAAACTTTATAAAATATTACTTTTCTGTGTTGACAATATAAAAACAAATATGTTTGTGTCCATCAAATATGATTTGTTGATTTTAAATTCAATTGTAAATGGCTTTATAAGATTTCTCGTGAAACAGCTAGATGATTAAACGGCAACGGTGGATTCATGAAGATGAGACCAACATTTTTTCGTCTTGACAACGAGAGGACTAATGTTGCCATACAGAAACGCTTATTACTTACGTTATTTAATACCTAATGTATTATAATATATATAAATGTGTATATATATATATATATATATATATATATATATATATTTATATATATATATATATATATATATATATATATATATATATCATGGACTCTCCCGTCGATTTCGACGTATGAGGTCTTGACAACTCAAAATTTGTTTAGTCTACGATGGATGTAGCATGCTTACATTTACTCAATCGTAAATGGCATTTGAGTCCTGCAAGAGATTTGCAAACCAGCCCACAATGGATGCAAGAAGGAAGATCTTGAGAAAAAAAATATATATATATCCCTTTTTTGTTTCATTTTACATCGGTCGAAGTTCTCCGAAATCAAGGGGCCCATTCCTGGGGCTAACACTTGATATCTATATGAGATACATAGATATTCCATTAAAGTTCTCCTTTACCTGTCAAACGTTGAGTTTGTAAAAGAAGTTAAGCATATCAATTTTCTTCTCCCGAATTGACTAGATAATTATGCTATAGTATATATTTCTAGTGGTCTCTTTGTCTTACTGGTTACCAGATCAAGAATCTATCTAGTCTAGTGGTGTATCCAGTTAAGTGATGTTACTTGCAGTAACATCACTTGGAGTAGATGCACCATACCTCGTATGAGCCAGTGTATAGTCGTGTCGATGGGATCTTATTGGGGATTTGGATACTATGTTATTTTAAATATTTGGTCAGTGTTTACTTGTAGGGGAAGTACCCTCATGCAAGGTTATACTGACAAACCCTTGTACAGAGAGACCGAAGACACTCGAGGATAGTGTCTAGTAGGTAATTCAAACTCCCCGTATATATTTATATGCGTGTGTGTAATTTGTAGTCACATTGAATTTAATATACAGTTTGATAACTGGGTTCTCTCGCTGGATGGCATTTCCTTATTGATTGTAAAATTCTATTTGACAGACATTGGTGTAGGTTCTCTGGTTGAGAAAAGTAGCTTCGTCCCACAATCGTCCTTTCTCCGTAGTTTTCACGATCTGTGATAGTTTTAAGACTTTATTGTTTGTAGCCTGGTGGATAAAGAGTATTCGTTTTATATACAAATAGCTCAAAGTTCGAATCCTGAATTCGAATACGTCACATTCAAGAGTCCAAAGGCGATTGTGTTCACTTCGTGGTAATGTTTGATTGTTGAAAACAAAGTATATCATAAAAAATTTTAAGTTTTTGGAAACAAACATTTTCCAAATGAATATTTTCATAAAATTAGTAGAGTTAATTCCCTTTGGATCATTTCCAACGAATTAGCTAAACGAAACGCTGGGCATTTAACTGAAATTTGTTTTCTTTAAAATCACTTGAAAGTCACGTTCTACCGGTTTCTTGAACCTTAAATTTTAATTTTTTTAATTCTTAACTGCCTTATTCGAACGCAACCTGATCACATCATCGTTATATTCGTTTAACGGCACACGCGTGAGCACATTGAGAGAATATTATATTATATTATTTTATCATTTTTTCACCAATTACTTTCTATGCTGATGAGAGCCAAAGGTTTTACTTTCTGTGCTCGAAACCATTGGTCCATATGTTGTATTAAATGCCTGTATTAATAAATAAATATATATATATATACATGCTATTGTAGAAAATATTTGTTTCAGCATATACTTTCAATACTTTATATTCATCAACTTTTTTCAATTAAAACTCGATAAATGTTAACCAGTAACAACAAAGCATATATATATATATATATATATATATATATATATATATATATATATATATATATATAAATATCATTTTCAAAATAAACCCATATACACATGTGTTTCATGCCAAACCTGCAATTGTCAGTATGAGAGGAGACATTTCCTGCTGGTAACACGGTTCGAACCCAGATACGAAAATCATGTTTGACTCAGTAGCCGAAGCACGCACCAATGCTCAATCCCACATTTTCTAGAAATGGGAAGTAAATTAACATCTAAATAGCAAACTACTCAATATACGTGGTAATCCAGATACTTTCGCTTTTTGTGCAATTTGGAGAAATTTCACATCTTACTAGCTATAAATGACCCCAACAAATACTGCATCAACAAAAAAGAAGAGGTGTTAAATAGATGCATCCATACAAGGTGAGCGTCCTTGATAAACGAACAGAAAGAATAGACTTTGAACGAATATTTTGAATAAGACTAAGGTGAAACAAGCGCTGATTTACAGAATAAGTAGGGATTATAATAGATAAATACAAATATGATATATAAAGTGAGCATTTATAGAATAGAATAATGGCGATCACCACCATCTACCCTAACCTACACATTAGCAATTTTTTTTTTCAATTTATTTTTTGCTGTATTGATTTGATTATATAGCTTAACTTTTTACAATTTATTCTAATAAATGTACCCATTCACATTTTATTCGTTTTTATTATTTCATTTTATAACATTTCTTTTATCTTGATTATATAAATTTTATTTTTACTTAATTATACATTTATTTCAAATTTAATTATAATTTTCTTTCATGGAAATCGTTTCAAACAAGACATGAAGCCACTTGATGTAAGGAGCTAAAAAATACTACTTCAAGATCAAAAACTGACCAAAGATAAGTGTTAACTGGATAGATCCCTATTTTTCCTTGTTTGTTAGAAACATTGCTTATAAAATGTGAATACTAAAGGACAAAATAAGGGAAGCGGTGGTTACGAGGCTATCGAAAGTAAACCCAAGGTGCACTTTCTACTCTCCAATTTAATTATATTTATAATTTTATTTATTTATAAATCTAATTTTTATATGTATACACATACTCTTACTCTTTCAAAGTACCCCTAAGAAGAATCTAGAGAGACACGTAAGAACATTATTAGATATAAGTAGGTTCCTCGGGCGATTCTGGAAGGAGTATTTAAGAGGTTTTTTGGGGGGAGCGGTGAATGATAAATTAATTAACAACAATTATAATTTAATTACTCGTTTATTTCACAAGGAGTCTGAGGATTTGGAATGAATTATGCACCAAAAAGAGAATCTGGAACTTCCATCTTAGTCTATGACGGAGAAATCTGAAATAGATGGTTATATAGAACAGCGGTACTAGTTGTCTCCTCTTTACGATGAAATGTCTTACATTAGTTAGATCAATCTGACCGGTTAGGATTGTAAAAAACACAGCCACGGAATAATTTCACCGGTATTTTTTGCAATCGTTTATTGATATTATTTTTATCATTATTATTAATTGTGTCATTAATTCCTCTCGTTGTAGTCGTTATAGTGGTTAGTTCTATTATTATGGTTATTATTATTTTTTAGCGTCGGTTTTTGATCGGTGTTATTATTACTATTGTTATTTTACCTCTAATTTATTTTGAATTCATAAAGAATTTTATTTCAACTTATAGCTTCCCAAACTTTCCGCAAAACATGCTGAGTTAATCCCCCTCAAAAGAAAAAAATAAACAACACCGGATTCTTTCGGGGACTCCCTCAGAGATACACCGTTTTCTGTCATTGTTGACGCCATTCCTTATCGGGCCGTGACTACAATCGTTTCAGCTTGCCGATGCACTGGGCACAGAGATTTACTAAAGATGTCTAAATCGGCCCTTTTGGATGAAACCGCGGTACATTGCTGAAATAGGTAATATACATTATCAAAATAAATTATATATATATATATATATATATATATATGTGTATATATATATATATTTGTATATCTACATACGTATACGTTTCATCCTTATGGAATCGTCAGTGTAGAGATAATTATTCAAGCCTGTCGCAGGATTCGAAACACGAGTCATGTTTTTTTAATTAAGATTCCGATGCCTTAATCCACGCAATCACTGTGAATGACTACATAAACGGTGATAGTTTTAAACCTATTGTACCGAGCTGTCGTGATATTCAGCCGACGTCAACAGTGTATGAAGGAACAAGCATTAAAGATGTATTAAAACTACTCACTAGAGTGTCCAGCCTGGTGTGGGGTCGACAAATATAGATAAGTGATGAGAATAAAAATTGAATAAAACGCAATATTTATTATATCATTTCTTAAAACTAGGGTAATATAAAAGCATTTTTCTTTCCTTAATCCATGTATTTTCTAAGATATGCTCATAGTATCAGAGGAAATTCGACAGATAAGTCAGTAAAATTTACTGTGATGCAAACATTTGAAATTAAAAAATATAAAAGACATGAAAATACAAGTAATTTTAAAAGTTTAAAATAGGGAAAGAAAATCATCACTATTGACGAAGCATAGTAATGGTCGTATTATCAAATCTGAGGAGTCAAAGTATGAAGCAAGTGTAGACTGATGGTTGAAGATAATCCAGGCATCCGTATTTGTGAAATGAATCAGAAAAACATATAGAAGTGTAAGTCTTGAATAAAATTGTAAAAACTTGATAAAATTGGAAAAGATTACAGCTTAAAATTTGGTTGAATTTCCATATTCTTATTCGCTCCTTATTTGAACAATTACTATTTTACAATTTTGATCAAAATCCATTACATGATTTTGATCCTAGAAAATGTCGATATAGATAAAGCTTAAGGGGTATTTAGATCAAATTAAAATTCAACAAATATGTCTTTATTGGTGTTTAATGATTATAGATTAGATATCTGACTATAAATACAAACCTTATATAATTCAATCTTCAAATGGGGTGCGTGTCTATGTTATGCCCCCTAAAACGTTTTTAGCATATATAAAGGAACTGAAATTTGAAGAATATTTAGTAATTGATATCTAATGCGTATTGTTAGAATTTCATATAATTCAAATGTATGTGTT
This sequence comes from Sepiola atlantica, assembly GCA_963556195.1. NCBI lineage: Eukaryota > Metazoa > Mollusca > Cephalopoda > Sepiida > Sepiolidae > Sepiola > Sepiola atlantica. Next base: position 116,191,868 of record OY744517.1, on the reverse strand, counting down.
TTTACTTCATTTGCATGAAACTAAATTCAAAATTTGGACCCCTTACGGCAAACAGGTGTGTTCCAAAATTCATACTGATCGGTTCGTTAGTTCAGGAGGTAAATCCTGTACGTACAAATATATAAACATATAAACATACCTTACTATACAAACAAACACACACACACACACATATATATATATATATATATATATATATATATATATATATATATATATATATTTCATTGAGTTATTGATGAAATATAGTAATCTAACCAGTTCTTCGCAGAAGACATTTAAAATGCTATCTCCTTTCTTTCTAATAATTGGTAATTTGTTTTCCTCAAAAATGCCTAATTTGATATAAAGATATTGGCCTCCTGCAGATAAAGACTTATTCAATTTATCATTTAATTTTCTGAAAATTCTATTAATACTGATAAATAACGACACCACTAAAGACTTCGTTTGAAAATGTTTACAATTAAATTGATTTTATTGTATATATATATATATATATATATATATATATATGTATATATATATATATATATATATATATATATATATATATATTAGTGATGAGACAATTTCTAAATTTTTCCTGTTTTCGAAAAAAATTACCGATTCTGTTCTAAATTCTGATTCAGATTCTTTTTAATTTTGTAAACATTTAGTTAGAGATTTGTTGCTTTTTTCTATTTTCAGATTACTCCAACCCCCACCCCACCCCGTATGATGTGCGCATATATTTTTGCAAATGTACAAAATAGACTTAGGGACTGGGGCGTATATTACACGAGTAGATCTTTCTACTTTTTTTCCCCCCAAATGTATTCCTTGTAATTTATTGAAAATTGTTAGACAACTAAAAATGTATTTCTCTTTTAAAACAAAGCCGATTTGCATTAGTTTGTCGTTGAGAAAATGCTATTTGAATTTTTTCATAAACAATTGAAAATAGTCGACCAAGCATGAATGTAATCCATTCTCTGAGTCTGTCAGTCTGTTTTTCCATCTTTCTCAGCCAAATTTGATTAAATTTTACTAATTTTAGCGCGTAAAAACAAACGATATGTTTGTAATGTAAGAACACCACTACACGCATGATAAAACAGTGTGATTTTCACGTGCAAGAAAAAAAACTGTTTTCTTTTTTCCTACATTAAAACATTGCAATTAGAATTAACTACTATTTAAAAAAAAATCATTTTAGTAAATTGAACTAATAAAAACCTATAAACAACAAATGATGATTAAATAATAATCCAAGAAATGTTTACGCAGAATCGAATTTGCTAAACAGTTTTTTCCATTACTCTTAAATTTAAATCCTTACAATTACAATATGGTAGGATAGTAGTTCAAAAGATTTTTGGGACCGTAACTCACAAAAAGCATGATAAAACAGTGAAACATTAACTATAATATTCGGTTTGAACATCATCCTCATCACCATCATCGTCACCCTCCTTCTTTTCATCACCATCATCATTATCATCGCGATAAAATAAAATAAATTTCTGTTTTTACACATTATAATTTGTTTTATTTAATAACGGGAATTTTTCAAAATTACTCAATACCTAAAATAAAACGGCGAACAGAAAAACAAACATTTCACAGTCCTATCTTTCCTTTTATGGTCAGCCATCACTAGGAACCAAACAAGGTGCGTTACGCCCACCACTTTCTAAGTTTCTAGCTAGCTAAAATTCCCGATCAGCCCCCACATGGCATTTTTCTAGGATGTAGGAAATTTTATTTAGCACTAGTGTCGGCTTCATAGCAACCCCATGTCATTAATCGAATTACGAGACGTCAACCCATCATCATACCCGCCCAGTGTTTTATTTTCTTGTAATGGCCTGACCGTTTGCCTTACGGGACATTCAACGTACACCACCACATAATCTCTTATTGTATCGTTAATTAACCGATTGCAACTTAATCTTCTCATGCGCATTACTACTATATAAGGAGAACAAAACTGAAACATCTCCTTAGAAAGCCTACTTTTAAGGTCGGCCATCTAATTTTCTGTAAATATCTCTATTACTAACAATCATACATGTCGACACTCACCCGCTTTTCAATGTGGACTTCAGAAACGACCCTCTAACTCTTCACCGCGATGGTTTGTTCAATTCATGACGGGAGTCGGCTACATATGCTCTTTCGCTATCCTTTCCTAGGGGGCTCTCTATAATGCGGGAGCCGGCGACTCGCCTTTTTCAATCCTTTTTCTAAGGAGCCCATTCATATCTACATATACCCCACTCGATTTTCTTGACTATTGCCGAAATGACGACCGTTCTGGCGCACATATCATTCGGCCTCGATCCAAAAACAAGTTCAATTTTTACCAACCTAATTCCACAATTAATCATCCAGATCTGTTACGTAGTTGCGGTACTTTCGTAGGTTCCACTGATCCACAAAATAACAATGACGCTTCTCTCATCACTCTTACCGTCCCCATTTCCGTATGTGAAGGAAATCCCCATGGACTGATTCAGGTCGTAACCGCAACCAGGCTGCAGACCTCATACCGTCTGGACATAAAATATCTCATTAGCTCAATACTAGTAAACATAACGAGAATTCTCCAATACAACAAATCAACAGGGTTTCCGCAAATCTACCTTTGACCCTACATAATTCTCTCGATACCAAGAAAAAACTAAAGTACTGCCAACATATATAGGACCGTTACACTACTTAGCCGAGAAATAATTTAAATATTCTTTTAAGATTAGTTACAGCTTTTTTTTTTTAATAATCATTTCAATACAAGAAAATAAGAATTGTATAGCTAATCCAAAAAACAAAAAGTTAATTAACTGTGTCCCCCTCTTTCATACAAATATCACCAATTACAGATTTAATACAAAATTTGACATCTTGAAACCACAACAACAAAGATTTTATACAATTACAACATTTCGGAAGTTTTACAAAACCGAAAAACAAAAAAATTACATAAAAAACAACTACTCTCCTACGACATTCCGAATCACTGTATTTTTTTTAATTAACGTTTTACAAAAACTGAAAAAACAAAACAAAAATATACCTTTTTCATTCTGTTTCCTTCTCCAGTCACCACAATTCCAATTCACACAAAAGTGTTTCTTTAAAACTAAAACTTTCACAAAAAAAAACAAGAAAAACGCAATCGTCGCATTTCTTCTTCTCTCTGCTTTTCTCTTTGTTCACTCGTACTCTCTCTGCCACAGGGGAACAACAAGGTCGCTGAGCCTGACATTCTTGATTGCTCATCGCCAACAAAATCATTTAACGTTTCACAAATGAAAAGAAAAACAACAAAACAATCCCCGAAAACAATTGTACATACAAGCCAAGCACATATTTATTTCCTTAGATTTTTTCTTAAAAAACCAATAATGTTGCGTTCAGTTCGTCAACGTTGTCAGTCTCCGAAGTGTTTGCTGAAAATCGTCATTCATGACGTAAGTGCTGATATTTTCTTGGATGCCGATTAGGAAATTGTACCACATTAATAACGTTTAATAATTGAAAAAAAACAATTCCTGACTCGGTTATACATACAAGCTAAACACACATCCCTTTTTTCTTTTCCTTCCTTCTTCAAAACTGAAAGGTTCACACATCACCATTTTTTATGTACGTTTTTTACAACACACAGAAAGTACGAAAATTCGATATATATTTTCACATCGTTTGTTCCTGATGGCATTGATAATTATCTTATAACACAAATCCCTTTATCTACTATCTCTCTCACACCATCTCTCTTTCATTTTTAAATGTGGATAGTGAATTTTATTTTTTTTAAATGTGTCATAAGGCACTCATACCGAATATATTTCTCTCTCACTTGATCTCTCTCTCCTTTCACTCTTTCTCCCCTTTTCTTTCTCTTTTTCACAAAAAATACGCCAAAGAAACACATCGTTCGAAAAAAAAACCTCTCTCCTTTTTTTCTCTCCCCGTCCCGTTTCTGTTCTTCCATCCAACCCCAGTCGCAGCCCGACAATGGTCGACCATCAAATCCATTTTTACAATTT
>OY744517.1:116182834-116185334 GCA_963556195.1 Sepiola atlantica | reverse complement strand
GATGTTTACATTTTGACATGTTTGCATAAATGAAAATATGAATAAATATAAATAGCTCTATTTCTAAATTGTGTACTATTATATAAACGCAGTAGTAATTCTCTGAAGTTTTACCCTGTTTATACAAATTTAACCTAGATTATCATATATATTTTTCCTCCCCATTGCACCTATTAACTATATATACCCGTAACACCTATAGTAGATTGAACTAACATTATTCCTCCTACTACCCACCGATCATTAACATATCTAATATCTAGACATTTATACCTCCTCTGCAATATAGCTCCTACTATCTTTTTACTTCAGCTCTACTCCTAACCTCTTATATTTATCACTTTTTCTTCTGTCTGTAAACCTACCCACAAACTCATCCATGGCCTCTTATTCTCACTTCCTTATTATCTCCCACACCTCCACTATATCGTCCTTATATTGGACTCCTCCTAATAGCAACACCTTCCCCTGTAACTTCTTTTTGTCCTCTTTTTAACTACGATCTTTGATTTCCCCTCCAATTGGGTCCATTTATATCCCCCTGTAATTCTTATTAGATCTCATACACACTAGCATTAAAATGTAAGTTTGCTTAATTTTCAATCCAACCCTGACCCATAACACTTATATTAATTCAATTGTCACTAGCATTTCTACCCTATCTCCTTAATAGCCTCCATACCCCCTTGAAAAGTTTTTAACAAATTGATTGATTCAGGCTAGTTGCATAACTACATATTTTGGCCTTTTTTGAATAATCCTAATCCCTCTAACTACTCCCGAGCCATTTTCTATCGGTCTATTCTCTTTTGCTCACCTTATCTTATCTTTGACCAATTTCACCCCCATCCCCTTTAATCATATTTTCAAACTACTTGGAAACCCCTTGCAAGCTTCCCTTATAAATATAATTCAATTTTAAACTGTAATTGTTAATGTTTACCTTGTTACGACTCACTCACCATTTAAACTATAGATTATAACACTGACACTGCACTTAAGTTTTAATTGAACTAACCCAATTCCACCCCCTATTACTTATAATCGAAACAAATTGTTTCAAACAATCTATCCTTATCCCTTATACTGTTCCCCTCTCCTAAATTTCAATATAACTGAGTAGGACAGACTTGATCTTTAATATTACTAACTCTTTTCCTTAATTTATTTCCCCCCTTTTTCCCCCCTTTTTCTCCTTTGTCATTTAATGTCCCTTCTAATTATTCATCTAACCCTTAATTTGGTTTTAAAATAATTTTTTTAATTAACTATTCTCTAGCTTCTTTTAAATTTTAATTTTTAATTTTTAATTTTAATCATTCACTCTCCCACATACCTCTATTTATTTTACCATGCTTTTAACTAATTCTATTTTAACCCTTTTCAAACCCCCAGAAACCCTAACCAGTAACTACAATTTATTTTGCTTTTAGCTGCCTTACTTGTTACCTCTGAAATGTTAGAAGCTCACTCATTGGAATTCTATTTTTAGAATCGGCAATCTCGATACTCCCATCCCGCTTCAGATTAATCCCCCCTCCAAAACCTATATCCTAACCTTGACTACCGCCCGCCCACACCCTCGACCACAATGTCACTTTAACTTCATCCCCATACCAACCCTTTTTCTCTTTTTTCTTTTTTCCTTCTTTTTTATTACTTCTCAACTCATACAGCGGCTATTTAAACAATTCCGTACCTCATAACCCCTCGCGCTTTAAACCTTTCCCCCCCAACCCCAAATCTTCAACTGTTTTGCTTTTTTTGTCTCATTTAGAGTTAAACCTTGAACGAGATGTCATCTGCCTTGTTTGGTCCAGGAAGTATATCAAAAATGGCCAGTTTTTCTCTTTTCAATCCCTTTACAGTGCGTTTGGATTTACTTGTAATTTTGAGCACTTTCTCCACACTGCTCCCACACAAAGAGTTTTTTTCACGTTCTACAATTCATCGGACTTCTTTTCAACGGAAATTTACCACCCGGACAATGTGCATATCTTTTTTACGGAATTTTTCTTTTCATTCACTGCGTTTTTTTAACAAAAATTCTTTTAAAAATAATTTTCATATTTTTCAAATATTTGAACTTTGGTTTTTTCGAAAGCCAACTTATCCATCTGTATTTCTCCTCTGATGATAAGATCTCGATCTTTGAAAAGCCTTGGCTTAAGGAAAGAATAATAAACACTAGTTTATTACTGAATACACCTAGCATTGAACAATTGAAATTTGAAATAAATTTGGACAATCGTCGCATATTTATCACTCTTTTTCTTCTATCTCTCTCTCTCTCTCTCTCTCTCTCTATATATATATATATATATATATATATATATATATATATATATATATATATCAATTTATTTATATCAATTTATTTATACCTGTATATCTAATTGTGGTGAGATATTTGACCTATACACATATATCTATATATTATTAGTCTATCTATCTTCATTCTTACCTATCCATCCATCACTTAGAACTAGATGATAAATCT
>OY744517.1:115777834-116177834 GCA_963556195.1 Sepiola atlantica | reverse complement strand
CTAATGCTATTGTCCGTCAAAGCCTCAACGTAATGTCTTTGTCACCCAAATGTACCCATCGAGTGATTATGCTATCAGAGACTATTCGAGAGTGGTAGTTAGGCGGAAAGTATGTCAGACATGACACATGCCGACGACATCGTTTTGTTGGAGTTAACCGGTCATGAGATACACGTTGCACTGGACGGGCTGTAAGAGACTACGCTCCGCATAGGTATGCGCCTCAATACCTCGAAGAACGAAGATTTCTCCGGTGGTCCCGAGACCGCTGTCTCTAAATGGTGCTGTTTTGGAAGTCGTTCGTGTACCTGTGGTCCACTATGTTTTCCTTCGTTAAGGACGTGGTGGGTGTCTATCGTCAGGTTGGTACAGCTAGATCCGCTTTTGTTCGCCTTTAATGGTTCTTGGAGGATTTCAATATCAACGAAGATCCGTGCTTACCAATCTTAAGTCTGAGCGATTTCTATGGTTTAAAAACTTAGCCAATGGGGATTGTTGATCGGCGGAAAATTAAAGTCTTTGGCAATGACTAGCTCAGCTGCATTTTGCGTTACCGGAGAAACAACCGTGTCTCGACTGCTTTTCTCCGCCAACGCCTCAACCTGGAATATGTGCCGTCCGTCTCGTTACAGCGTAATCTACGATAGTTCGGGCGTACAGCTCATCGCCAAGAGAGGAAATTAATTCGCGAGTTAATCACCCTTACCTCTCCACAAGCGTATAGGTGGACAGCTGTGGATGGACGTGGTCGAGAACCATAGGGGAGGACTTGGTTAAGCCTTGGGGTTTACGTGATCGATATTCGACGATGAGCTAACCCATACTTTACCCATTTTAAAAGTAATTGTTTCAAAATATAAATTATGTCATCCCATCAACTGAAATAGTAGACTTTTAAATAAATTCATTTCAAAAATTGACATTGGTTTTAGTGATTTGAAGAATATTTAGCTGGCAATTATTTTTACAGTAGAGAATATTTATTGTTTTCAAAATAATTAAATTGCTACGATTTGAAATAAATAAATAAAGAAGAGACACATGTTTTATTTATTTAAAGAATATTTAGCTGATAATGACTATCAGTTTTACGGAAGAAAATAGAATCTTATTTCTTAATAGTATTCACTCTGGCAGCCATTTATTATTTCAGAAAGATACTATTATTAACAGTAAATCATACAGATTGATGTAGAAAGCACTGTTGAATTTCCACGGGGTCCAGCTAAGTATTATTATTATTAATATTTCTTTATTTTACCATAAAATAATGATATATGTATGCATATAGATATATGCAATAACATTACATTCTACACATGCAAACACACATACACACGCATATATATATATATATATATATATATATATATATATATATATATATATATATATATATATATATATAATCTAATGAACGAACAAAATTCGGAAAACTTTTTAACATTTATATTCGATTACAACTCACCAGACATGCCAACTTTGATTTCGTAACAAAGTGAAAGATCGGTTTTCAGCCTACATTACATATTAGATAAAAGCTTATTTTCTAAAATCTCATTTTCCAAAACATGATTCAATATCATTAGTTTTCTTTTTTATATACATATTTTAGATATCTGTTTATTTGCTCATATGAATTTCATGACGCATAACTAGACATTTTTCTCAGACAAAAGGGAATGGTGAAATAGTAAAACTTAAAGTCAGCCATACCGGAAGTAAACAATAAAAATGGCGAACAGTAATGTACCCATCAACATATAAATTAATTCAACGTATATTGAATGTTTTGCTACTCTCTTTTTACTCACAAGTCAATAACAGTTACCTTCACTAAAAATCTGACGCTAACCACTAAAATGCAAATCATTTACTACATAGTTTATAAACAAACACTAATAAAACAAGTCGCGCGTGCGTGGTCATCCTCTGTATGTGACTCGATGTGGCGAGTGTAAAAGGCAATTAATTTGGGCAATTTGGGTCATTTTTTAATTGACGGATCAAACGTTATGGGAGAAAAGGGTCATTTTTGCCATTTTGAGTGCTTTTGACCCCCTGGGGGCGCGAACCTAATTTTTTCCAAGATCAGCGACACTTATTTTCTATTAGGAACAATTGCCTCCACATTTTGGCAAAGTTTCAGAGAAATTGAATGGATGGATGAAAAGTTATAGGGGCAAAAAATGTCATGTTTTGCCATTTCGGGGCCTTTTGACCTCCTGGGGGGCTAACCAGATTTTTTTTTTTAAATCGGAGAATGTCACTTTCTAACCTGACCAAAGTTACAACTTCATGCAAAATTTCAGAGAAATTCAATGGATGGTTGCGGAGAAAAATCCGGACGGACGGACGGACGGACATGCCTCAAAACATAAGTCCCCCGATTTTATAAATCGGATGACCAATTAACACTGAAAACAAACCATTAAACCTAAAACATCAAAACTAACTCTTTTTTTTTAATAAAAAATCTCACCCTAGAATAACTCTTTGAATTAGAGTAAGTAATTTTAATAATTTAATGTTCTTTCTTTTTCTGGCAAAACGTTGTGTTCGTAGACATTGGGGCATACTCGTGAATGTCTACGGCTTTTGCAATAAGTCTCTGCTCTTATTTTCAAGAGGTACCTGAAGTACGATTCAAAGTGAAGTAATGTTTATTTTCAGTAGAAATATATCATATCGAAGAGTTTATTTCAATTTCAATGAAGAAAATATTAACTAAAGATTGTACCGCCTCCATCAGAAATGATGGAAAATATTATCCTTCGCAAGTGTTCGCACTAACATTGATATCCATATAAAATAACGGCTGAATCGGTAAAGTTATAAAAGCAGTAAGAAAATATTAATGTTTAACAAAAGAAGAAAAGGAAAGAAAAAGACGGTATAGAAAACAATAAAAAAAGGTGGATGAGAAAAGAATTAAAGCGGCGGATTATTTGACTTTTTTATGGAAATCGCTCCAGACAAGGCATAAAGTCATATGATGTAAAAGGCTAAAACAAGACTAAAATAAAATACTACTTCAAGGTAAAAAAACTAGCCAACAATAAGTTAAAAGTGTAACCCAAGGTCCACTTTATATTTTCCTGGTTGTGTGTTTTCGCTGAGATAAAAGTGTAGTATATGCTCCATGTTTTCCGGTTCGAATCGTGAACTTTTCACACTCCTCTTTTTTTACTGGCAGCGATAGAGATACAGAGGAGGTACCCACAACTAGTACCACCAAAAATGCAGAAGAGGAATACAAGAGATCCTCCAGCCCTGGACCGAACACTAAAGGGGCGCTCTACTAAAGAGCAACTCCGAATTGGGGAGCAAAAATAATTTTTGATTTGGGCATACCACCTGAATCAAGAAAACGACAACTCCCTTTACTTAAGCTCCCTCAAGCGGGGAGCAAAGGTCGAAACTGCTGGGGCATACTGCTTGGATCAAGATCGTTTAGGGTAAACTCCCTTAAAGAATAACTTTCCTATCCGGAGCAAATAATAATAAAGAAGGGGCATACCGCTGCTGCACAAAAAGCGCTCCCCTAGCCGAGGAAAGTATCCAAAGAAACCCTTTAACTAAGCTTATGCTCAGGTTGCTCGAAAAGCAATGAGCGAGAGCGAATACTGTCTGACAGATTGTCAGACAGCGAGGATCCCCTCTGACTCTAAAGGATCACTACAGATCCAAAACAAAGAAGGGAGCGGAGACAAAGACGAAGACGCCGACGCCTGGATTGGTCAGTTCTCCGTTAACACTCTTGCAGATTGTCCCTCCCTGTGAACAGCAAACTCACAGCCGATATGGCTGGTAGGTGAAAGCACCGTTGCCTCCATCATACCTACTTCAAAAACAGTTGTGGAGGACGACAACAATCTGGACGCTTCCATGTCTCCAGCACAACTACAGTGGCAGAAGCGACAGCAACTTGGGGACCTCAGTAACAACAGACACATGAGGAACACACAAAGCTCTTTCGCACCAGGTACGCCTAACACATCAACGAGAGCATCCAGAAAAAAGAAGTTTGCTCTTCGTGACTTCGGACACAAAACTAAAAGGACCGAATGGGGTCAAAACAAAAACCATGATAGAACTCGTTTTTGATCTGCAAACCCGATGCAGTATCTGTGTCGCCTGAGCTTCGCAATGTGGGACGTTCTGCTATCCACCACGGAAGATGCCGAGAAAGCAGCCAGAACCGACAGTAGGTAAACATTAAAATTCAACCGGAATACCGAGAAGAAGGAAAACGACAGTCCCCATCCTTGGCGTCCCGTCATATATCCAGACAGAAGAGGTCGGGTCTGTTAAGAGCCAGTACGCAGAGGTAGATACAGTCGTCTCCATCAGAGGTCCCAGGGGTGTGAAGTTGACAGACTACACCCTGTGAATGAAGCTAGACAGGTACAGCTTCAACAACATACCAGTTTTTCCTAAGTATAAAACATAGACTCTCTCAGTCATAGTGGAAGGAAGACGACCACACTGCTGGTATTGTCACCATCAGGGGCCCATGTACAAACTATGTCCTAAAAGAACGAGGGTCCCTCCTGCAGTCATGGCACCAACAACCACGCCCGTGACGGTCGAAGAAAGGAACACTCTAAATCAAGGGGCTGGAACACTATGGTGTGGAGAAACAACAAAAATGTGGGATCAACTTCCAACCCTGCTACCAAGAGCAAACCAGCGACCCTTTAAAAAAATGCCCCTGGGCAGGAGGTTTAACAGCCTCATCCACAGCCGTCAACTTCAGCAATGAGAGAAACGCCAAATATGACAGCTGTGATCAAGCGGAAGCTGCCGCTTCCTTTTTCAGAATCGGAAGTGTACGAAGCAGTGAGAGGTTGAAAAAAGCCTCGGTCGCAGAAAAAGGCGAAAACAAAACGAAACAAAGAAAAGCAAGAAAAAGAAAGAGGCTGAATCCTAGCCCGCTCCAGAATAAACAATAGTTATCATCCCTCAAACACCAGCCCCAACCCAGGCTGAGCTCTCATCACCTACACTCACTCCAATTCCAGTTAGACTTGCAATACCAACCTCTACACTCACTATACCTCTCTCAGATTTACCTTACTCTCAGTCTTTACATAGAACTCCTGAGACTAAACCAGAGAGGTCCAGACACCGATCTGCGTCCCTCAAGCCTGTAAGGACTACCAAAAGCAGGAAGCTCCCCTTCGTACACGGGGATCAGATCTGTAAAGCGGATCCTCTGCGTTTAACGGTTTATTTAACAGTGCGGATAACGTTAAAACCGCTACAAATCTTAACAATTGAAGAGCAGCCAGTTGACGCTCCACAAAACTTCCCCGACCCCACAATAATGATGTCCTTCCTTAGGCGTAAGCAGTGTCGAAGGACAAAGTGCATGTGGTGAATCGTTAACGAGGCAGTCAACGCGATAACTGGTATGAAGCTGGTGTAAAATAGAGCATCTATCGTTAAAATAAATTTGAAGAAAAGGTAGAACGTAGGGTCCCCATTTATTTCCACCTTTTCTTTTTATCGTGCTGTCGAATTAACTATCACTCTGGGAGTCGGGATGTGATGCTAGGGGTGTTTTCTGTGTTAGTAAGTTGTACCCTGTCCCCAACAGTAAGTTGTACCCTGTTAGCAACAGTATGTTTCGGATTGTCGCGGTGTATGCGCCGAACACGTATGGGGAGAGGATTTCCTTTTTTAGGTGGTTAGAGCTGTTCCTCAATGTTTGGAGCGGCTAATTTTTACGGGTGGTTAGAATGCCATCCTGGATTCCAAGATAGATAGGGTGGGCGGAACTAGAAGGTTGGATAGGTATGAGATCAGTCTGTCTAAAATGTACCTCATCCTTGATTACTTAATTATAGGCCGACAGGATCAAGGAGGCAATCGCAGTTCTCCAACGAATGCCGAGCTGCGCTCGAATTACTGCCGGAGTACAGTGACCTTTAACGGTCTAGAAGGACGCTATATCGGAAGCTAGGTGCGGGGACTGCTTCGGCTCTGCTTGGGGGCGACTGGGATGGTCGGAGTAGGATATCCGCTCTCAGTTTAATTCAGTGCCAGGCCGGAGTCATCTCAATAATTATGAATTTTCTCTGACCTGGCGATTGGTCCAGAGTGCGCTGTCCTTTAATGGCAAACTCTTTAAAGCTAAAACTAAACCCTTTTTGTGGCGCTGCGCGGATGTTGAGGAAGAATTGTCTGGGTACGCAGTTCGTAATGTTAGATGTAACATCTGTAGCGTACAAGTTGATGCCTTCGTGACCCAAGGAGTAACGAATGGTGCATCTCAAGATCCTTATGTGTGTTCGGAAAAGTCAAGTTTTAGTACGTGTTCCCTGCCTAGGAATGGTGCACACCGATCTGGAGTTTTATTAGACCGCATCACAGTTAGCAAAGTCCTTAACTAGAGGTAAAAATGAGTCCTGGCCCCTTTTTTTCTTTGTTTCCGTATTAGAGATCCTTCGAGATTGCCATTCCCCATATAGGCCGACAGGATCAAGGGGGCAATCGCAGTTCTTCAAAATTTTGTAATAATGATGGAAACTTCTGCATGTATGCTACAAGTTAAAAATGCAACATGAATAGGTAAATTTTTAAGTCAAGGTTATTCTGTAAGATAAACCGTGTTGCATAGAGATTGCGACAAGTTTAGAATATCAGTGATCATCCTGCTAATATTTGAACTGGAAAAGTTTAACTGAAGACTATTGTAGACAGTAAAAGCAGGACAGTATATTCATATAATAAACTAGTAGAAACAAAATATAGAAGAAAGTTCCCTACTAGTAACTGTAACTGGGAATTATGCAAGCCTCATTGGATGAAACTGGTTTTGATAATTTCAGTTTGCTAGAGTGACATAAACATGGCCAATTGTTCGGTAGTAGACAGACTCTAGAAAGTTTTCTACAATGAATTAGAGGACATTAAGGGGTTAGATGCAAATATTTCTGTCTAAGTTAAGATTACGTCTAGATTCTTTAAACGATACGGTTTCCCGTAGATAGAAAGACATGCATGGGGCTTACAGATTTCCATGTATAATTATAATGATATTATAAGACTATAACCATCTATAAAGTAGAAACTGTCGATCGAAATTCATTACTTAGTATCGATAGCCTATTCAATTATATTGGTTGATGAATGGTCTTCATATCACGGAGATTTTCTTATGCATATGAGCAATTGGTTCTGGAAGAAAGGTTCCTCGGTTTTACCGCCATGAACACGTGGTATATTCCGATACAATCGATTTCATTTCATAATTTCTACTACTCCTACTTTTTACCAGAGAATAACGGATAAGAATATACTACAAGGCCTTCAAGAAGCCGAAATGCGATAGTACTTCTGATAACACTGCCACTTATATGTTCAATTTAATTCAGAAGTCAAGTGATAGACAGAACGTGTATGTAAAGAGTGTTCTATCTTTTAGAAGGGTCGGATGTGGTCACTTCCGGTCTCCAAGAAAGTAAAGTGTTCAGAAAGAAACATAAATAACACTGTTTAAAGATAGGAACCGGAAATAAAACAGTGGTTTCTTATATGAAGAGTTTACACTATCTTTATATATTTTATATACATACTGTTTTAAATTGCACATTTGATAACCAGATTGTACGGGTCGTTTTAACTATCAAAATTCTTCTTCTGTATACTTTAGTTCGATCGTCATCACTAAAGGTACTTAGTAATAGAAATCGCTTTCCAAATCAATTCTTTACTTATTGTTTTTATTGTTGTGCACCGGGTCAACCTTCTGCTAAACAGAGAACACGAAAAGTAATTGATATTGATAAGCCAACTACTTAGCAAGTTCGAAAGTTTCTGTCAAAAATGTCTGTGATTGGTTTTTCTAATAGCTTAACCAGACCGTCAAAATAGAAGACAAGTGATTGTGAGGATTGAATGGAACCGATTGAGTAATAAAAACAGGGACATCGAAGATGAGCGGGAAACTTAACACTGGTGCATTTTAATGACTTTTGGTAGAGAGTGTTGCTGTCTGAACAGGAAAGGAGGTATTCGGTTTTGTAGAGTCTAGATTGATTGCATGATTGGGAAGGATTGCGTCGGGAAATTAAAAGGAAACGTCAGAAAAAAACGCTTCATGAGAAATAGAGAGAAAGTGTTGCTTGGATACGAGTGTTGCTTGGATAAGGAAGAACAAAAATGAAAGAGAGAAAGAGGAAAAACAGGCATATGCAATAGAAATAATAAAATGGACGCAAAGAGAAAAGAAGAGAAGAAAACAAAGATAACTTAGAAAGATAGAAGAAAAAAGAAGTAAATACAAATAAAAGTAAATAAATATGAAAAACACAAGGTAAAAAGGTTACAATAAACCTAGTTACAGGGAAATCGTTATAATGATAATAAATAAAAAGCGGACGCAAAACAGTATTTCAACATTGGTGGAAACACTGGAATACAGAGAAAGAAAGAAGAAAAGAAATAAAGCAAAGAATGAAGAAGAAAAAATGACATCGTAAGGAAAACGTAGATAAATGTAAAAACCAAATAAACAGATGTTGTTTGTCTGTTATACGTCACATCAACCCTAATTAGTTATTTAATTCTGAAACATAATAATCATTGTAAATTATTTATTGTATAAGAGATGACACTTGATCAGTTCAGTCAACGTTGATCGATCAAAAAACGAAAACTTAAAGGTTTGATAGGTTTACTAGTATCAATGTTTTAAAGAACATTAAAAAAATAAATAGACAAAACATCAAGTTTTAGACACGTCTAATATTTACAGTCAAAGATGTTTGATTACATTGAGATGTCATGATATATCTTCCCCCTCTCTCGTGGTTTTTTACTTCTCTTCCTCTCACTGTTATGCTCTCTTTGTCTCTTTGTCGTTTCTTTCTCTTCATTTTCTCACTCTGTTTTATTTATTTACACCATTAAATTTTTATCACCTTTTCATTCGCCCTTTACTTACGATATTCACCACTCTACTATCTAAAACATTCATGTACATATGAATTGTACTGGGAGAAAAGATGGTCAAACAGATAACAAGCAACATTCTAAGAGATTTAGTAGCATATCGATTTGTTACATTTTGGGCGAGTAATCCCACTAGCATATGAATTGGTTAGTTAAAAATAACAGTAAATGAAAGTTCAGTCGGGGTGAACTTTCTAGACTGAAGGTTAAAATTACTAGATTGTGGGAATTGATAGAAACGGATGTGACGTCACATGGCTCAAAAAGAGAGTGAGGGAAAGAAGTCTGCATTTCCTTGGAAGAACTACACATGTAAACATTTCGATTTTAAATGTGCTGATAAGATATGCTTAAATAGTGGTTATTGCTTTTTCTATGTATCCCCTCACCCCTACTTGTAATGTGGACAGAGATAAAGTGTTGTCTTGATTTACTCCTTTTCGAAGTATGAAAGAACTTCTTTGAAATCGGCGTTCCTCTGGTTGGGAAGGATCACATAAGGGCGCGTACAAGGAAAACATGCAACAACCAAGGAAGGAATACAATTCATAAACTTTCTTGTTATTTTGTAATAATGACGACAACGTGATTTTCTGCATGTATGACACGAGGTCGAAATTTAACAAATTTGCTATTTACCCATAGAAAGGGGGTTCATACAATTTCTAACAGAAAGTGAACACAATAAAACAGATGAAATTTGACTTCACTTACCAATTTGTATAGTTCCCAATGGTTATACATTAGGCAGTCAATACACACGCAGGAAAAGTATATAAATAACTTGCTCTAACTCCCAGATTTCATTAAGTTTTATTAACTCTGCCGTTTATTTCTTTTGTAATAAATTACATTATAACGGTATTGTATAGGCATTACCTTATTAATTGAAAACAAATTTTTATAAAACTATGACAAAAGCTTGCTAATCCCTATGTATAATATGCAATAGCGTAAATTAAAACAAAAGTTTAAAATTTTTAATGCATTATTTAATTACGAAATTAAATTCAGCGGATTAAACTGTGGCTTATTAGTAAACAAATGAGCCATTTTAAAATTTTGTTAATAGTTGACAATTAAGAGAAAAACGACTCGATGTAAATATTCTACAAATCTTTCAATTTTTTAATTCATAGAAATTTGCTATGAGAACTTTAAAGCCAATTTAATTTTATGAACGACATTTCAACGGCTACAAATTCCTTTCAAATTTCGAATGCTCGCCAAATACATTAATAGTGTTTCTCTTAATTGTCAACTATTAACAAAATATTAAAATGGCTCATTTGTTTACCAATAAGCCAAAATGTATTGCGCTGGATTTAATTTCGTAATTAAATTATGCATTAAGGATTTTTAAATTTTGTTTTCATTTACATTATTACATTTTGTATTTCAATAAATAATCGAATAATAGTAAATAAAAATAATGGGTTAGTCACATGAAGGCGAATAAACACATTATCAAAAAATATTAAAATGGCTTATTTGTTTGCATATAAGCCGAAATGTATTCTGCTAGATTTAATTTCGTAAATAAATTATGTATTATCGAATCTTTCAAGTTTCGTTTTTTTTACGTTATTGCATTTTTTTTATTTTAATAAGTAATTGATTAATAGTAAATGAAAGATGATGTGCAATCTCACAGAGGCGGATAAGCACACACAGCCACATCATATAGATAGACAAGATATGATTAAAAGGTATTTAAATAGTGAGATGTTAGTTACTAAATTTCTTGTTATGGTGGGGGGTGGGCTAAAAAAGTTAAATTTCCCCCACAAATATAACAATTTTACAGATAGATAAAATGATATATGTAAATAAAAGTTTATATAGCACAATGTATTTATCACGATCGAAAATTAATATAGTTATTGGGGTCAATTTTAAAGAGTCTATGGCGTAGCTTAATACGCTATTTAACACTTAGCTGTGTCAAAGAAGCCGACGAACAGTGATCAACAAACAAATTAAAGAAAAAGCAGACGAAATATAAACGATCCAATCTTTCTCTTTCTCTCGCTTTTGCTCTCTCTCCCCCTTCTCACCCTAACATTCTCTCTCTCTTTCTCTCTCTCTCTCTCTCTCTCTCTCTCTCTCTCTCTCTCTCTGTCTCTCTCATTATTCTCATTCTCTTTGAAGATGGTTTCATCGAGTATTGTGTCCGTTTTATCGTGCTAAATAAATACTGAGTTTAAAATAGGTAAACAACCAAATTCCTTTTCTTATTATTTTAAATTATATATATATATATGTATATATATATATATATATATATATATATATATATATATATATATATATTAAGTTGATATTAAATTATTTTACCTGCATACGCCAACGTTTCAAACTTTCGCTCTCATCAGTGTAAGGAATGATAACTCAGACGGTCGCAAGATTCGAACCCTGTTACAGAATCACCCTATACTCCGCAAGTAAGTGTCATAAAAAAACTAGACTTTAACACGTAAAGAAAGGGAATTTAAGTTCTATTTGTGCGAAGGAGATACATATAGAAAGGCTGTCTAAAGTGTTCGACGAACGTTGTCAGAACATGCCATATAGCTACGTGACAGTCTATTTTCTACTTCGCCGAACAAGGAAAAACTGCAATCTCTTAAATGGGCTAATAACAAAATAAATGTTAAGTTGTTATCCTATAATTTAAAAAAAATAAAAGCGACGAAAAGTAACTACGTTCAAATAGTAAATCAAAAGCAACTTGCGTCCTACGGAAAATATATACGTACAACAACTTAGCACCGAAGACTAAACTCGAAATAAGTTCAAGTTTAGTATAGAACTATTAGAATACTGCAAGTTGTCTGAAGAAATAATTGACTACATTAATTTAAACAGTAAGAATTTATTGTGGTAACTGAAATGGTATATTTAAAAAATGAAAAAAAATAGTGCTATGTGTCTTGTAGAGATGCTAGTATGTATCTTAAACCTACGCGTATCAAATTAACAAATGGTTTAAACAAACATAAGTGTTGTTTTTTTCTCTCTCATTCTAACTCTTTCACTTGTAGTAGGTTGTCCTATTGTGTATTGTGTACGACTTCAGCGTCCTAAATAAATAATTACTTAATAAATCTATTAGCAGCCAAATTATTATCCACTTTCATTTTATTTTTACTTATTATAATTAAAAAGAATATACATATAGATATGTAGATGTCTATGTTGTAATCTTATAATCTCTTACAGAAAACAAATGAGCGTTCAAATAGAAAAATAAAAATTTAGTTGACTGTCTCACAAAATATGCATTCTTACAACATAGCACCGAAGGCCTTAGAAACAATTTGAAGTAGTTTTTGTTTTATCAAGTCATTTAATCAAAACATATATCATTAAAGCACAAAATATGTATTGCTTAAAGCTGTGAAAATTAGAGAAATGTAGAATTTTATTTTTTATCAAGAACATAAGCAGCTAAAGATGTTAAGGTGATAGGCAAAAATGTTAAAAGTGTTCCGAGTCGTACTAAGTATTATTTAAAATAAACTGAAACGAAATACATGTTTGTCTAAAAAACATGGTTCAAGGGAAAATGCTTTAAACTGGTTAGTCTGAATCAAATATTGATTTATCAGCTAAATCGTTATCGATGGCAAACCAGTACAAGAACATGACTTGATTTATAAGATAAGAAAAATGAAAGACAACGAGCATGCATTTGAATATTAATAGAAATAGTGAAATGCAAATATTTAAGTAAGAAAAACGAAACAGGAAATAGAAGGAAAGAGAAAAGAGATAATACGAAACGAAAGAGACAACAGTAACATGAAAAGAAAGAAAATAGAAATGAAAGTTTTACCTTATTGCTACCGGGCAATACAAGGTCTCTTATCAAATCGATCAAATAAAATTTTTACCAAAATATTTCAAAGTGCAACAAGCCATGTAAAAGGACATAAAATGTATATATCTATATACCATCTGAATGTGTGTCCAATACCACTTTAAACCTGGATATGATAGACATTGCCACTACTTCTGGTAGGCTGTCCCAGAGAGCAGAAACACAGACAGAGAATAATGGTTTTCTTCTAATGAGGCGAAAACTACTATAATACGTCTTTTGGTGGATAAATACACGTAAAAGAAAGAAGAGACTAAAGAATGAAAGAATGGACTAAATAGGGAATGAATGAAGAAAGAAAGTATATCTTTAAACATGAATACATGGACAGAAATGAAGGGAATAAATAACAAATGAATCTTAAGAGGTATAAAATGAAATAATTAAAAATAATAATTATCGAAAATAAAGAATAAAAGAAGCACACCAAGCAAATAGATAGAAAAAAGAAAGACTGCACAAGGGAAATTATTTCTTGTAACAAGTTTAAATACGAGAAATTATGAAACTGAATAAAAACGTTGGTAACAGATAAGAAAAATGAATTTAATGAAATTGATTCTTATATGCATTTAAAATTAACAAAAATGCAATACATTTTTTACAACTTATAAAAAGAGAAATGAATAAGGAATAGTGTAAATAAATAAGACATAGAAAGAAAAAGAAAATGAAAACATAGAGGAAGAAAGGAAGAAAGATAATGATATGAGGAAAGATGGAAAACAAATATAAATAAAAGAATGTAAAGAAGAGAATGAAGAATTAAAATGAAATAGGAAATGACAAAAAGAAATTACAAAGAGAGCAAAGAAATAGAAAAAGCAAATAATCAAGAATGAAATAAAGTTGACAAGAAAAGATGAAAAGAAAAAAAAACGAAACTAAAATAAGAAAAAGAGGAAAAAAGGACAGAAGAGGAAAAAGGGAAAATTAGCTGAAAAAATACAGAGAGAAAAACAAATGCTATGAAGGTGAAAGGGTAAAGAATAGAAAAAGAATGTGGAAATGGCAGAAAAGAAAAAAAAATGAGGAAAGAAAGTAAGAAGATAAGGAGGAAGAACGAAAAAAGAATAACGCAACGAAAGAAATGAAAATAGCCTATAAAACCATTAAGAATGCATGTAAGAAAACAAAAGAAAAGTAAGAAAACTAGAAACGGAGATGTGTGCATTCTAGAGAGTGAAATCAAGTTAAGAAGTAAAGTCGCTGAGAAAAATACGTAAAAAAATGGAATTGTTGAAATGGATGAGAGAAAAATGTGACATTAATAATGGTTGGTTAAAACAAGTAGCTCCCATGAAACAAAATGTTTTTTTAATGGCGACACGATAACGTCCGAATTAAGAAGTGGATATAGATACCGAAATTGTGGATTACTTCTCTTTATCATCTTTACAATATTTTTGAAGATACTTGTAGACTACACATTCAGACACAAGTACACACGCTATATATATATATATATAGAGAGAGAGAGAGAGAGAGAGAGAGAGAGAGAGAAAGAGAGAGAGAGAAAGAGAGATAGAGAAAGAGAGTTTGAGTTTAGGCTTATTACTAGGTAATGAGTTGGTACATATTCGTGTCGTATATAATGTTAGATACTAATGTCATAATCCTATGCGTGCATTACTTTTTTCTCTTTTCTTTCTGCTTCATTGTTGACTGACGCTGCATGATTCTTTTCGTCTATTTTCTTCTTTCACTTTCATTGTCGCCTTCGTCGTGTTTCATCTGGTGATTCGTCATCGCCGCCGCATTGAATCTTCGTCTAATAGTCGCTGACACATTTGTTAGATAATGGCTTGGACGCATCTATTCGAGATGGGTTTGACTTGCGCGATTATGGCGGTGTCATTCCGTCCGAGGCTACGGGTGCGTTTTCCCACGCCAAGAACGCTGGCTGATGCGATCTTAAAGGTTACGGAGGTCAAGGTTCAGATTTGCACCTGGTATTGACAAGCGAGATTTGAACGAGATTTCCCTCGCGTGAGAACGTTGAATTGGATTTTGAGTCAGTCACTATCTAGAAGCGAGAGAGTCAGCATCGCAAAAATGTGACAATACGAGAAGGGAATATTCCCTAAATGAAAGACAGACCAAAGGATCACCCCTCTCTCTCTAGGAATAGTTTAGGAAAACATTAAGAATTAACCACGATATTCGTGAATCTCTCTCTATCAACGATAGCAATACAACGCCACGGCAATACAAACTACGCCTGAATAAAAGTAATTAAAAATAACAAGATTGTTGTCTTATGAAGCGAGAAAGGTCCTTTGTTACGGACAGCTCCCGGAGATGGTCACTGCAGTGCAGAGGCGAAGAAAAACTCAACCACTAGACGACGAAGCCGGCCGAGAAAATACGATGGTATGAATTATTTTAAAGGGCTATCCAACATTCTCCCTTGTTGGTGCTTTAAATGACCAGTTGTCCAGCATGGGCATTTGTTACGGACTGAGCGGCTACCACGAGTGAAAAGGAGAGAGAAAGACGAAAAAGAAAACAGAGCGAGTGGAGAGAGAGACGAGCAAGGACCGCGAAGGGAAGACACGTAAATGTAAATACATTTGGTTTTAAAAATACAGAGAAAGATATTACGAAAGAACATTTATAATCTCATTGCATCATTAACGTTTAAAGAAAAAAGGAGAGAGGAAAGAAGGAAACACGCATATACTAAGTGAAAAGAAGAACAAGTAATAGAACGATTTTAAAATAATTATACGAAAAACTGTTTTGCAAAGAAAAAGTAAGAAAAGAAGACGGAACAAAAACAAACGACTTTTGGTTAGAAATTGCAACGAACACACACGCACAAAAAAAGAAAGAAAGAAAGAACTTATAGACACATACACTCAAACAAAACATTTGAGCCACGTTTTTTTTTAAGGATAGAAAAAATAAATACGTAAGTACATTTAGTTTTAAAAATACAAAAAAAGATATTACGAAAGAACAATTATACTCTCAATGCATTTATTAACGTTAAAAGAAAAAAGGAAGGAAACACGCATATACTAAGAAAAAAAACACATAATAGACGATTTTAATATAATCATGCGTAAAACTGTTAGCTGAAAAAAAAGGATGACGAACACACTAATACGAAAATTGAAATAAAACCAGTTTAAAAGAATAAAAAGAATTTTAATAAGACAACTTAAAACACACACACATTCAAATAGTGAAACCTTTAATGGGGGAAGGACGGATGTTTTCACACATGTGCGCATACATACACACACATGCGTGAAAAGCAAGGAACGTGCAGATTTTGTAGTGACTTTTTGTTGTTTTTGTCCTTGTTTAATGTATGCAGTTGGGGGATCGGGGTGGAATTCTTGTATTGTTTCATGTTGTCGGGTGAAATGTCTTGCTTAATTGTTGTTGTCGTTGCATACGATGTTTTTTTATTTAAATGTAATTTTGCGTATTGAGAGAGAGACTCACTCATTAATTTGATTTTTGTTTTTCCCCTCCTTGTGTTAAAATAGTGGTATAAAAATGCAGTAACTAAAGTGGAATTAAATTAATTAATGGTCAACAGAGTTATTAAAATTACAGAAAAAATAAAATAAAAGATGGATGATATATCCGAGCCGGGGGTGCTAATTTTTTTGGTTTTTATTGTGTTTCCCTTCGTCAAAAGAAGAGGGGGTGGTCAATTCTCGTGATGTTCCATAGTATGGAGCAGATCTAACGAGGGTATTTTGTCCAGCCAGTATGAAGCAGAGCTTGTTTACGGGGAGCGAATTGGAAGGGATGGAGATTCTTTCACATACGGAATGGCTGTGGGGAACAATGATGACAGGGTTTTCATTGTTGTTTAGTGGGTCAGTGTGAACCACGTGAGCACCGCAGCGGCGTAACGGATCTGGATGATTGTGAAAATAGGGGCGTGATTGAACTTGTTTTGGACCCGTGGCGGGTTAGCATGGCGCCAGAGCGATTAACATGTCGGAATTAGTTAGGAAAATTGGTTGGGATCAATGTGATATATATTGGGCCCCTTGGAAGAAGGATATGAGAAAGGCGAGTCGCCGACCCTGAAGTTATGGTGAGCCCCCTTGGAAGGGATAGACAAAGTGCAGTGTAGTCGACTCAGACGAAATTGGACGGATCATCTTAGGTATTGAGCTAGGGGGTCGCTCTGGATCCGTGTTGAAGTGGGCGCGGTCGAATGGTATGACAAGACATATCTTACAGAGAAATTAGATGGCTGACCAGAAAAGGGAATATAAGAATTTAAAAATGGGGGTTTTCTGTTTTGCCCTGTATTCTGTTAGAGATCGAATGAATTGAGTGTATGCCTAGGTGTGAATACCCCGGGGGTCGGAGGTCAGACAAATGGACTCAGCGGCGAACTGAGTAGATGATGACGGAGGTGGCCATGGAGTGCCGATTAACGATCGTGATAAAGGATTTTATTACATCCCGGAGATTGCGTCATCGGCCGGAGGGCGGCCAGGTGAAGGTAGACTTTAGAGGTCCAGCCATTTTGACTTAGTTCTGACCAGACCCACGGAGGGGTGTGTTAAAATTAAAATCTTTGGATTGTTTTTTTTGTGTGTGGGGAGGGAAAGATTGTTGGACGCATCTATTCGAGATGGGTTTGACTTGCGGGATTATGGCGGAGTCATTTCGGTCCGAGGCTACGGGTGCGTTTTCCCACGCCAAGAACGACGGCTGATGCGATCTTAAAGGTTACGGAGGTCAAGGTTCAGATTTGCACCTGGTATTGACAAGCGAGATTTGAACGAGATTTCCCTCGCGTGAGAACGTTGAATTGGATTTTGAGTCAGTCACTGTCTACAAGTGAGAGAGTCAACATCGCAAAAATGTGACGATACGAGAAGGGAATATTCCCTAAATGGAAGACAGGCGAAAGGATCCTCCCCCCTCTCTCTCTAGGAATAGTTTAGGAAAACATTAAGAATTAACCACGATATTCGTGAATCTCTCTCTATCAACGATAGCAATACAACGCCACGGCAATACAAACTACGCCTGAATAAAAGTAATTAAAATAATGATATTGTTAACTTATGAAGCGAGAAAGGTCCTTTGTTACAGACAGATCCCGGAGATGGCCACTGCAGTGCAGAGGCGAAGAAAGACTCAACCACTGGACGACGAAGCCGGCCGAGAAAATACGAAGGTATGAATTATTTTAAAGGGCTATCCAACACATTGACTTGTATCGTCTAGTAATCGCTCGTAAACTATTCAGTGTAGCTACATAAATAACACTTTTCCTCGCACAGAAAGATAGACAAAAGATGGGCAGAAAAATTTTTAAGTTTATTTTTGGAGAAAAATAACTTACACATGAGATAAAAATTTATATTAACTAATTAGTTAACTATCCTATTAAGAATAAATGTGTGGACACGGCGAACATACATCCTAAGGGGGCAAATTTTCGCCTTCTGACGATTTTAATTTTTGAAAGAATTACAACATATTATTGAACATCTGCTTCGGTTTCCACACCTAACTGATTCTAAAATCTTGTTTTACTCTCAACTCAACAAACGTAACGTCATTCGTGATATAGACTCATTTTAACCTAACAGGTCGCCTATCTATGATTCTTTCTGGGAATCAGTCTGTTTTGCAGAATACGTGTCACCACGGCCTGCACTGTTCGTCCGACTCAAATATTCATACTAGCTTATGTAATCGCTACCTGACATAGGGTCATCCATAATATAACATTGATTCAACAACCCTCTAATATTTATAAATGTCTCTTTCATCAACGTGGTTTTCTAACATACGGGTGTCTGTATACAGCACAAACGCGCATATAAATTAGATGACAAAATAATAAGTCTGTTAAATTCGATGTAAGATAATACTATATAAGAATAATATTTACATATAATCTGCTATACATAAACTAAAAGATCCGAATGGAAGTTATAAATAGAAAAAGGAATATATCCATGGTATGGATGTACTACAGGAAAGTCTACGACATAATCCCTCAAGATAATTGAATGCCTAAAAATGTACAAGATATTCGACAGGATTATAAATCTCATTAAAAAATCAAGGGGGCATTGAGACTAGAATTGACAGCTGTAGGAAAACACCTGACTTAGATAAAAAAAATACAGGGTGGCATCTTCCAAGTAGACTCCCTATCACGACTAATATTTATCATAGCCATGATGCCACTCAACTACATACTCAGGAAATGTGGTGCCGGATATAGGTTTACAAATGTAGAACAAAGAATAAACTACTTCATGTACATGGACGACCTGAAGCTATTTGCAAAAAGCCAAAAGAAACTGAAACAACTGATATATACGACCAGAATCTTCAGCCGGGCCATTCAAACAGAATTTGAAATGGAAAGGTGTGCACTGCGAAAGATGAAAAAGGAAAATTTGGAAGCAACAGAGAGTATTGGACTAATCAACCAAGATGAGATGAGAGCACTAGGCGAACAAGATAGCTATAAATATTTGGAAGCAGACACCATCAAATCTACAGAAATAAAAGAAAAGATTAAAGAAAAGAATATCTGAGAAGTACAAGGAAACTCTTGGGAACGACATTATATAGCAGAAACCTAGTAAAAAGAATAAACACCTGGGTAGTATTGCTAATAAGATACGCTAGACCATTCATAGGCTGGACAAAAGAAGAACTCAGGCATCTTGACCAGAAGACTGGGAAATTATTTAACCATGCACAACGTACTACACCGAAAAGACGATACGGAAAGCTCTACGTGAAAAGAAACGAAGGAGGGAAAATGGTGGTAAATATAGAAGACTGTGATGAAAACTCAAAAAAGAGCTGGAGAAATGCATAACAAAGGACACAGAAAGACTGATCACCGTCCGAATAAACAACTTGAGAAACAGCGAAACCAGAAACAAAAAGAGAAGAAAAAGTGAACAGCTAACATGGACGTTTCATAAGAATGACTAGAGAAGAGACCAATCAACATTACTGGGCATGGCTAAGAATAGAGCACTTGAACAGAGAAATGGCATATCTACTGACAGCTGCACAAAAGAATGCGATTAGGACAAACTACTTTAAAGCTCAAATTGTTCAAACCTAGGAAAACAGTAAATCCAGATTTTGTTGACAAAGAGATGAAACAGTAAATCACATACGTGAATGCAGCAAACTAGCTCAAAAAGTATACAAGAAGATACACGACTACATGAGGAAAGCAGAACCCTGGGAACTATGCAAACAACTGCATTTTACACGTGGACAAATAGTACAACCATAAACCAGAGACAGTACTGGAAAATGAAAACCACAAAACCACAGATATCTCATACAAGCAAGGAAATCGGATGTCATAATAGTCAACAAGAAGAAAAAAATCATGTTAAATCGTAGACTTCGCCGTTCCAGCAGGCTACAGAGTGAAAATCAAGGAGACAGAAATCTAAGTAAATACATGGAACTCGCTAGAGAATTGAATAGATGTCTCTCCATCTATATCTCTTTGTTTACAGTCGTAGGTAAAAATAATAAAGAATAAACGATTAGAATAGTCCATTATAAAGGATAAGAATGCATCGCCATAGGCAGTAATACTAATTAAGCCGTAGTTGGAATCAGAGAGGAAGAATTAATAAGAGAGAAAAAAAGAAAAAGTGAATGAAATATACAGCAAGAAGAAAGAGGCTAATTTTGAATTTATTATTGTTATATTAAACTGGCTTTGCAAACTCACTTCGTTCTGATTCGAATAACTAAACCAGAGCTCAATGGCTGACCTAACGGGTCACATTTTCTCACACACAAATTATATATATATATATATATATATATAGAGAGAGAGAGAGAGAGAGAGAGAGAGAGAGAGAGAGAGAGAGAGAGAGAGATGTATATATATATATATATATATATATATAATCAGGGTGTATTTGTTAACCGGGTTCGCGCCCTATGACCGTCTGAGATTGTTATTTTCCTGCGCTGATAGGAGCCATAAGCTCGAACCAACGTCGTACTTAGGTGAGAATATTAAAAATAAATTTATATATATATATATATATATATATATATATATATATATATATATGTGTGTGTGTGTGTGTGTGAATTTGTATCGATCTTTTAAGTTTTATTAGTGTATTAGTCGCTTTATTTATAAGGAGTGCTGAATATCGATGACCAATGAACGAAAGATAAGAGGTGTTTTATATGGGAATTGCTAATAGTATCAAAGAGAGATGTTATCATTTTTTATATATAATTTCTCATATATTTTTTGAGATACGTAAACTCTATTCGAAATAATATGTCTTGATGATTTATTAGCTCGAGGGGTTTTGAGAAGTTCGTATATTTCAAGTATTAATATTTGGTACTTGATAAACTAATATTAGATTTGTGTACTTTTCAAATTAGTTTTTATTTAATAAAGTATCTTTTAAAAATTGTTATTTTTAGAGTAACGGCTTTGTATGTTTTCGTATATTCAAATTACGCTGTAAATTATCGCGTCATTTTCATAAAGACAACCTCACCTCGTTTTATCGAAGTGTTTTATAAGTTTTATACACCATCCAGTGATGTTAGATATATTTTTGCTAATGGCTATTCATTCTTCTTTAAATTAGTTATGTTCGTACTTAATCCTTGTATATACCCTTATATGCATTATTGTATGTAGTTTCTTTTTACTGTGTAACCGCATATAAAAGGCAGAAGGTCACTCCAGTATAACAGTGAATGGGTTTCTCAAATAAACGAGGAGACAAACACTTCTAGGGTTGGAAATGATGGCTGCACCTGGGCATAATTTGATTATTTAAAAGGACGGCTCAACAAGAACCTGTTAACATTGGACTTTCAAACGAGCATGTCGCAATCAGCTAGGTAGAAGTCCCATGGGATTGTGTTCTACAGACGGGTGGTTCTTAGAAAGTAACTCTGTTCATTGAAATTCCGTTTAGCTCCAGGTACACAGAGAAGAAAAGAAAATTATTTACAGTGGCTGTAACTAGACGAGTTCTACCGGGTGAACCAGAGATTGAAGCTCAGTCGAGCACCTATCATAAAAATAACGATATAGTAGATGAAAGACTAGCAACGTTTTTTCTGTGATAAAGAGGCTGTAAAGAAGAAAATATTTAATTCCCTAACATATTTCGAAATTTTAGCTTGTTAGGGATGAATTCATATCGAGCAGGGACTGTGTGAAATTCAATCTGTAAAAGAAATTCAATCAATGCAATTCTTTAGTTTCAAGTTAAGTGTTGGCTTGTATCTGCTTTTAATAATTTGAATTACACCAACAAAATAAAATTAAATAATAATATACACTTAAGTAATGTTTAAAAACAGTTTAGAATGAAGAACTGTCAAGGTAAGTCAAATATTTTACATCGAGGCTCCATATTCCATCTTTATGCAAAGAAATTAAACCATTCAATCTATTTTGAAATAAATTATAATCTACTAATGTTAGTCACTAAGATTTGTAAAATATAAACCTTGTCTAGCTTAAAATATACTAAATATATGCAACGGCCGTGTGTATTTTATTGTTATTTCATGAAGATCAATTGAAAATGTTCAAGCTACGGAATAACAAAATTAGTGACTCCTTTTGGTAGTTTACTTCAATTTTAGCTTAAGTAGATTAATTAAAAATAGTTTTACATATTCTCATAACGGGAAACAACTAGAAGAATTTAATTTAAACTTGAAACTCAAGAAAAATAAACCTTGTATCATTTTATGAGTACAACATAGAATAATATTAATAACAAATAAAGAAATTAAAAAACTTAAAGTTATGAATTTAAATATAAATACTTTTTATAATTGTTTAAATACTTATTATTTATGAATTTATTAAGTTATTGATTTAACTTTTATTTCTGTTATTTTCATTATATAACCATTATTTCGCATGTTTATGCAAGTTTACCCTTTTTACTTTTTACATCATATTTTTTTCGGTTTAGTGCCTGTCGTTTGAGGCACTGTCAATCGTGGTGATTGCCAATGGGAGAAAACAGCTTATTTTTGCCTCAAGTGCTATGTTCCACTTTTAGGGGAAGTTGGATTGTTTACATTAAACTGACATTGAGTCTAACAGTGTGTTATTAAAGAGGCAGACATAAAATATCTAAAATATCTCACGTGGCTAATGTAATGTCTCAATGTACTCATCATAATAATGTATAACGACAAAGATTCATAAAAAGCTGTTCTAATATTTTCTTAATTTTGTTTATCATTAAATTTTATAAGAGTATAGAGCAAATGATATCACATAAAATAACATATATCATAATATTTGTATTTTCTGTTTTGCTTTATGAACATGTAACAGCGTCAGAATACGCCGGTTTTCTCTACAGAGTTGTGTTCCAACCGTTCGCCGTGGATACTAATGGAACGATATTTTTTAAATTTTTATTTTATTACATTTTCAAAAAACATAACATTCATGTAAGATGAATAAGTTACGGCCCGTTTCTTTAGAGGTGAACCCAACAATATTATTATGTCAATACCGTCTCTACAACACTTCAAGATCATCCAAAAATCCACCAAGAAAAGTTCTCAAATTGATATTTGTTGAAAAAACCTACACCACATAGTGGTTCTTTGTGTGCGAAAACAAATGAAAAAAAAAAACAAAGAAAAACAAACTTACACATAGGGAAAATCTCGTTAGGACGCCATTTTGAATTTTTTCGTTCATAGTTAGCACACCAAAGAATTCGCGGACATTCGTGAATTTTAATCCAGTAATATTCTCCAATATATCTACTTAATTCCACTATTCATTCCTAAAAATTAAATTCACTCGAGGGTAATTTTACTTGCCTAAAATTAGTTTATTTATTTTACAAAAGCCTATTTAAGTTATTTTAATAGGAGTCAATTAGATAGATATAGCCACCCGTCTTAATTAAGATTGTGTACTTCCGTGTTTTGGTTGATGATGTTTAGTATTCATTTATAAACCGTTTAAATTAATACTCAAATAAGATTAATTGCCCAAATTACTTCACTTAAGTAGTAATTCCTTATTTGAATGCGAAACTAAAAACAGATTTCATTCCTTTCAATCGCAACAGTTTGAATCTATCCAGACAAGATCAAACCTATAAAAAGAAGCAATTATAGATTTGCTATGTTTTATTTAATGGTGCTAATTACCTCTTCATAAAGTATTGAGAGCATTTAAGAGAATTTATAAGAAAATGAATACCTAAAGTTAGTTGTGATTACATTTTATATTAACTTCACTTTACGAAAGTTAAGTACGAGGTTTTCCCTATTATACGTTCCTTTTTAGTTCAAGGATGTATTTGCTTATTGTTTAATGTTTAATCTAGATAATATTCCATAAAGTTACATATAAACATTATGAACTTTTGTAATATAAACATCTAAGTTAAAGATCAGACTTTTTCGCTTAATTAGATCTTAGTTTAAGTAAAATAATCAAACTTTTTCTCCTGATGAGATCTTCGTTTCTAATAAGTAATGATCGATGGCATCGACAGCCAGTGTAGTGTCTTTTTTTACATGTATTTATCAATAAAGATGATTATATAAATAGTTCTAGCTACTATTGAGCACTATTATATAAGCCTGGTTAAAATTCTTTGGATTGTTATTCTGTTAATGTTTACTTCACATGATTGCTCTCTCTCTCTCTCTCTCTCTCTCTATATATATATATATATATATATATATAGAGAGAGAGAGAGAGAGAGAGAGATAGATAGATAGATAGATAGATAGATAGATAAATATTGTTTTTATCATAGAGCGAAGGATTATACTTTATCAAGAGTAACGGATTCGAAAATGTTGTTTGCAATTTAACCACCGGTTAAGATCGAACTCCCGACCACTTTTGTTAAATAGCGCAGTCTTTTAACAACTAAATATGTAGTCAACATAGATTTAAGGTGAAATACTAATTTGAAAGTTATCTGGAGAAAAAAAATCAATATAGCCCTAGGTTTCCTGACTTATTTATCATTAGAATTATGTATATTTCATTAAATCTGCTAACTTCTTTATTTGTTATGATGTTTGAAAATAGAGAGGAGTTATTTGCATGCGTAACAAAAATGAACGCTGGATAACTTTAGTCATCGCTATATAAAGTCCATAATGGTTTTATTTCTAATTCCTTTGAGGAATTTAATATGAATCAAAGATAGATAAGTATTGTCAATCATGATGAGAACGATAGTGCGAAACATGACTAATGTAAATAAAAACACTTCATCTCAAAAGTATCCTAAGAAATGTCAAGAGTTCATGTTTCAAATATTATTTTTATCAATTTTTCATAACCAAGTTGATGAGATATTGAGACATCTGACTTGTTCAAACAAAACCATTTGTGTAAAACATTTGAATAAAAACTATTCCTTCACAGTTTCCTGGCTTTATTGAATAACGGCTCAATGGGAATTGAAAGTTCAACAATGACTCTTGGCTTGCTTCTATCACACTAAGAACACTTCAATACACGAGGTTCTATTATTCGTTCAGCATAGTTCGAATTTCAAGTATAGTGTAATTCGCACAGTTAAGAGGGAGAGATATTAATGATATAAAATCATTGTAGTTGTCGTAAACTGTCTATATCTCTCCGGTAGATGAGAAAAGAATTATATCAAATGTCATTCATAGAGAATGGTAAAAGTTATTTAACGGAACAGAAATACCAGACGAGCAATTATATCGTTACATTCGGATGGGGATATTGATTGGTTTGATGCTTTTTGTTTGTTTCCTCTTTTCCCTTAGGTTTTTGTGTTAAATTGTTTAATTATCTATCTATCTATCCATCTATCTATCTATCACACACACACACATACATATATATATATATATATAGAGAGAGAGAGAGAGAGAGAGAGAGAGATGTGCTATATATATATATATATATATATATATATATGTATAGAGAGTGAGAGAGAGAGAGAGAGAGAGAGAGAAAGAGAGAGAGAAAGAGTGAGAGATGCATGAATAAAGATGAAAATTAAATAGTATACTACTCAGTACGTATATAGCATGCGCACCGGGGCGGTGATAGGTATGTATTTAGCATGCGCTTCGGGGCGGCGATCGGTACGTATATAGCACGCGCACCTGGGCGGCGATAGGTACTATTTAGCATTCACACCAGGGCGGCGATAGGTACGTATTTAGCATTCGCACCGGGGCGGTGATAGGTACGTATTTAGCATTCGCACCGCGGCGGCGATATGTACATATTTAGTATTCGCACTGGGGCAGCAATAGGTACTTATGTAGTATGCACACCGGGGCGGCAATAGCTACTTATACAGTATCGGAACCGGGGCGGCAATATATATGTTTTAGCATTCGCACCGGGGCGGCGATAGGTACGTATTTAGCATTCACACCGGGGCGGCGATAGGTACGTATTAAGCATTCGCACCGGAGCGGCGATATGTACTTATATAGTATCTGCACCGGGGCGGCGATAGGTACTTATATAGTATATTCACTGGGGCAGCGATAGGTACGTATATAGTATGTGCACTGGGGTGGTGAGAGGTACGTATATTATGCGCACCGGGGTGGTGTTAGGTATGTATATAGTATGAACATCGGGCGGGAATAAGTACCCATATGGAAAGCGCAGACAGAGGTGGTACTTTTTATAGAAATATGTTATACTTTTGCCCTGGGCAACGTAAGAGAAATGGTGGGGAAGAAACAGCTTTTGCAAAAGGCAAAATGAGAAAGTAGCGGTGAAATGGGGCGACCAGGGAAGAGCAAAGTAGAAAGATAAAGAGACGGCTATAGAGAGAGGGAGAGAAATAGAAGTTTGAATATAAAGATGTTACACACGCAATTTTTCTTCCATTTGATATTTTTCTGACTCCAAGCAACGCCGGGTATTGATTTACTCCTCTCCAGTAGTTTTTATCTTACTCAACAAGTAGGATATGACCCACGGTCGGATCGGGAAAGTGGGGTTTAAAAATTGCCTGGGCAGCCCCGTCGGCATTCCCCGGTAGAGGCGCCTCAGGCAGTAAGCAATTAACTTACTCCTCAAACAAAGAGGGGAGGCGCAGCCTGGGAGGGTAGATCTCCTAGAACTGCACAGGACAGACCCATAGACCGGCGTTTATCAAGGCCCGAAGGCCAAGACAATACCAGTCTATGGGGTGCAGTATCCATCGGAACAGATACTACACTTTGATCTTTGCGTAATTAAATATATATAAAAAATTTCTTAGGGAAACAAACGTTGATAAATCAGCTTTTATTACAATAATGGAAGTAGATAATGTAATTAAAAATGAAAGGGGATATATTTCAAAGTTCTTGTTCACTATTTCTCACATGACTAGTCTGGCCGCTCTTGTTCCGACAGGTTAGACAGCTCGTCTGGCTGTTGTGTCCAACTGACAGTACAGGAGCCCTAAGTCTTAGGTAGCGTTAAAGGCGGCTGCTCTATCATCAGTTATATAATATCGGGAAAGGGCCCTGCACTTATCTCTGGTGAGATTTCCCAAGTCTACAACCCCCATAGATCCAAACTCAGCTAATATTCTACTTGTGTGAGCTTACTAGTATAAAAATAACTTCCTGCTTTGCCCGCCCAGCTCTATCAAAAAACTAAAAATATCAGTATAAAGTAAAAACAACACATTCAAACTAGACGCACACCAAAACAACCACATTCGACTTGAGGCTTGCATTGGCAAATATTCGAGAGCTTAGAGCCAAAATCAATGACGTAGAATCAAACTCTCCGGGTATCCTAGCACAAAGTTAAACCACCCTACACTCCTCCATCTTCTCAAATCGATGCGACATCACTGAATACCTCCTTCTATATCGTAAAGACTCTGACAAGCATAGGCACAAACTTACAGTTTATGTTAAGAATACCCTCCCCTTGACTAGGATGTATAGTCTAGAATCAGATAATCAAGCTTACACGTGCTTTATATTGACCTTCCAACAGCGCATTAATGACTTATTTCATATACCGTTCTCCATCGATCCAGGATTGCACCCTGCTTAACCTTGTTTCAGATAGCATAGATGCAGCACACTCACAAAGTGCTAGACTCAAATACATGTATTTGGGGATTTTAATGTCAACCACCTTGATTGGCTTGGAGTCTTCAATTATACAGACGCAGCTGGGAGTTGCACATATAGTTTCTCCATTGCACACTCCCTCTCTCAGAGTGTCACTTTTCCGACCCGCCTCCAAGAACGTGAAGACCAGCAAGCGTAAATTCTCGACCTGCTCTTGACCTCACTGCCCGAGACTTGTGCCACAAATGCCCATAGCTCGCTATGGAAGGCTGATCACCTTGTGGTAATGATTGACATCACTCTTGTCCCAATGCCGATCAGCCATTACTCGAAATGACGGGATACTTCAAACAGGCTGACTGGGATCCGTCAAAGATCACATCAAAGACGCCCCATGGAGTGAAACTTTTTCTTTCCATTCTTATCAGTACACAAATGAGTTAATAGAATGGGTCAAAGTAGGCGTAAATTCTATAGCAACCCCCACTCTCACCAATGGTTCACCTCAAATTGTGCAGCTGCTATTGCTCAGGGGCAGCAAGCATTCCGTAAATTCACCCGCCGTAAGTAAACTACAAATAGACAGAAATTTGTAGCATCAAGAAATTATTGTAATTTTGTAATAGCTAGTGCTAAGAAAACGTATAACGAAGTGAGAAGAAAACTCATTGAGTCACAGAAACTAAGAACTCGTAATTTCCGGAAATCTATAATAGTGCTGTGAACAATGAGCAATTTACAATTCCCCCGCTATCCAACCACAATGAGGTCGTTTCCACGGCAACTGATAAGGCTGAACAACTTGCCCAACGGTTCGCTATGAACTCCACCTTGGAATCCGCCAACCACTCCATTAAAAATCCATTTCAAACTAAAGCCACATTCGATGACCTGATCATCACCCCTTCCCATATCTGGGATATCGTAAAAACCTTGACACTTGGGCTTAATCTTATCCTTAAAATCTCTATAACAAATGCCTTGCCGAATCCTGCTTCCTTGATAGCTGGAAAATGACATCTGTGGTACCAGTCTTCAAGATCTCTGGTGATAGAACTGACCTTCAAAATCCTTGCCCTAACAGTCTAATCCCAATCCTCGCTAAAATATTTGATCCAAGCGGGTGTACCCCAGGGATTGATCCTTGGCCTTTTATTGTTCCTAATTTTCATAAACAACCTCCCTGATGAAAGTGAGTCTGAGATGAGTATATATGTTGATGAAACGACGCTTTACTCTCGGCATGTGGGAAAAACAGACGCGTACATATGAAAGGCAATGGCTGAATCCTTAGAAAATGACCTCGAGTCTGTAGTTTAATGGGGACACAAATCAATTGTAACATTTAATGCCACTAAGACAAAGGTCCTTTCCTTTAACAACTACAAGAGACATTTTCAACCACTGAATAGCATGGATAATAACACCCTATCTGAGAGTTCAACGTTTTAATTCATCGGCCTTACATTCACAGTAAACATGAGTTGGAACAAATAAATAGAAACAATACAAGGGCTGCTGCAAAAAATAGTGGGTTCCCTGTATCGTGCTAGAAAACTACTCTGACCGACCAATATCCTATATCCCTAAAAAGCTACCATCCGTCCATGCATGAAGTAGTGTTGCCACATCTGGTCTGGGGCGCCAACTACTGGTATCTTCATCTTAAACAGAGTAAAAAAAGTCGCTCCCTTACTATTCACCAAACTCCAGCCATGTCCAATCGTCGCAATGTTGCATCCATGTGCTTGTTTTACAAGTACTTCAATGGAATATGCTTCAATTAACTTGCTGCTCTTAAATACACCTGACAAACTAGACAATTAATTAAATCCCATCCATTCACTGTGAAAGTCCCGAGATATCAGAGATCTTTCTACTAAAATAGCTTTTCTCCCCGAGCTGACAGACTTTAGAACTCCTCCATTGCCCTATGTTTCCCTGACTTTACCGACATGCAGAAATGTCCTCATTTAGGATGCTCCCTTTAATTTCTGACACATTATCCACAGTAGTCCCTTACGTCTCAGTGGCAGTGTGTCTTGTCTGGGGTGAACTCAAGGAAA
Source organism: Sepiola atlantica (assembly GCA_963556195.1). NCBI lineage: Eukaryota > Metazoa > Mollusca > Cephalopoda > Sepiida > Sepiolidae > Sepiola > Sepiola atlantica. The sequence continues at coordinate 116,147,858 of OY744517.1, read as the reverse complement.
AATATAAATAAATAAATAAAATAAAACTATATAATCGTTTGTAGTGTGCTTTATATTAAAAAAAACAATTCGAAAGTAAGAAATAAAAAGATCGATCTTTAACGTTTTAATTTCGATAAGCACGTATAATGCTTAAGTTTGTAAATATTTCAATAAATGCATGGGAACATGTTTCTTCTATTTATCACACATATATTACCATCAAAAGGACTCACTGTTATTTAAATAAATAGTACAATATACTATTTTAAAATACTGTATCTATAGTAGAGAGAAAGTACAAAAATACAGCGATGTGAATGCCTACTTTGTATAACTATTTTTAAACGGTGTTTTTCTAATGAATTAATATTTAGTGTTATTCATTTTTACTTTTATACTCCAATATTCATATATATATATATATATATATATATATATATATATATATATATATATATATATATAATTAATTATTAAATACAATATATGTACTACCATATACCATCAGATATATCTCACGGAAATTTTACATTTTTGGAAATGTGAAAAAAAAATAAAAACCATGGTTATTGGAATATAATATAAACTGTCTTATATATATATATATATATATATATATATATATATATATATATATATATATATATATATATGCGTGTGTGTGTATGTATACATACACGCAGACACAGACACGTATATATATATATATGCAATTTTTTTATCGATATTAGCATGAATAAAAATGATTTAATAAAAACAATAAATGTACAAAACCTTTCTTAAAATATTATGCTCATTGATTTTCCAATGAAGTAATTTAAATAAAAATAATGTTAGTTTTCAAAATAATAATAAAGTTATGTAATGTAAGTCATACATTTATAAAAAAATACTTAGATGTAGATTAATAGTCTCCGGATGGCGGTTAGTTTTGGCTTGTTTTAAATAAAAGTCGTGTTTTGTGTAAAAATGTGCGCATTTTCTTTGCATCCCTAATATGGTATATTTAAGAAGAAAGACTAACGTACTTCGTAGACATCTGCAAAACTTTGAAACACTTTCAATCGCACTGCATCTCAGATATTTTCACATATCTTGACTGTATGTCAAGCTTTGACATTTTCAGGTAAGTATAAGGAAATTTAATATCAAGCAGGACTTCTTCGTTTGACCTGCGCGTAAAAACTATAGAATCTGCAATTAGTTCGCATACAATTGACATTTACGAATTACGTCATTCGTAGTTTATTTTTATGTATATTTTCTTTTACTTCTTTAAAAATGTCTCATTCTATATGCTGTAGATTCTTGGTATTTCGTTTTTTTTGTTGTTGTTTTATCATATATGATTTTCTGTTGTCTTTTTCCATCCTTTCTACCAAGAATATTAATTGACTGGTTGAACTTTAAAGTGTATATCTGCTAAGAGATGTTATTTGAACGATTTCGATGGCACAAGATAAAATGCTGTGTTCATTTCCCGGTTCCGTACGATATATGCACTGAAATCCATCGTTGTTAAATCCTAAGCAATAGATTAACTTTTGCTATAGTTGCACCCACCACAAAAAACTTTTGTCCTTTCCCTAACGTTCCTTCCCACTCCATTTCATTCTTTATTGATTGTGTTCATCGATTGATATTCACATTTATTCGTTCACCTTTTCTTTATTTTTTTGTTTGTTTCTTTATGTCTTCTTGTATTGCTTGAAACTTAACTCATTCCGTACTTTTCGAACTCTTTTTTCTCTCTTTCTTGCTTTCTTTGTTCATTATTTTAATCGCTTGCTATTCACTGTCCTTACCCTTTTCTTTTCTATTCTCTTTTATTTATTTGTCTTGATTTAAATGTTAAGAACATTGCACACGATTATATCCTTTTATAATTCATTCCTGTGTCTTTATCATTGTAGCCTATTTCTATTCATTTTTAATTCAATTATCTTTTATCTACATCCATCATTATACAAAAGCTGAGTTAATCAACGTTTGTTTCCCTCAGGCCTTTTTCCTATACATTTTAATTGCACAAAATACATGTTAATATATTCCTTGATTTTAGGATTGAGATATGTTTTTGAAATTAATTTTAATTGTTCTAATTAGCCGTAATTTGTAATTTAAATAAATAAGTAACCCATCTCTTACTAATTTGATGTTTATTACTCTCATCCCTTTTCAATGTATTGTTTTATACAGTGGCTATCCTCTTCTTCTCCCCCTTCTGTGTATGTGTTTATTAATAGTCAAAAGTAATAGAGTTATTTATGAAAAAAAGATCATTATAGTCCACTATTAATAAAAGTGGATATCACCACGAGTATTAATACTATTTAACGCATAGCTGGAAAGAAACGAAAGAAAGAAAAAGACGTCAGATAAAGTTAACAGAATTACTAATTTTGAATTATATATATATATTTTTTTTTTAATATAACTGCTTTTAAAAACTCAGTTGTTTCTTTCCAGCCGGAGTAATTCTTAGAGTGATTCTGGTAAGCTTGGGGTTGTCTCCCCTATTAGCTTATCCATATTTGTCGAAATTAGATATTATTCGATTTGATCCTGAGAGAACATTCTCTAAGACATTTCCTCATTTATTATGAGGAGTTCATTTATTATCTGTCACCTGAAGTGTCACTACTGAAGAATACTGACGTTTATAGTCTTTTTAAGTTCGCTCTTCGGGGAGCTGAATTATTTTTAACCATAAAATGACATCGTGTCATATCTTGCGAGAAAAATAAAGTTTTTTTCGGTTCATACCAGCCAAAGAACCTTTGGAACCGTTTGATTCTAAAGTCTGGTTCGCAAACCGCCCGACGCTTTTGTTCAGTCCGTGAAGGCAATCCGCCCAGCCGTTACCTTCTTCTGCGCAAGGGTGTGGGGTCATTGCCAGTCGCTTTTTTTATTCAAACAATGTAACTCGAGATCAATGAGTGACCCAACGGGTTACATTTGTTGCTTGAAAGCATATATCCATAGATCTATCTATCCATGTATCTTTGATTGTGTGCTGCATGGAATATCAATACTTTGGGCGTTATTTAATATGTAATCATTACGCCTTGTAATAAAAGCATGCTCATCAGGCTTTATTCAGATGAGAATAGTTTCTCGCGATCATAATTAAATAACTATATATATATATCTATAGCCGAGAGAGTTATTATTGAAAACGACAAGCGGCAACGAGGGCGGTAAAGTATGACATAGTCTTATTCAACCTATTTTTAATAGTCGTTACATACGATTAATCAAAACCAAGTTACTAGTTTATCCCTTTCAAGTAGAAGATTCTGAGTTCATACATTTCCCAACAATAGTTGTGCGTGAATGATAACAAAAGATCTGATTAGACTTGAACTCGGTATAGAAGATTACATGACAACAATGGAACTACTCAGCTAATCCATAATTATATATAGTTGTTCATAAGGTGTACGTCTATCTGAGATCGAAACTCAACTATTTTGACGACGCGGGCGTATTATCTGTTACATTACCAACTTAAGACAATGAATCTAATCTACATTCTTAAATTAAACATTTTAGCAGCTGACAGTGCTCTATTTTTACGACGGACTATGGATTATCGTAGTAGGAACCGACTACCTCACTTATCAGACTGCTATAAGATTATATATATATATATATATAACATATTTCACCCGAAACAAGGCAGGCCGCCACTGTAGACGTAAAGGGTGTGGGTTTTGGGTGTCACCTCAAGTTGGGAGCAGTGTAGCGAGGTGTCTGTTTACATTAGTTTAAAACCTCTCCATTTTGGTACTGTCGGGAAACAAGGAGCATGGTGGGAGTTCCAGAGACTAGCAGCACGAGGAAAGAAGCTATTGGAATAGAAGGCGCTCCGGTATCTGGGGACCTCCACAGTGAATGGTCTAGTGAATTTACGTCGAAGGGGTACTAGAGAAGACAGTTCATCGAAGCACAATCCATTGAAGTATTTGTAAAATCAGCATAAGTATGCCACATTGCGGCGATGGGACAGGGGCTTGAGCTTGGTTGACAGTGAGGGGCCTAATAAATTGCCGACTCTTTTTTGGACCTTGTATAAGAGGGGGAGACTAGTGAATAATGCACCAGGCCCGATGTAGCAACAATACTCCATGCATGGGCGTATGGTGGTTTTGTAGAGATACAGTATAATGTCAGGTGTGAGGAGTTTACTAGCACGGTAGAGGAAGCCCACCTTCTTTGCTGCAGCCTTGGCAATGTCTTTAATGTATTTGCTCCAATTCATGTTAGCTGTGATAAGGTTAGGCCGAGGAGTTTGAATGTTGAACTTTCAGGTAGGGTGTTATTTGCCATGACAATCGATGGTTGGAGAGTTTTCTTGTAGTTATTGAAGGAAAGGAGCTTTGTCTTTGCGGCATTAAAAGTTACCAACCATTTATGATCCCAATCCACTACAGCCTGGAGGTCATTTTCTAAGGATTCAGCTATTGCCTCGGATATGGTCGCGTCTGTTTTTCCCACATTTCAAGAGTAAAGCGTGGTGTCGTCAGCATACATACTAATCTCAGACACAATGTCATCAGGGAGATCGTTTATGAAGATCAGGAACAATAAAGGTCCGAAGACAACTCCCTAGAGTACACCAACATTTATGTCATGTTGCCGAGATGAACGGCCATCGAGGACAACCTGGATTTTTCTTTTGGTTAGGAAGGGTCTAATTGTATTAAATAATTGCCCAGTAATATCGTATGAGCGTAGTTTAAGGAGAAGCTCTTCATGCCATACCTTGTCAAATGCCTTGGATATATCAAGCGCTACTGCCTTAGCTTCACCTGCTTTTTCGAGTGTATGATATATGCGTTCAGAAATGGCCGTTAGGATGTCTGCAGTAGATCTTGCTTGTCTAAATCTATACTGGCGGTTTAGTCGGACTATCGCCAGATTGATTAAGGATTCCAAGATTTTAGCAAAGATCGGGAGTAAAATGATTGGGCGGTAGTTCTGAGGATCAGTTCTATCCCCAGAAATATTGTAGATTGGTGCCACCGAGGCAATTTTCCAGTTGTCGGGGAAGCAAGATTCAGCTAGGCATTTATTGTAGCGTTTGGAGAGGATAGCGGCCAGTTCAGCAGAGCATTTCTTTATTACTATTACATGTATAAGATCAGGCCCACAAGCTTTGGAGGTGTCAAGATTTTTTATGATATTTCTGACCTGGGATGGGGTGATGACCAGGCCATCAAGTGTGGCCTCGGTCCGCAATGGGAACCTGGGAAGGGGTTGTTTTCTGAGTCCAAAGTGGAGTTTGAGGCGAAATGCTGGGCAAGTAGTTCAGCCTCATGATTTGCCGTGCAAACGACATCGTTGTGGTTTGATAGAGGGAGAATCGTTGATTGACCATTGTTCACCACACTATTGTAGATTTTCAAGAAATCGCGAGTACCTAGTTTCTGTGACTGAATGCGTTTTTTGTTAACTCAGTATACCTTCTCTTTGCTTCACCTATCACGGCCTTACAATTATTTCTTGATTCTATAAATTTATGCCTATTAGTAGCTGACTTATGGCGGCCGAATTTACAGAATGCTTGCTTCCTTTAAGCAATGGCAGCTGCACATTCCGAGGTGAACCATTGGGGAGAATAGGGCTTGCTAAAGAATTTTCGTATTGGTGACATAGGCTTCAATGCCTGCTTTGACTCATTCAGCTAACTCATTTACACACTGGTCAGGTTACCCTCCATGGGGCGTCGCTGATGTAATCTCTGATTGACTCAAACTCAGCCTGCTCGTAGTATCTCGTTATTTTGAACAACAGCTCATCAGCTTTTGGACGACTTTTTAGGGTGATATGAATCATTAGCACAATGTGATCAGCATTCCTCGGACATTGAGCTCCGGTCTAGAAGTGGGGCTTGCTGGTCTACACAATCAGGGATGCGTGTCGGGAAATTGACAGTCTGAGAGAGTAAGTGAGCTAAAAAGCAGTTATATGTAGAGTTGCCTGCTAACTAAATACACATCGGTCTTTATTAAAGAGAAGACAATATATATATATATATATATATATATATATATATATATATATATATATATATATATATATATCCCTTCATGCGAGTAAAAACGTGTCGGGCGAAACCATTACAAGTATTTCAGTGAAAGGATGAAAGCAGATAGCAAGTCAGACAATATAGTCGTCTGAAATGAATTCGGGAACAAATCAACACCCTATTACTATAATTGTAACTATAAATGTATAACTATAAATGTATAGCTATAAATCTATAACTATAAATGTATAACTATAACTATAAATATATGCTCCCTTCGGTCGCATATTTTTGCTAGTTGTTTTAAGTTACATATTACATACATTACATTTTAAACAAAGTAAAAGCTAACCGCAAAGAAAGTGTTTAGAAAACAAAATCTTTAAATTCTTTTCAATAAATAGAAGAAAGTTGTTAACTGGAATTATATCATTGTTTCAGAAGATGGTGTAACACAATTTATATTTGGCGGACCAATAGATGACCCACATTCCAGTCTAAAATCTTGAATTTAATTGGACAAAAAAAATTTAAATAAATAATTAGATATTAAATCTGATAAACTATGATTTTTAATTTTATGTTTGCTAAAAAACTGATATCCATGATGGAACCATTTATCTTTCTGGAATTTAAGTCATGTATGTTCGCACTTAAAGGATAATTTTGCGAGTTTATTTTTTACATAGTTAGCATTTTAAACTAAACGCATTTTCGTAGTAAACTTTTATATGAATTTGAATTATTTCTAATTCATTATTTTTTAAATGTAAAAATTTGATTCAATAAATTTGTGCTTTAAAACTTAATTTGTAAAATTTTTTAAAAAAAGACGTTTTAATGAAAACATCTAAGTAAATATATCATTTTTGAGCGACCCATACGATAAATCTCAAAAATGTGTTGTTTACATGTTATTAATCAAATAACGCGCCCCTGTCTTGTGTCTATTTATCTCTTTTCTCTTCCCTCTCTCTCTCTTTCTCTCTCTTTCTCTCTCTCTTTCCCTCTTGTTAATCTGACTCCATGTTAATACCTGTGGATTTCTTGAAATAGAACTTTCTGTACGTTCGATATAGAACGTTATACTAAATATTCAGAGGGCGGATAACACAAATATTGGAGTGGACGGCGGCTGTTCCATCATATTCCATTACAATCTAATTAAATTACGTAACTCAATTATATAGATTTAAAAAATGTGTTTAATTAATCCTATTTTTAATTTTTATTAAGATTATGATTGAGGAAGATATTTTAAATACATCTGGAAATCTGGAAAAACGAATCATAAGAGTATATTTGCGAATATGAATTCATTAGAAGCTTTAAAACAAATTAATTATGTAAATTTGAAAGACGCGTGATGTTTGGAGACGTTTTGGAATAGGTATATATAAGAGCTGATAACTAGATATAAAAAGGAGCGATTAAAACTAATAATATAGTTTTAGCTTCAGACAGACAGATACATAATCTTCATTATCAATAGACAAGTCGTTTTCTTATTTTTTTCTTTTTTCTTTCTATTCCGAGTTATACACGTTTGTTTTCTTATTTTTCTTTAACTTCGTCGATTTTAGACGTTATTATATATTTATTTTAGTGAAAATACTGGTGTTATATAATGATGGACGTAACTTGTCGGATTATAAAAACCTTATGAGAATGTTATATAATGATGGACGTAACTTGTTCGATTATAAAAACCTTTATGAGAATGTTATATGATAATGGACGTGTGGCGGAAAACGGGTGTTGGGTCGTTGGTTTGGCTGGTGCGACTTAAGTGCGTACCGCCGAGTGCATAGAGTGCGATGCTGTTTCCGTGAATCGAAACGTGACAAGTGACGAGACAATGTTTGACCCTTGTTCAAAAGGTCATCCTGCACCTGTGTGGATCACGTGATATTACGCCACAGTTTGAGATGTGAGAAAATTGGAGTTTTAAAACCAGTTCGGACTTAGGAGGCGTAGAAGTCGGACGAAGGAATTAAGATGTAGCCAAGTCAGAACGGGAAATGTTTTCCCTAAGAAAGAATACTGGCGAACAAGATGTCCTTCTCCCCCCTGTCTCCTAAAAAAAAGGACTGATTAGACAATAAGCTAACTAAGAATTAACCACGATATTCCTAAGTCTCCCTCTCTTTCTCTCTCTCTCTCTCTCTCTCTCTCTCTCAACGATAGCAAAACATCTCCACGGGCAATAGAAACTGACGCCGAATAAAAAGTAATTAAAATGAAAAGATGGTTGTCTTATGAAGCGGGTGATAAAGGTCTTTTGTTACCGACAACTCACGGAGATGGCCACTACAGAGGCGAAGAAAGTAGTCAACCACTAGACGACAGAGCAAACCAAGAAGAAACGAAGGTATGAATTTTTAAGGGGCTATGCAACACTGTTGAACCATGTTTTTCTGTCATTTTTATAAAAAGTGTACACTCATATAAATACATACATACACATATCTATATATATACATATATATAAATATGAGAAAAGAAAGGATGAGGGTAATCCGACGTAATGGGAAATAAAAAAGGAAAACCCTAAAGATGTTCTTTTTTATGTAAGACTTCCTCAGGATGATAATTTTAAGAAAAATGTCATGCAAGTACATAGAAATATTTTCTATATACTTGCATGACATTTTTCTTAAAAGTATCATCCTGAGGAAGTCTTACAAATAAAACGTTGATGTATACATAAAAAAGAACATCTTTTGGTTTTTCCTTTTTTATTTCCCACATATATATATATATATATATATATATATATGTGTGTGTGTGTGTGTGTGTGTGTGTGTGTGTGTGTGTGTGTGTGTATTTATATCGTTAATATAATATACTAGTAGGAAGACTCAACGTTGCTGGGGATTTTATTAGGATCACTACTATGTACTTTTTACTATGCTAATAACATCATATTCCTTCCTTTATTTTTACTGTCTATTCCTCTCGTTTCACGCCTAAAGGTTGTCGGAACAAGCTGAAATGTTGGATAATACTCTGAAATAATTACTTATACCCATTGTTTAAATTTTATTAAAATCGGATATACGTACTTGAATTTTGAAGCGGGTTATGTCCCCACAAATCACTTTGGGGTGAGAGCCCTTCGATCTTCAGCACATAAAAGGGAAACGTAGAAATTGTCTTTCCTGGAGAATGTTATACGTATGATATAAATTTCATCAAAATAGGATATATTTGATGCTTTAAAGGAGGCTCAGACCCAATAGCTCCCTTAGAAAGGCACTTAGAGATTTGAGACCACTTCTATTGTCTTACTCGGAAAATGTTATAAGTATGATTTAAATTTCATCAAAATAGGATACATTTGAAGTTTTAAAGGAGGTTCTTACCCCATAGCTCCCTTAAGCTGGGAGGACCCTTAGTGATTCGGTACCACTTGCAATTTCTCCTTGAGAAAATGTTATACATATGATTTAAATTTTATAAAAATAGGATATATTTGAAGTTTTCAAGGGGTTACGCCCTCATATCCTATATAGTGGAGCACTTAGATATTCGGGAACACTTCCATTGTCTTTCCTGGTAGATTTTACATAAGAATGCACTTTTAGATGTTATGTAGATTCTCTAACATTTATTTCAATAGATAACACACAAGCATCACACATTGAGTTTTATAGTGAGAGATTTCAAAATATCTGCCGATTTTACACGATATATTGTAGAAAATATCATAATATGTTTAAGAATGTTTTACATATATATATATAAATATATACATCACAGAATATCTACATATTTTCAATATATTTCGAATATTCGTATACTTTACACAGTATATTCTAACTGTCTGCTTCTTTTACATATTTTTTAATATCAGTATGTTTTACATAATTTATATTTAGAATATCTTCATATTTTACATGATATTTTTCAGAATGGCTACATATTTGATATAGCTGCATGTTTTAATGTGTTAGATATATCTATTACAGAATATCTGAATATTTTATATAAGTACTGAATATCAAAATATTTCCCATGATATATTTACGAATATCTGTATGTTTGACATAATACTTTTCAAAATGTACTACTTTCCAATATAAATATGTTTGTTCTATGTCAGAATATCATTCTAACTTACGACTATTATTAACTGGCATTTTTATTATATCTGTCACTGCATCAATATATAAAATCTAAATTATGATTGTATTTATTGCTTCCATGTACCATTCATTCAATAATTCTTCCATCTTTTCTATCCTTCGTTTTTTTCTCTTTTTCTTCGCCTATTCTTTATTTTCTCTTTCCTTAAATGGAATCTACTTTGTTATTTATTTCTTCTTATGCATTCAATCAAATATTTATTTATGTTTTTTTCTTGTCTGTTTTGTGAATTAATGTGGTCTCGTCGATTTTATATTATATTCTCTTCAATTTGATATCATATGTTATATTGTTTACCGTCTCCCTCCCGTCATATAACAACGTACAGTTGAAGGAACGTATAGGTTAGAGACGAATTTACCGAATGGAAATGTCAGAGAAATAATTGAGCGAAATATCGAAAGGCTACCACTTTTATGAATAATAAGATAAGTAAGACAAAATGTTAGTATTTTCATTTTTTTTATGTAATAAACATATATATATATATACATATATATATATACACACACACATATATATATATATATATAAAGTTAGATATGTTTATATGTTTATATATTTTATGTATAATGTTTACTCCTAAACTAATAAACCGATCATTATGATTTTTGGGAAATTACTGCAAGGTGTAAGTGGTCGTAATATGGGCTATATTTAGTTTAATTTAATGTAAAAGTGGCTTATGAAGGTCTGGAAGCCTTTAGTGTAAATTCAGATACTTCCGATTTTATTAAATTTGAACAATAAGACATCAGTTTCTTTAGAGTATTTTTAAAATTTAGTCTGCATAATATGAGCACAATCTACTATTTGAAAATTTAAATATTTACGATTTGTATTAAATTGGACTCATAGTTATTAGACACAAATTAAGCAATATTTTCTGAATTCTGAAGACTCTTTAAAAATATAATGAGGTCTTAAATATATGAAGGTCTTAATTTGAGACACTTTGTAGAATCAAAACGATGTATGGATTTTTGTTATAATTGGAATAAGCTTCTAGTAACGTTATATCTTGATTTTAATATTCGTTATGTACCTAGAATTAGTGCAAAATTTTTCTGTTCTGGGAATTATTTTTTTCAGTCGTTGGACCGGTATTTTTCACATATATATGTATACCTAATAGATCGTCTGCTTGGCCTGTGTTCATAAAAGTATGAATTCTATCTTCCCTCCCTCCACCCAGTAATGGATGAGATAGGGTATACTCGACTCTAAACTCTTACTAGGTCTTGAAATACGGACCTAGAAAAGTAAACCTCCGTTAGATCTCAGATTTGAGGACACCGTGCACCTATAAATATCTTCATACATAATGGTGTGAGTTAGGGTTGTTATCAACAATGCATGAGAAAATCAGATAACCATATATTTATTTAACATATAAAGTTATTTTGTAAAATTTCTTAACTTAGATTCATATAGCAATACATCTGAAATATCGATATTTTCTTCTTACTAGCCTATCTTAACTTTTTGTTGCTGAATCATGTTATTGGACATAAAAGTACTTCGTTTCAGTTTATTTAAAAAGGTAATTATTATTATGATTATGTTAAGAAATGAATATATATGTTTTCTATAGATTGGCCTATATCCTGTTTCTTTGTTGCGTCAATATAATGGATGAATTTATTTTAACACGTGGTTCCTTGTATTTCTATTTTAGATTTTAATTTTTAAATTGTTAGGTTTTTGTTTAGTTAAGTTTTTTTACTTATTTATTATTTATGCATTGTTAGCCTAAGGTAAATTTATTTCTGTGTAGGCAGCTGTTTGCTATCTCACTTCTACAGTTTAATAGCTAGCTGTGTATATAAAAACACCCGGCAAAAATAACTCCATGCATTTTAGCCTCAAGATTCCCCTGGGGATGAAACGCGGGAGCCTCTGTGTAGCTTAATTGCCATAAATATATTTTCATAGCTTACTAGATAGCTCTACTTACGTATCGAGGACTGTTGAAGTAAATACTGAAAATTGATACATAAAAAATGATATCCTTTTATAAAGTTGTATGTGGATACATGAAATGAAACCATTAAAATATTCCTTTGATTTTATCTAAAGTTACTAGTAGAAATTGCCGGTTAGGTCCATAAAATAATTGAAATATATAAAAACGTAATAAAAATAATATTCTATTTTTAAATAGATTTTCTTGGTTTTATGAAATAAAAATAAAATTAAACAAAGAGTATTTTCGTAAAAAATTATTTAAACAAGTTTTAATACATTTGAACAATTATTTTCTGGTAGTTTTAGTTGATAAAAACGAATTTGTATCAATTCGTTAAAGACATTCGACGTTTCACAGCTATCTATAAGAAACGCTGCATCAACAATTAGTATTTTTTTAAATAGCACCGTGTTAACAGTTTTTATGACTTAACCGCGTATTGCAAATTTTATTTTAAACTTCTTTTTCAATGTTAAAATTTTAAAGCATGGCTATATTTGAAATCATTCTTTACCAGCTACATTCTCCACACGGGCAACGCCAGGGTAATATCCCTAGTATATATATATATATATATATATATATATATATATATATATATATATGTGTGTGTGTGTGTGTGTGTGTGTGTGTGTGTGTGTGTGTGTGTGTGTCCTAAGAAAATTTACCAGAACTGTTCAATGTAAAAGTTCGATGAATGTTTACATTTAACAACAATTTTCTTCGTATCTCGTATTTTAATCTTTATTTTTTATTTTCAATTTTATCTTTTATTTACTCCTAATAGATAATGATTAATAATAATATAATAAATTAATACTTTTCGTTTAATATTAAATGATAGAACATTATGCACAAATAAAATTAGACATATCGTATTTTGTAAATAGTTGAAAACATTAAACAGGCTAGTTTTTTTTAGCACTCAACTTTCGTATTTCTAAATATGAAATAGTTTTGTCCCTTAAGTAATCGATACTTTTATAATAACTTTTGGATGATTAAAAAACTATTTACATATATATATGATTATCGGACTTCCGACGTTTGTAATGTTGAGCATATTTTCTATAGCTCTGTATTATAACTACAAAATATTTGGTTCTTTTTAGGAATTGATTTCTTTCAGGAATGCATGTAAAAGGGTTTTTGATTTTATTTTACTTAGGGATTTCCATCCCGAAGTGATTTGATGCTCTTCCGATAAGCTGCATGTTTATTACCGGTGGTTGTTTGTGCGCGAAACAATTGTAAAGTTACATTGAATTATTTTGTAAATTCGGCAATGGAAAAATGAATAAAGAATTGGTCATTGGAATTTAAATACCATTGTTTGCTTACACACACACTCACACATATATATATGGGAAATGAAAAAGGAAAAACCAAAAGATGTTTTTTTTATGTATTCATCAACGTTTCGTCTTTATTTGTAAGACTTCCTCAGGATGATAATTTTAAGGAAAAATGTCATGCAAGTACATGAAAACATTCGGTCGATATGATGGGTTAATGAGAAGAAGTAGTAGCCACTACTGGGAGCGCAGGACCGAGGTCCGGGCTGAGATAAGTCAGTGGCAGGGAATGAAATAAATGTGGATGGCTGTGAGTGAAAAAGTGAAGGGGTGGGAGTGAATGAAATTATTGTGGATGGCTGTGAGTGAAACAGTGGAGGGGTGGGGAAAGAGGAGGCGAGAGAGGAGGCTCTGTGTTTTTGGTGTGTAGGTAGTGTCATAGTTTTATATATATATATATATATATATATATATATTGATCAGTTTTTTAGTTGCACATCTATATATACTTATAAAACTATAGATCTTATATGTCTGTATATTTTACCGTGCACACTGGCTGACATCTCAGAAGGCGAATGGCGTCATAACGTTATAATCTATTTTCATGACGTCATATATATATATATATATATATATATATATATATATATATATATATATATATATATATATATATATGATTTTCTTTCTTGTTAATAATTATTAGTACAAAAGTATACAGAAAATAAGAGAAAGAAAAGGCAAAATAGGTGGAGTGAGAAATAAGGTAAAGAGAGTAAAAGAGATATATTGAATGATATATATATATATAACAAACACTGACCCAACCAGTTCATTGATGGTCTAGTGTTATATAAAACCATTCAATTCTAACAAAGTGTTTTAATAGAAAAACAATTAATAAAATCAGAAACACAAAGGACGGATTTTACAATAGGGAGGACGGTAAAATATTCTTAATATTTGGGCCGTGTTTTAATAAGTTCCAACAACAAAACCAGTATAAAATTCCGATATTGAAATAGATTAAAAAATAAACAACAAATTAAAAAGTGTATCTACTTATATAAACGTTATTTAGTTTAGAAATAAGAACTGCGCTACAGATTTAACTGTAATATGTTTATACACACACACACACACACATATATATATATATATATATATATATATATATATATATATAGAGAGAGAGAGAGAGAGAGAGAGAGAGAGAGAGAGAGAGAGAGAGAGAGAGAAATAGATTGAGTGAAAGAAAAATTAGAAATCTACAACACAAATTGAGGATAAATGAGATCAATCAAATCTAATTTCTTGCAATTTACGCAGAGTTTTCTATTTCTCCCGGCATTTTCCCACTTTCGTTGAAATCAAGCAGCCTAAAATTTAAGAACTTAGTTTTCTATTACGACTTTTTTATATGTTATTTTAGGAAGCGGTGAATCGCTTCAAGATATCTGAATATTCGATTAGAATGCGCACATCAACGCGGGAAAATATGCACACACGAAAGAGAAATCACGCGCACAGAAGCACAAACACATATAATCATATAAATACTTATAGATATATACAAGATATATAGATAGATGGAGATAGATAGAGATATCGTGATAAAGATAGATAAAGATAGATAACTACATAGGTAGATAGCTAAGTACGTAGATAAATAGATACATAACAATTAGATAGATAGATAGATAGATAGATAGATAGATAGATAGATAGATAGATAGATAGATAGATGAGTAAGATTCTGATTTGGATGGAGGGGTATGTTAAAATAGTAATCATTTAAGTTTAAAGAGTTTCTGAGTGGCGGCGAAAGAATATGGGTGGCCTTATTGGGTTTACGTGTACCTTCTTCATATAGAGAAATGTTTACACTAATTTATTTGGATATGCGAGTGAAATGACATAAGCATATTACCTCTTATATACATATCTTGTGTGTCAAAAGATGTATACATACTTGTAACAATTGTATAATGCTACGCTTGTTACAGAAAGAAAACCGTCAATTTGAGTTGTGCGTGTGTTTGAGGGATCGTGATTCAAAAAAATTGCCCACAGCATCTAAGTAAAGTTTAGAATATGACGTAATTTCCGGAAAAGTGATTTTTCGTCTCCTTTCCGACAAGACTTCAGGCGAAACAGTCACCAAAAACTGCCTTCCCCGAAAGAAAATGTGATCGGGAGGACGAGCAATGCGAGAAAGCATAGCATGGCGGATCAAGCCGCCCCCTAACTCTCTCTCTCTCTCTCTCTTTCTCTCTCTCTCTCTCTCTCTCTCTCTCTATATATATATATATATATATATATATATATATAAAACAATGACAGATCTCTTAATAAATTATACACACACACACACATATATATATATATATATATATATATATATATATATATATATATATATATATATATATATATATATATATATATATATATGATGTCTGTAACAACATTTGTAACGCGGTTTTGGAGATAATAAATCCTCCATTAAAAAAGCCTCGTGTTTGCATGTTAATTGATGACGATTACGACTAGAAATGTGTGCCAGCCCCGATGTATATAATCGGTTATCCATACTTCGATCGACGCGACTAAACAAAGCCGAATCCAAAACAGTAGTTGAATACAAATATGTGAAAATACAAAAGAAACTGTGATGTAAATAATTCAATTGCTTCACGTTACGAGGCGTACCCGGGCGAAAACATCGAGAATATGTGATGACAATACATTAATGTTATGCTTTCAATAGATTTTCAAAATTAAAATGATTTTAAAGAACACATGATTTACAAAAATTCAAATGGGGTATACCTAATTTTTTACACGTAGTTTCGTCAGAGTCAAGTAATTGGCTTTGAGGAAACCAATAGGCTGAAATATTTGCATTCACACTGTAAGCCAAATAACTTATACATTTATTTAATCTACTTATAAATATTTGAATATATTAGATCGGGTGTATACTAGCATTATTACTTAATAATTGTGAATCTATCTCGACGTGTCTCGTCCAGTTATTTTCATTTATATTCTACGGTAGATTAGAATCCGAAACTTGGTTGCACAACTATGCAAGAGGAATGAAAACTCCGAAATAAAACTAGGTTAGCTATGCAATTTCCGGAAGTATTTACAATCGTCCTGCACCTTTCCTTGCCACTGCCTTACCAGGAGTAGTTGCTCCTTGTGCAAACATTGATTCACTATTAACAGCTCGCACAGGCACCCTTACATAGAGTATCCATTGTTTCCCGAGACTGAAATTTAGACTGAGCGTATATATATATATATATATATATATATATATATATATATATATATATATATATATATATAGTGTGTGTGTGTTAAAGTGAATAATTTTGGTAAGAAATCCGAGTAAGAGAGCTCAATGTAGAAAACAGAGCTAGAATAGAGTATAGAAAGAAAAAATTCACATAAATATTGTAACTATCGAGATTTATAATTTATTTCGACCTTCTGGCCTCTCTAGTATGCAATCGAAACAGCTACATATTGAAAATGGCATTATGGAATATTGGAAATTTCCAATATTAGGATATCCCGTTAACATTCTGAAGAGGCTAGGAGGTCGAAATAAATTATAATGCCGCCAGTTACAATGTGTATGTGAATTCTTTCTTTCTATACTTTCTCTCTCTCTCTCTTTCTCTCTCTCTCTCTCTCTCTCTCTATCTATCTCTTGGGGTAGCATGGGGAAAATGGATTAAGACGGCCAATGAAATGGTGAAAAAAACAGGTGTCCGTTCCTAATAGCTGAGAGGCAAGAGTCAAATGGTCAAAAACATAATTCAAATGTACCCGGATATGAATGAATATAAATAAATAAATACATAGATAGATACACAAGTGAACATGTGTTCATACATACCCACGCCCACACGCAGACACATCAGAACGTCCACTTACGTATGTCAGCTTACCTATACACCCGCGCATACACAGACATACATCAGTATACATATGAAGCAGGGAGAGAGAAAAGGGGAAGAGGGGGAGAGGCCAATTGGCTGGAGTCATGGAAAGTTAAGAGTGGTGTGTTTTTTTAGTACACGGGGAGTTTGTGAACTTAGAAAAATGAAAAATTAAAATACTGTAGAGATGGGTACATGCATATATCCGCATACACACTCACAAACATACATACACATATGCATATGAACACACACATACACACCCATATAATATACACACATATGTATACATACATATACCCATACATACACATGCATACATGCATACACATAAATACACATCCGTACCCACACATACACGCACATTCATGTGGAGAGAGAGCTAGAGGGGGAGATGCATATGCAGATACATGTGTATAGAAATATACATGCACATACGTACATCCGCAAGGGCATACGCACACACATATATATGGAGAGAAGGAAACCAAAAGCGAAAGAGAGAGAGAGAGAGAAAGGGGGATAGACAGATGAATGAATACAATTTACTGGTGGACCTGGCAAGTATGAAAACAAATTAAAAACAGCAAACAAAAAGTGGGTATTGGGGCTCTTAAAGTGGGAATATGTTAGCATCCCACCGTAACACACACGCTTATCGAAAAATGTTGTCAGTCAGTTCGTATGTTTGTAGAAAGAATAACTATTGAGAAGTCCCAGGTCTATATTTAGTCCTGAGGTATGAGTGTTTAGTCTCAGAGTAAGTTTTGTCTAATCGTTTGTTTGTGGTTGTTGAGACGTTTGCAGAACTCCAGGCTTGTTTCCTCAACATAGTTGCCTTTTGCGCATCTGGTGCAGGGTATCAGGTAAACCACGTTGGGGCTATTACAAGTGGAAGAAAATATATCGCTTCTTTGCCGCTTCTTTGTTCAAGTGGTTCTGCGTTAAGGAGAACCTGCATTAATGTTGTGTTTTTAATGACAAGTGGGTCCTTGAAAAGACCAAGATGCCCGCAGTTCTCGACGAAGACAAATAATGCTGTTAGAGAAATCGTTACGTGTTCGTTTGTACTTTCTTCCTTAAAACCACAAAGTAATAAACGATGTTAATTTTAAATATCAACAACGTTTATTAAGCGTCAGATAAATAAATAAAAGACATGTTTAATCCTTGCAATGCGAAAATACAGGCAGGAGGTAATGTCTTTGTTCAGAGTTCATCTTATAGTAACATGTCGGGGATATGTTCTTATGCAATTACAGTTCTCAGTTTTGAAATACAGATTCAAGTGTTTTTTGCAATGTCGACCTAAAGTTTTGAATTAAGTTTGCTTTGGAGAACTATTTTCATCAATTCCTCGATAAACAAAAAGATTAAAGTAGAATCGTCTTCGGTCTTTAGTTATGATGATTTTTATTCGCCACCTTTCAAACTCGCTAAGTAGTGTATATGAATGGAACCAATCAGTGAAACTTACTAATTTGTGGACTTTTCAAAGAGGCTAATATGTTTTCGAATAAACTGATACAAGTAGTGTTTAAAAACTCGTTCATCTCATAGGTAGCGTAGCGAAATAAATTTTATATGTATATATATATATGTGTGTGTGTGTGTGTGTGTGTGTGTGTGTTTGTGTAGAATATAAAATGAAAAAGGCGGATCTACTAAGACAAGACAATAGAATTATGTCATATAGTGAAACTTTAATATTGTTTGTCATTCCAAAGACTTTATCAGAAGTAAGTTAACATGGTTATTTTGTTATATTTACAATACGACACAGACAATGGAGTATAAAAACAGCGAATTAGTGGAGACCACTAGACCAACAACTCAAACTGAAAACGGAATACAGGGAATAGATCACATAATTCTGTAAAACATGCCATAGTATTTATAGAAAGACTAAGACTAGCAACATCACGTCTGTGAGAGAGAGGGTGCAGAGAAGAAGAAAGGGTGGGGGCAATCAAATTGCAGATACGTTTCTGCAGTTTATCAAGAACCCTCAAATGGAGCAGAGATTCAGTAGTCTAAATATGACAACCGTACTCCATACATGATCTGATAGTAGATTTATAGATATACAGAATAGCCTCAGGTGTGAGAAAGTGTTTTGGACGATAGAGAGAACCGACTTTACGAGAAGCAGTAAGAGCAATGGATCTAATGTATGAACTCCAAGAAAGATTTGATGAGAGAAAAAGACTAAGAAGTTTCAGAGTCAATTTATTCTCAAAAGCAGCCACATCTTACCCGAAACCACAACTGAAACCATGTCAACTTCTAGATCAGCTGCATATTTCAGCTGATTCGAGGGTAGATGGGCGAGAAGCAACACCAGAATAGAGAGTAGTATCATCAACATAGATGTTAATTTTCTGAAAAATATTTTTTGAAGATCACTTATTTAGAGAAGAAACAGTGTTGGGCCAGAATAGAGCCCTGAGGAACACCAGCATTGATAGTAAAATGAGAATGAACAGATACCGTCCAAAGTTACTCGCAAGCTTCGATTAGACAGAAAAAAACTCATAATGTCAAAAACCTCACCAACAATACCAATAATACCTGAAGTTTGTGTAGGAGACCAGAATGCCACACTCTGTCGGACGCTTTCGAAATGTCAAGCGCAATGGCTCTACCCTATCCTGAATTATCGATAAACCGACAGAGTCGTTCAGTTACAACAGTTAAAAGATCAGCAGTTGAACAACAACCACGAAAGCCATACTGAACATCACTTAAGAGGCCCAGACTTTCCAGATAATGAACAAGCTGCAATTTAGCAACCTTCCAAAAACTTTGCTAATAACAGGGAGAAGACTAACAGTACGATATTTAGTTCCATCAGATCGATCACCAGCATTTTTAAAGATATGGACAATGAATAATTCAGACAGGATAGAAGAAAGTTCAAGAACACAAGGATTGAGAACGACAACAGGAATTGAATCAGGACCGGAAGCCTTAAACTGGTCAAGATCAGAAAGAACGAGAGCAACCATCTTTAGCATGATAATAACAGAATCAAGAGACTGATCAGTTTTCAAAGGAAAGTTTCTAAGAGCAGCACCCGAATCATCAAGAAAGAATTGTCAGGAAAAGAACAAGCAAAGATATCAGCCTTATCCTTAGAAGATGAAATAACCTGAAGACTTAAAAAAGGAGGAATAGCAGACTTGCCACTATTAATTAAACTATTGTCGATTCTCTAAAAAATCACGAACCACCCCTTTGAGATGAGATAGTCACGAATCGTTTGGAAATAGTTAGACTTAGCCTCTAAGATTGCTCTCTTTCAGGCATTGCTAGCTCTTCTGTAGAATTGTCTATAAATCTAAAAAAATATCCCGACGATACTCATTAAAGTAATGGTTACGATGAGCAATAGCAGCAGCATAACAGATGAAACCCATAGAGGAGAATGATGTTTGGTTTGAAACTTACTATGAAGAATAAAGGTGTCAATTTCAACAAGAAGCCGGTGATTAACCTCTCTATCAACATTATTCGGAGACATACCAAATATAGGAACCCATGGAACGTCACATACGAAGCTGCGAAGCCCATCACAATCAGACCTCCTGTAGTTGAACGTCTACATATGGAAGGGATGATCAATAGAAGACTTTACCGACAAATCAATCTCAACGTTAACAACAGCATGATCAGAAGAGCCCAATGGAGGAGAATAGGAAATAGAACATTAGCCAGGAACAGAATAAGGAAAAGATCAAGTAAGGATGGTTGATGAATATCATTATTAGAAAAACGTGTGAGGAAGATGACAATTGGAGACAAGTCACGAGACATAGAAAGATTTCACCAGATATATCTGTGCGGGTGAAGTGAGGGAGCCAGTCAGAATGATGAGCATTGAAGTCACCAAAACAAATATGGAGCTTGACGCATAAACTTTCAATGCATCATCAACAACGGAGCAGACATTGTCAGAAGGTGAACCGTACAAAAGAAACAAATAAAATGTTAAATGCAGCAAAGACAACTTCAGACAGATAAAAGGACACTGATAAGATTCAAGGCTTGGGTCACGTGCAATGGGGAGATCCTTGCGAAGAAAAAGAGCAAAGCCATGCAAATGCGTGGAAGAGTCTAAGCGAACAAGAAGCAAATAACCATCCACATGTAGGTCTTTACTATAAATAGAATGATCCAGATTAGTCTAACAAAGAGAAAGGGTGTGAGGAAATTTTCCCAAGATACAGGACTGAACATCAGGAAAGTTTGACTTGAGACTTCTGACGTTTCTATAGGAAGTAGTAAGGTGTTTGTTGTGTGGATTTCTAAAAGGCATAATAATAAAAAAGGCAAGAAAAGTAGAATTACTTCAAGACAAAAGAAGCCTGAAAGAGACCCAACTACCAGCATTTAATCCCCTGGACCCCAAACAGGCTAGCTAAAAAAATAAGCCATTACAGAGCCCAATAGGGAGAGAACGGGTTTACTAGGCTGGCTGACCAAAAAATATATATCCCTAAACTGGTTACGTGGCTAACCAGAAACCGGTGTTTTTATCGTGATACCATCACACTCGCACAAATGTTAAAGATGGACTTCTCCCAAAGAAGTAATACTCCAGCCCGTCATTTTAAGAGTCCAGGCGTCAAAAGTGACCAGGAACTGGGCAAGGCAGTAGAGCGGGTCAGGTCCCTGAAGTATTTACGTATCCACATATATGTTAGAGTAGAGTGACTCTCTTTTTTGTTTGCTTTATTTAGTTTTAGTAAACCTTATAATATACTTGCATATATATAACACTAATAAATACTCAAAAGTAACCAATGACAACACCTCACTACAGTTTCACGGTAAATTTGATTGTAAGAAGGGTGTTTCTATCCTACTATCTTACACGTCTGTATACACCCGAATTCAAGCTCAAACTAGAAAATTTTGAACGTTACATTTCCAAAAGTTTGCTTTTCAAAATTCTTTCACATAAAAATCGCATCAACTAAATAATGTTCATTTACGGTTAAATAATATTGTTAAACTATAGTGTGTCTCTTTTTGTTTCCTTTGTTCTATATATGTATTTTTAAGTATACCTTATAATACACTTGTATACATTTAACAGTAATAAATATTTGAACGGAATTTATCACAACACATCACTGCAGCTTCACAGTAATATTTTTAATGATTGATTTTGAATTCACCAATATTATTTTTTAAATCTCCTTTGGCGTGTTGGTTTTTCTGATTTAAAAATAAATTGACTCTAGTGATTGAAGCGTAATTCACTAATAGTAATTTCCAAAATTTCTTTGGTGTTTTGGGTTTTCTATAAAGAAAAATAGTAATTCTCCAACTCATTGGGATTGATTGATGTATTCCATTCCAATTATAACTGGGCACAACTTTGTCCTTTCTCTGAAGGTGTTACTCACGTATTTATATATATATATATATATATATATATATATATATATATATATATATTTATAATAACAAGCAGTATTAATAGCTGCATGCACGATCCAAATACGTTTGTTGATCACTTTAAACTGCTTGTGTAAATTTAGCCGCCGATTCGCTATTTATAAAGTTAAATTCCTCTCTAATTATAAACTAGTTCCCTATGGTCGAGGGGTTAAGCCTCTTAACTGCAAATCAGTGGCGATTTGTGATCAAGGTTCACGCCTGCTGACCGTTGAGAATTAGCTTCCTGCACTGAAGATTGCGTTAGCATGAAACATGGATGTCTGTAGGTATTTAATAATTAATATTTATTTATAAATATTATTATTATATATATATATATATATATATATATATATATATATATATATATATATATATATATATATATATATGTTCTGATGTTGATTTTTGGCGAGAATGACAGCGTATGAACGCCATATTATGGTGATTCACTTCCTAAGTGATGAGAGAGTTAACTCTCTTACATGCATTGTCTGCATTACGTCACCCTATAGAGGGACGTATATATTTATTTATTTATTTATTTACAATAAAAGTTATCCACGTACATGTGTTGTTCGGTATCTACCGATCTTACCACGTGCATAACTTTTATCTATAAATAGATAAGTAAATAAAATGGGGCGACATAATTCAGACAATGCATGTGAGTTAACTCTTTCGTCACTTACGAAGTGAAACACTATAATATAGCGTTCATAAGCTATCGTTTTTGCTAATGAAAAGAAATATATATAATTTATAAGCGACAAAAAGCATGCATAGTTCAGGCAAGAATTAATAGTTGAAAGGAAACATTTAAGACTACAGACAATGTGGTCGTGGTTTCGAATCTTGTAAAAGTCAGAAACGATGGAGAGCGGTAGATAGCGGGAAACACGTGTACGTGAATAACTTATATATCGTCCAATTTGCTTGCTATTGTCCGGTTATAAATCTAGACCGTAGTCTGAACTAATCAACGTCTCAAGAGTTTAAGTGTTTATTAACGTACTTAATAATTGGGAGGTATCTTTATAATATTGATGAATATATGCAAAAAATATATATAATATCTAAAATATACTAATCAGAACTCATCATCTACAATTAATATTTATTTTTCATTAACTTTTATTAATTAATTTTCTTTCCAAATTAATATTTTTCCTCATCTAGGTAATTAAATCCTTAATTAAATGCTTACAGTTAATACGAAATATCACAATACGCAAATGTATATATATATATATATATATATATATATATATATATATATATATATATATATATATATATATATATATATATTTGGTTGTGTAGTCAAACACTCGTACTTATAGCTCAATAAATAGTTCACTTTTCAATACTTATACTCACACGCAAAAAAACAGACACACGCGCACACACACACACATATGCACACACGCACACGCACACACACACACACATATATATATATATATATATATATATATAGAGAGAGAGAGAGAGAGAGAGAGAGAGAGAGAGGGGAACCTGAGTTTTAATATTAAAGTCAAAATGAAATCTTAAGGAAAAAAGAAAAAAAGAAAATGGAAAACATAGTTTCACATATGCATAAATTGCAGTGCATAAGTCGGATATTCGAAGAGGATACCCTTCACCGGTTTGGTTACAAGTTTACCGAGCTTATGTTCCATGTCTGTGGAAATCATCAGACTACGTACGTAGATTTATATTTGACGGGTTTTTTTTATATTAAACTAGGGCTTACTATAGCTACTAGCCAATCAGAGTCGTTGGTTGTATTACACTCTCTCTACTTGTTTATATCAATCAGCCAATGGAGTGTCACGTTTTTTGTTTTAAAGGAGTTTGGGCGTTTCTCACTTTTAAGGAGAAGGAAAACAACATATCTGTAACATTTTTCTGCTACCTATTACCAGCTAAGGTTTATGTTTAATAATAGGTTTAACATATACAGGCATATGTTTTTTATTTATTTATTTTTATTTTTGTATTTTTAGGTATGTTATTTTTTATTTCATTATTTTTTATTCATTTATATTAGTATATATATATATTAGGTTGGTCAAAAAGTTCGTTTATTTGTTGAGTGTTATATTCCGGCTTATGAAAAATCGTTTGATATTCTTATTCTTTCAATCCTGTATTTGGTGTAGCGAGTATGTTGATGTCTGTGTGTGATAAGCCTCCGAGAAGAGGAGTTCTTACAGTTTTGCTTGTACTTCAGGCTTTTAAATGGCCGATCAAGCAGTACGCTACCGACATCTGTTTTTGTTTCACTACAGAAAAAGAAAGAAATCTACAGAAACCTGCATAAAGCTATGCCATGTGTATTGGTAGAATACTGTTACAGAACTGGTGTGCCAGAAATGGTTTGCTCGATTCCGAAAAGGAAATCTTTCAGTGAGAGATGCTCCTCGCTTTAATCGACAGTGAATAAGTGAAAGCTGTAGTTAAACACACTCGGTTATGTTTCTAAACTTATGTTTCCTTCTTCTTAAAAAAATGAACAAACTTTTTGGTTTACCCAATATATTAGGTTGCCCAAAAAATTGGATCGTTTATTTTTTACTTCTATCAATTTATAGAGAACCCAAACATCAAGTTAAGAAACATAATCGAATTTATGCAATTCATTTTCCACGCTCGATTTGGAAATTTTGAGAATGTCTGAGATTTGTCTGAGTGGCAAGCGGCAATCTTGTTCAACTTGGTTACTGTCGATGATCTTTGGACGGCAAGAGCAAGGAATATCTCTCACTGAAAAATTCCTTTTCGGAATCGAGAAAACCATTTCTAGCCCACCCGTTCTGGAACAGCATTCTAACAATAGACAGGGAATAATTTTATTAACGTATCTGTAGCTATTTCTGTAGCTTTGCTGTAGTAAAAAAGCATCATATGTTAGTATCGCTGTGCTTGATCTACCATTTCAAGCCTGAAATACAAGAAAAAATGTAAGAGCTTCTCTGTTCGGGGGTTTGTTATACACTGACGTCAACATGCTCGTTAAACCCAATACGTTATTTGAAGAATAGGACTATAAGACGGGCTTTAGTAAGCAGGAAATATGACATTCAAAAAACGAACGAACCTTTTTCCCAACCATTTATATATATATATATATATATATATATATATATATATATATATAAAACTATACATGAAAGTGCATGCATGTATGTATCTCTCTCTCTCTCTCTCTCTATATATATATATATATATATATATATATATAATTTTATTTTAAAACTATGCATTAAAGTGCATGTATATATATATATATATATATACATAATTTTATTTAAAAGCTATATATTAACGTGCATCTCTCTCTCTCTCTCTCTATATATATATATATATAATATCAGTTAAAAACTACGCATTAAAGTGCATGTATATATATATATATATATATATATATATATATATATATATATATATATATATATGTATATATAATTTAATTTAAAAACTGTACATTAAAATGCATGCGGTGTGTCTCCGAGTTTAATCGATCTCGCCATACTGAACCTGGCGCAAAATTCTGCTGGTCGGAGCTGATCGACTCGTCAGTATTTGTTCAGCTGCCGAAAACTGAGAGAAAAAGCGGGGAAGCACAATTTATGGTTTACGTGAGGTTGTGCTTTTTGTGTATTCCCTCATAAAAGATATCCAGTGTTTGTAAAAAGTTTTCTGTGGCTATTATTCGTTTTAAATTGGATTAAACAAAAATATTAGTATTTTTAAAGCGTTTTTATTTTTGTTTATTGTTTGTTTAGGCGTGTTGTCTTCCAGGTGAGTTCGCTTAAAAAAGATATGTATTATTATTCAGGTTGTTTAACTTAGTAAAAAAAATTCTGCCGTATGAGTGGTGATACATCCACGCTTCAGGTAGGCACTTCACATATACGTATGTATTCAGGGTCGGTCAATATGTGTGATGTAAATGTATGATCTTAGGGGGACACATTTTTCATTTAGTTTACGTGATGCGATGGTGTCACTCATTCTCTTACGACTTCTGACATATGTGGGTCAGCCCGAGTGCGCGCTGCTAGAAAACGGTGTTTTTTGACAACTAGTAACTTCTCCAAATTTCGACCCTGGCCAAGGGGTTACTCTTGAAAAATAGTTCAAATAGTGACTCTTAGGTTTATCTCGATAACTAACTCGGAAATTAGATAGCTTATATAATAGGGAAGAGAAATAATAACGTGTTTAAATAGCTGTTTCCATGCGATTGTGAGATTATCCATTTTCGAGTGAAAGTGTTTTGGAAGGGTGTGTAGTATGTGGTTGACTTTTATGTCAGTGTTTTGTCTCGTTTATATATAAAAAGGTCTAGTGTGCAATTTGGGGTTATACGAATGTATTGGTTTGGGGCAGAGCGTCACCTTCGTCAGAAGCATGTCATTTAACTTAGTCTCATTTTTCTTCTGATGTCACAGTGGTCGGTGCTAAGAAGATAAACAAAACACTTCGAAGTGAACGATTACACACTACACGTAGACATATGAGGGGGGGTGTTTTTTCTTAAATTATTTGATCTTTCATCTAGTAATTGTTTGGTATTTTTTAAATACCAAACTTATGGTTTTCTTCATGTCATTTTAAAGGTTGAATTCTGATAGTGGTTTGAAGATAAGACTATATGAAAATTCGTTTAGAATAAAATTCAAGATTAGTGACAAACCTGTCTTGATAGAAAAATATTAAATAACAAACAAATACTTACTTGTTTCCCCATAAGTTTGAAATGTTTTCTACACAATAAGAAGTCAGTATAACATAAAACGTTGCGTTTGTCCTGATAATAACATTTTAATTTAATTTTGAACCTATATAAAATTGAACTTGTATGTCTACGTGTCGACACCATTTTTTAACAATTGGTTTGCACTAAAATATTATTGACTAGTAATTTCGTTAAAACTTTGTTCTTTTTTGTGTAAAATGAATGTTCAATGTTTATTTTTGAATCCAAAAGTGTATAATAAAATTCTAAAACTTTTCAAATATATTTGGTGCTAGGAAAATTAAATAAATATAAAAACATTAACTTAAAGTTACATGTTAAACACTTTAAAAATAATTTTATTTCAGCACAGGAAATACAATTTAAACAAATTGAAATGATCAATTAAATAATTTTTCATTTTCATAACACTTACAAAATTCGTCATTTATTTATTTATAATGTTCATTTTTAAATTATTTATTGTTTTTTTTATTTGTTAGTTTATTTAATTACTGTTTGTTTACTAATTTATAATTAGAGTTCCTTGGCGTCTTACATAGAAATAGTATTCTTATTTATTTATTAGGCAAATTAATAATTTAAAGTGCAGTATCTGAGCCAAAACAGGTAACTAACTTCTCTACGTTCATGTATGACAAGAATACAGACCGAACACAAGAAAGCAGGACTGAAATAAAAACAGTCGTAGAAAGAAATCGGCCCCAAACGGAAATAGACCTGTAAGTGAATGTTACTACAGAAGCCGCCACCCACAGAAAGAGGCTATCAGAAACGAATGAAAAGTCTATCGGACATTTCTACTGATCACCATACAACGGAACAAAGGATAGTAAACCAAGACAGATCTACAAGAAGAGGGTGTTCTCGGAGCTGGAATTAATGGAAACGGAACAAACGATAAAAAAGTAACCGGTCGAGAAACATCCCTTTCGCGAAAAATCAGAAGCATAAGACTGGCTAAGAATAAAGACTGAAACTAAGGAGGTCGAAGAATCACAGAAATCATTTCGGCGGGAGCAAGGGATAATCGAAAACGTTTACCGGTTCATGAACGAAAACAAAACAAAACTCCCATCCCTAAAGAACGAAGATTGGAAGAAATTAAAATTAGAAACCGAGATAGTAAACAGATTTAAATAACTTGATATATGCGACGGCGAAATACATTAGTATGAAACTAAAAAGAAAAATAAGACTGGCTACAAGAATAGACCGACCAAAGTATTGATGGGAAATGAGACTGGAAACCCAGATAACGAAACTTCGAAAAATAAACAAAAACCGTAAAGAGGATGAAAGAAAACATGAAACAATGGAAGGGCGGAAATCTGACTCGCAAAGAAATACTAAATAAGTAACATGAAGAACTAAAACAAAAGATAGTAGCAAACAAAAGAAAGATTGAGACGATACAGATACAAATCGGAATAAAACAAACAGAACAAGACCTTTGAAAACAATGAAATGTAGTTTTACAAAGACATAAACGGGAACAGAACAACAACAGTACAAAACACTACTAGAGCAAGATAAGGGAAAAACCTCAAAAAAAGGACAAAAATCCCAAATGGCTGAAAAACATGAAAGATGAACTACGGAAAATTGAAGAAGAAACAGAAGCAGAAATTGATAAATAAAACGATTAAGACAACGACAAGGAAAATGGAAAACTTGAAAGCACCAAGCCACGATAGAATACATGCATACTGGTTTTAAAAGTTCACGACCTTACATGAAAGGCCAGCGCAGAAACTGAGAGAATGTATCCACAAAACAAACAACCAGAGTAGATGATCAAAGGAAGGACAACGTAAATACAAAAGAGACGCCAGAAAGGGAACGATCCCAAGCAACTGCTGACTAATAACCTGTTTACAAACCATGTGGAAAATTCTAACGGCACAACTGAGAGAACAAATCTACCACTGCCTAAACAATCGTGGACTGCTCCTCGAGAAACAAAAATAATTCTGGAAAAGAGAAATAGTGACGCATGATCGGCTATACATAGATCAAAAGATCCTGAACGATTGAAAGAGCAGAAAAGAACATATCTAGTGTATGGATTAACTACAAGAAATTGTACGACAGAATTCTTCAAGCACAGATAATTGAATGCTTAAAAATGTACAAAATACCCGACAGGATTAGTAATCTCATTAAGAAGCAATGAAAAGACGGAGACTGGATATGGCTGCTGAAGGATAACACCTGACTGAGATAAAACATACAGAGAGGCATCTTCTAAGGAGACTCTTATCCTCACTATTAATTTTCATATCCATGATACTACTCAACTACATACTCATTTAATGTGATGCTGGATACAAGTTTATAGACACAGAACAAAGAATAAATCACGTTATGGACATAGACGAACTGAAGCTATTAGCAAAAAGGAACTGGAAATCTCGAACCAGGACATTCTAATGGAATTCGGTATGGAAAAGTGTAAACTGCTTGAGATGAAAAGGGGAAAACTGGTGACAATAGAATGCATGGAACTTCCCAACCAAGAGGAGGTGAGGGCGCTAGGCAAACAGAATTGCTATAAATAGTGGGTGGTTCTGGAAACAGATACTATCAAATTTACAGAAATAAAAGAGAAGATTGGAAACTCTTAGAACCGAAATTAGTTAGCAGAAATCTAGTAAAAAGGAATAAACACCTCGGCAGTATCACTAATAAGATACTCTGGACCATTCATAGGCTGGACTAAAGAAGAACTCGGGTAGCTTGACCGGAAGACTAGAAAATTAATGGCCATGCACAACACACTGCATACTACGTGAAAGAAAACGAACGGAGAAGAGGAGTGGTAAGTATCGAAGACTATGTGGAAGACACAAAAAAGAGCTGGATAAATACATAACCAAGAAGACAGAAAGGCAGATCACTGCAGCAAGAGACACCATCCCAATAAACAACTCGGAAAGCACCGAAACCAGAAACGAAAAGACAAGAAAAGTCGGAAGAAAAACAGCTATATGGATGTTTCATTAGAATAGCTGGAGAAAGGGACCCACCAACATTCTTGGGCATGGCTAAGAAAATGGCATTTAAACGGAGAAACGGAATACCTACTGACAGCTGCACATTAAATTACATTTAAGCTAAAATAGATAAAACACAGGAAAATAGTAAATGCAGATTGTGTGGACAAAGAGACAAAACATATAATAAGTGAATTCAGCAAACTAGCCCAAAAAGAATACGAGAACAGAGACGACTGCCTTGGGAAAGCCTTACACTGAGAACTATGCAAACGACTGTATTCGAACACGCGGACAAATGCTACAAACATAAACTGGAGACAGCACTGGAAAACGAAAATCATAAAATCCTCTTGGAAATGGAAGGGTAAACCGATAAGCCAATACAAGCAAGGAGACCGGATGTAATAATAGTCAACAAGAAGAAAATTCCTGCCAAATCGTAGATTTTTCCGTTTCAGGAGACCACAGAGTGAGACCACAGATACAGGAGACAGGAGAACGAAGCAAATATATATGGAATTTGCCAGAGAATTTAAAGGGGTATGGAGCATGACAAAAAGTCAATATAATAGCAATAATCGTAGTAGCACTAGGAACAGTTCCCAAAAAACTGAAAACAACATAAAGAGAATTTGGAATAAAGGGATCACTGAGACTATTCAAAGGACAGTAATGATGAAAAAGCTGCAATCTTAAGGAATAACCACGAATGCGGATACCAAGCCGCATAATTTACGAACGGTAACCAGTCACATGGAAATTAAAATAGGAAGAAGAAAAAACAAATAAAAAACACCACTACATGAACCCAAAGAACAGAAACTGCAAAGAAATTTAATAAACTGCCACCACCACCTCAAAAAGGTGATGGTGCCAGCCTCGGATGATACCACATAAACTAGTTGTTAAGGGTTGAGGAGGATGAGAACACTGAGGAGGGAGAGCACTCTTATTGTCACCCAAATCTCAGAGAGACCAATGGTCGTTACCAGTGTGAAATCAATGGTAAGCGGCTGTTGTGATACCCCAAAGTCATTGGCAATGGTTATCGAAAAAAGGTGGAGAGTACTGGAAATCTAGGGAGATTGTTATCACTCAGACTCAAGGGAACACCACCTGTTATTATCAGTAAGCAATCACCGACGATGACTTGTGTTAGACCTCTTAGTACGTACAAATAATAATAATAATAATAATAATAATAATAATAATAATAATAATAATAATAATAATAATAATAATAATAATAATAATAATTAGTATCTGTAGTAGTATTTTAATGTTGAAATCCATTATGAGATTCCTACGTCTCTTAATTCTAAATGTAGTACAATTCTAACCAATACTTCGCTACTCTCGTATTTCTTATGAGTAATATAGTTATAGTACCTATATGGAGTAGTAGTAGTAGTAGTAGTAGTAGTAGTAGTAGTTGCGGCGGGGCCTGCTGTGGAATTAAATAAAAGCGGCCTCTTGTTCACTTGAAAAATAAAACTATTCGGGTTACTATTAATTAAACAGCGTATTTTCATATTATATTATTAGCTTTGTTTTTGAATCTGAAAATCTCCCAAATTAGGACTTCAGAACAGGTTGCATTTGCGTCTCTATTCCGAGAACAAATTCAATTTATAATAGAACACGGACAAGTAATACCACTCCGGTTTAGAATAGACATGGAAGTAATGAAATTACGTAGTCACTCTAAACTCTTGCTGGGGCATAACAACCTTATGCAGTTTCGCGTGAAAACTGCGCACTTCATTTACTTGGCTTTTTGGCTAAGAAGAAAGTGTAGTATCTGTTCCGATGGATACTACACCCTGTAGACCGGTACCGTCTTGGCCCTCGAGCCTTGATTTCGCCGGTCTGTGGGGTAACCCTGTGCAGTTCTAGGAGGTCCACCCTCTCAGGCTTTGCCTTCTCACCCTGTAAGAAGGGGCTAGTTTATTGCTAATCGCCTGAGGTGCCCCTACCGGAGAATGCTGACGGGGCTGCCCAGGTATTTTTTGTAGGCCAGAGTGCTCTCTCGTCTCGAGGGCGCTGGCTTTTAAAATCACACTTTCCCGACCTTGTGTCCTATCTTACCGCTGTGGGAGGAAGATAAATACCTTCATTTCAATTCCCAAGAACTAAATCGTCTCTCCCTCGCCGCAAATGCATCGAAAGTGATTTAATCCATTCTCTCATCACCATATAACGTAGACCTTAGGCTCGGATCTTATTCCTTAACCAATTATCTGACAAAAATCGCACCCAAACAATGCCATATACTTTGCCACTGCATAACAAACGCCGATCTCTGTTAAACTACTACTTATTTTTTATTGCCTTTCACACAATTTTCCTTGTTATTTTTTCTTTTTTTTTTCTTTCTACCCACTTTTCCAATTAAAGTGTTTTTCGCATGCGCAGCATAACTTTTTCAAATAGTACGTGCAAAAACATACAGATTTCCGATGTGTTGCCGTTTTCCAATAAATTTCAAATCTTCACTTTTTCTGAAAACATTCGTGGATCCAAACAAAACCGGTCAATCTCTCTAGGGTTTTTTTTTGTCTTTTTCACAGAGGGTTCTGATTTGCATAGGTAAAATGATATTGAGTAGTTTCCTTTGATGGTGACTTGTACAATTAGTTGATTAACAGTTGAAAGTGAGATCCCGAGGTTTTCGTAGAGTTGATAACCCTATAATATGGCTATTTTGAAATCCTGGGAATTCTAGTTCCCCTTTGGTACATATCACACACTGTAATGGTGAAATATAATAGATATATTTATATATGAAACAGAAACATTGCCAATTAGTGTAAACTATTGATGTTCTAAACTTTTACTGCTTATTTGTATAGATTCGAGTTCTGGCCGTCGACGAAGGAGACAGAAAGTTTAGACATGTATGAATTATTTTGGGTGGGTGTCTATTTACTTATTTCATATCTGTTTATGTATAAAAACAATTCCTAAGAGAAAATAGGTCTCATAGAAACTAATGAACATCGCCAACATGCACGCCATATCAGCTTTGCATATCAGTCTTTTTATACAAGCTTTGTCGGAACCAACAAGAATAAATAACAGATTGGCTAAAACAAAGGCAACGCGATATTTAAAACTACAATTTATTACATTGTCAGATACGATCTGGCCTGTAATATTGTTAAGTGCAATTATGAAACTATAACTGATAGTCAGAAAGGAAGTAACTTTACGTTGTAATTAATAGAATCAGATCAAATTATCAAATTTCAAATGAAAATAACAATGGTGTATGAGAGTTGCAATTATGCGATAATTTTATTTAATTGGACGTAATTATTGAAGTTGGAATATTTCCCTAGCGACAAGATTTATGAACTGAATAGGGCATATAATTACAGGAAACAAATCTGTGAATTCATATGTTCACAGCAATTGGGTTTTATTCATAGATTAGCGCATCTATTTTCCGTTTTCTCCTGACCTAATATTATGTTTCTATTTGTTTATTTTAAGATGTAATTGATCCAATATATAATGATTAGATTCGTTTCTCATATTTCTTTATAATGCATCATGATGTATATCTTGTTTTAATCAATAAAAAATGATTATATATGCATACTGATCGTACCCAGGACCCGTTGGGTAACAACCACTACCACTATTTAATCTACTTTGATTTCATTCAAAAATTCACTACTATATTAACCTTTTTTTATCCTTATTCTTATCATTATTCTGATCATTATTTATTATTATTATTATTATTTTATTATTATTATTATTATTATTATTGTTGTTGTTGTTGTTTGCACTCACTAATAGTTCTCACACAAGTCATCGACAGTGATTGTTCACTGATAATAACCGGTGGTGTTCCCGGAAGTCTAAGTGACAACAAGCCTTCCAAGATTTCAAATACTCTCCACCTCTTTTCGATAATCATTTCAAATTACTTTGCGATATCACAGCAGCCGCTTACTATTGATTTATCGTTGGTAACGACTATTGGTCTCCTCTGGCAATAAGCCTCCCCATGGTCCCAGCACTCTCCTCACTCTTCCAGTGGAGGTCTGATTAGTGCTCTCCCTCCTCGGTGTTCCCATCCAGCTTGACCCTTCATAAATATTTGTGCCATCATTTTTGGGGGGAGGGAGAATTTAGTTTATGAAGTTTCTTACAGTTAATGTGTGTTTGGTCGTGTTCTTTTTCTTCTGTTTCTTCTTTTTCTTCTTCTCTTTCTTCTTCTTCTTCTTCTTCTTCTTCTTCTTATTATTATTATTATTATTAGTTATTTAGTAGAAATTTTCACACAGGTCAGTATCAGTAATTGCTCACTGGTAGTAATAACTGTTTTACTCTAGAGGCTTTCAAGCACTCCATACTAATTCGAATAACTGTTGTAAATTATGTTTTGCTAGCTCAACACCTGTTTACCCTTAGTGTTTTGCTAGCAACGACTGTTTGTCTCGTCTGGAATTTGAGTGTATTTCCATCCTTTTTTATCTTTTCTGTCTATTTTGTCTGCTGCCAGCCGAGGCTAAATAACAACGTGTGTTTTCTGGGGGGGGGTATATTTATGGACTTTCCATCAGTTTCAGTTACCTAGAGCTCGTGTATTTTTACAGTTGCTTTTGTGTCATTCACACAGACTTCTATACTTACCAGTCCTTTTCCTTTTTTTCTCTTTATCGCAGAGAGTCTGACAGTATCACTCTTCAGGTTTAGTGATCTTTTCATGGTCATTAATTTCCTAGTATTTTGATCTAGGTGTCTGAGTTGTTCTATGAAAAGTCCCGGATATATTTATATGGATACTGTCAAGGTATATTCCTTTTATCAGGTTTCTACTATTTAATTTGGTTTCAAAGAGTGGTTTTGTTCTCAATTTTCTTCGCCAATCTACCTTTTTTCATTTCCGTTTATATGATGGCGGTTGATTTTAGAACTCCCAGATATTCATAGGTATAATTATCTCTAATTGCACTCTTAAACCTTTGATCTGTGTAGCTCCAGCGTCTCAAGTTGAATGTCTTGGATAAAGATTCTGGTTGTCTTTATCAGCGTCTTCAGTTTCCTTATGATTTCTGCAAATAGCTTCATGTCGTCTATATACATGAGATAGATTATTCTTTCTTCTGTGTCTTTGAACGTGTATTCGCCGTTGCATTCTCTGAGTATGTTGCTGATTGGCATCATTATAAGAATTATAAGGTGAGGATAAAGGCTAAGTGGAGTAATCTCGGCAAAGAAGTGACGCTCTCCCTTAAACCTCGGTGTAGTAGCTAATGTAAAAAAAGAGACTTCGGGATGTCCTCAACTATAATCGACAACTTTACATTACTTATATATAGTAAATATACTTATTATTTGACCATTTAATTTATATACGGTATGCGGTGTGTACAGATACCGTGTAGAATACAGTTTGATGCTTAAGAATAGTCATTCGTTATCACAGAGATATTAAGAAATGTTAGAAAATGGTTGAATCAACATAGAGCGAGAGTGCAAGATACATACATAGATAGCTAAAAGAGAGATTGATGACTGTTCAATTAATTATAAATTATGGTGTATCAGTACAATTAAAACATATTTTGTTTCAAATATAACTAAATCCCACAGGTAAGGTATATTATTACCATATGCTTTGTGTTATTAAAGTATATAGGAAAATCCCAGAGAAACAAAAGTTTCTTAACTCACATTAATAGAATAATAGATATACATAATTACTTATAAACTGACAGAATGTATAATGATAAGAATATAAAGATCGAATTCTCTTAAATATTGTATCAGTAAGACCCCAACATATTGTTGTAAATTACTTCTTTTTCTATCATATATGATTTCATTCTGTTTTTGGTATATACTTTAACCTAGTGATATTTTAACTTCAGTAATTTCTCCAGAAATATATTTGTCTCTGAAGACGACAAAATTATGTGATAGATTCAATTTTTAAATCTTTCCAGCTAATATTTTCTAAACGTTCAGAGATTTATTAAAAGACTGTCTTCCATATTGAGAAATCGTATTAATTATTTTTACATGCCGAAGTCGCGATGACCGTGGCGACACCAACACATCATACTACTACTAGTACCTTTCACTCTTCGAACATGTCTATCTTTATGATAGTTCGGTTCAAAGTCAGCTTTTATTCCTTGAATGTTTTCACCGAAGCGATTGTTCTGTAAACCCCCCCCCCCACCTCACCTCTTTTCCTTTCCCGCTGTACTTTTCCTTGACAGATTATTTTAGCCTGGTTTGAAGATCAAAACGTATGATAATCTCATTGCAGTCTTCTTCTCTTTGTGATCGTCAGGATATCCTTATAAGATCGAATGGCTTCCATATCTATGTTCCGTACATCATCGTTCATAATTTGGTCTACGTAAGACGAGCCGGATATCTGACATAACCATTTCATCTGTCAATAAAGAAAGTGAATAGAAATTAAATGCGCCCAGAAGAAATATCTAAGAGTTTAAATATTACTACAGTTGACTGATATTATTTTGGATAGTGAGAAAATCGTAGACAAGATCCACTCATAATTATAATTACTTGAAGATGAATAGCGAAATAGTCGAAAGCGCTTTGAGAAATAAAACTAACAGCATCGAAACATTAATTGGAATTGTATTTATTCCATTGCTAAAAATTAAGTCAGTTTATTTTAGATTACAAGTAAAATAGATTTTTTTTAAATATACTTCAATCCCAGAAGTAAATTATATTTTAGCATATATTCTGTGTTAGGAACATATATATATATATATATATATATATATATATATATATATATATATATATATATATATATATATATATGAGAAAGGAAGGATGAGAGTAATCTGACGGCTACTTCTTTCCTTCATCTCTCCATCATGTCAACCCCAAATTTCGATGTACTTGCATGAAAGTTTTCTTCAAATTATCATCCTGGGGAAGTCTTACAATAAAGACGAAACGTTGATGAATATATAAGAAAAATATCTCTTGGTTTTTCCTTTTTCGTTTCCCATATATATGTGGGGGGGTGTCTGTGTGGGTGGGTGGTTGTGAAAGCCTCATGGAACCAAACGTTCTTTAGCTCACACTTAGTATAATAATAGATATAAATAATTACCTACAACCTTACATAATTACCGTTGCTGAAAACATTATGTTTGAAGATCAAGACATTTTAGTCTACTACTATTTTTGATCAACAGAATATCTTCATAAGGTTGAATGTTTGCCTTATCTACATTCCGCTCTTCATCGTTTATAATTTGGTCCACTTAAGATATGCCAAGAATCATCCATAACCATCTCAGCTTTACATAAGGAACCGAAATGCGTTCAAAAGGAGTTGCAAATATTCCAACAGTGTTGAATGCTATTATTTTAGATGGTGAGACAAGCGTAGACAAGAGCGACTTATAGCTACAAATCTTTTGAGGTTTGCGGTTATATATTTTAAAATTATAATCCGTTTTTGTCTTGAATTGAATTAATAATAATTGTTCATGCCCCATTAACACATATTTAAATAGAGTTAGCTACGTTGCAGTTTTACTCAAGCATTGCGTGTATTGTATAAGATATGTTTATTGATGGCTATGATAATGAATGGTATACAGTAAATATAAATTTCTAACGGTATTCACTCGGCGTTGTCGGTGTGGAGATATATTGTTGATCGAAAGATTTATTACTTAAAATAATTTAAATATCGTCATGTTTACAATGTTTACCTTGAAAAAAAATGAAAATAACATTTCCAATATGAAGTCATGTAATAAATATAACTGTCAGTGCAGTGGTATTCTAACAACGGAAATAAGTCAAGTTTTACTTTTAAATTAATGGATTTGATAAATACTGGATAATTTCGTTTTAGTTTATTTATTTTAAATCTTTAAAGTATCAATAAAAAAAATATGTAAATGTTTAAACAATTTTCAAATATATTTTTTATTAAGAAATTATTTTTAAAATCTTTTTTTTTTACACGAAAAAAATCTATTTTGATAAAAGTGAATTTCGCTTTTTTATTTTAGTTATTTTATGGACCTAACTGAAAATGAACACTATTAACCCTACATAGAACAGAAGGAAATTTTCAATGGTATGTTTAGAGTCCTTACTGAAACTTAGTTGAATATTTAAACTGTTAACCTACGAACCCCTATAACAGACAAAAATATTGACTTATCTAAATTAATAAATGCGAAAGTTTTGTCCATCTATCTTTACTATATTTACAGCAAAACACGTTAGGATTATTTAATTCCAATGATATAAAAAATATATTAAAATACCCTATATATAGGCATCACTCAAACAAATCTCGATTTTGCTTATTTGCATATTTATTTATTTTTAAGTTATTAATAAATTTATATTCTGTAATATACCTTTCTACTTTGTATTGTCAAATTTTCTTCTACATACGCAATTGTTTTATCGATAGTCCTATTATTATAATTATAAATAAAATAAGATAAAGAGATTTTATGAAGAAAATGATAGTGTTTAAAAACTTATTTAGAATTTCATTTTCAAGGGAGATAATTTACTTTTTGTTTTAGTAAAGTTTCAAATATCGCTGAAATGTCAAACAGATACTACACTTTGATCGTAGCCAAAATGCCACGGAACCATAAAAATATTTTTTATGACTGGGAATTTTTAAATAAAAAACAAACAAAAGGATTGATTAAATTGGAATATTGTTTAATGGTGGGCGGTGTAATGTAGTATCGGTTCTTTTGTCATAAGACTGTTCTCCCAGCAATTACCTCCTCCGTTTTTAAAAGGGTGTAGGGGGAATTCTCCCAGTATGTAAAATCTCCAAGACTTTAGTCAGAATATCTTTTAAGGAGGAGGAGGTAGTGTAGTATTCTGTTCTCATAAGACCGTCCACGCAAGAATGACTTCCTCCTATTGTGGTGGAGGGAAGTCGTGTTTGTTCATCATGATATTATCTTCTGTCGGGGGTCAGTGTAGTATATGTTCGTTCTCCATAATACTAGCTAAGGAAGAACGATAACTCAAGTTTATAATAAACATGTCTTTTTAAACCAAAAAAATATGAAAATTATCGTTCCTCCTTAGCCAGCATATTCATCTCTGTTTATAAAGATGGCGACAATACCTTTCCAGCCAATTTTTATTTAGGCGTTTCAGGTGGACAATGAAACTTGCCATGGTTTTTAATGTTATCTAAATAAATTAATGCAAAATATTTTCCACCTATTCTAACTATATTGACATTAAACCCGTTTAGGCTTATTTAATTATCTGTAGAATATTTTCATTCATCATAATACATTCCTCCGAGGCATTACCTTTTCTTCGGGGGGAAGGCTGTACAGTATACATTCGTTCCTCGCGATACCATTTCCTCACAATTACTAGTTTTTTGGTGGGGGAGTTAGTTTACTATCTATTTTGTTGTCATCATATCATCCTCCCAGGCATTAACTCCTCCTTGTGGGGGTCAGTATATGTTGTTCGTTCATCATGATATCATCCTCTCAGCCTCTAATTTGCATATTTATTTATTTTTAAGTTTCTAATGAATTAATATGTTATAATCTGTTGATAATTAAATACATGCGTTTATTATTTTTCTAATAAATGTGTTGATGTTGTTGTTGTTGTTGTTGTTGTTGCTGCTGTTCCTATTCTTATTTACTTCCTCCCACGAGAGCAGAGTACGGCACAATGTCAATATTAAACGTGGGGAGAATCCAGCTCCCCTCAAAATGTGCACTCTGAATTGGAACAAAAATTCCAATTGCATCGGTCTAGAACGATGTTACGTTCACTGACAGAGAACATAAAAACTAAGTGCAGATTCAGTACAGATACTATATTTTGCTCCTAGACAAAAGGCCAAGGAGTTAACATGTTGGTAGGTATGGTGATGATGATGATGATGATAATGATGATGATGATTTGTCATAGAAAAGAAATAAACCTCTTCTAATCTTTCTAAATCACAAAAAAAGTATTTTTCTTTAATATTCTTTACGTATTTTTCTTTCTTTTATAATAAAGGTGAAAAATACAAAGTACCCATTTCGAATATAAAAGTTGAGTATTTGACCAATCACCATTCCACTCTTATGTTTATTCATTTCATTATATAACCAGTTTTAATGGTGAATTCAGTTTAATTTTCATGTTTAAACAAAATAAAATTTATCGACGTTGAATATCTTAAAGACCATATCAATTGACCTTTTTGTTGTTTTTTCCTAAGAAAACAAAATTTGACGATACTCATGCACAGTATATTTCCCCCATATTGGAATATATCAAATAACACTACGACAATATACATTTTTTTAATTCCTCTAAATTATAAAAAATGTCAAATGAAAATTAATTTTTTGGTTTCTGTAAAGAAAACTACCGCGTCAGTAATTGCTGCCCGGAGGGCGGGTAGTTTTTGCTAGTATATTATATAGATAGCTAGATACATAAAAACATACACACCTTAAGAAAGAATAATAATCGAAGACAGCGCATGTAAGTTACCTGTAGTATATCATCATTTTATTATATTTGTTGATGTTTAATGACATTTATTCTGTTATTTCATGACGACATTGCTTTCATCAGTAATTAGAATTTTATAATTGTTTCTAATGTTCTTACAGTTATTGGTATAACAGTAGTTTTCATATTCCATATGCCCTTCGGTTCTCTGATTAGTCCCATATATCGATTTAGTTCTTCTGCCCCCTTCAGCTTCACTTTGTGGTGAGCTAGGACGGCGAAAACTGGGGGTTTTACTGTTACTTTTTAGTATAATCATGTCTGGTCTTCTTACTTGGATCACTTTGTCTATTTGCATTTCAATACCACAGATAATGTTATGTTTTTACTTTTCCAATACTAATTTAGATTTGTATCTGTGTTTGCAATGTATTTTATTTGCGTCCTCTCCGGGAGGTTAGACACAAGTTCAGGTGTGGGTTTTGATTAAAGTGTTTCTGTGGAACGAACTGGATTCGAACCCGGTACACCCAGTCCTCAGTCTGCGTAAACATTAGCATACATCCCAGTGGACAATGTTCCAAGCACAGTCATGTCTATTTTCAGATCACTTTTTGTCAGATTATCGGATTTTTAGCAGTGTCAGTTTCTTTTGATTCGTGTAATGTTTGTTCTGTGCTTCTATATTATTGGGGACAGGTGAAATTTTCAATTTTATTTTAGAAGAGTCAGTTGAAAGGGGGAATAATTCAATTTTTTTTTCTGAACGTATCCTCTGAAGTTTTATTTAATCTCATATTAAAAAGCACGGAGCGTTGTGATCGATTGATAAATAATCTTTTTACGTAATTTGTTTGTACCTATGCAGTTTACGAACCGCACTATTTTTTTGGTAGGATTTTCGGCACATGTTCGTCTTTGTCCACTGTCCGTTTTTCACAACTTTTTACTGACCATTTTTATTTCTTTTTTCGGTGTACACTTATCTATCAGGCTGCTAGAGAATTCTGGGGGTTTTGGAAAAAAAATTAAAATATTTTACATTTTAGGAGGGGGATCAGTTTCCAATGTTAATTCAATGTAGACTGATCCTCCTCTTTTTGACCATCTCAATTTTTTTAAAAATCTTTTTCGGTGTACAATTACCTATCATGTCAGTAGAGAATTTCGGGGTTTTTGGAAATAAATTTTTTAAAATTGAGATGTTAAGACGGGAATCAGTTTTCAATGTAAATTCAACGTAGACTGATCCCCCTCTTTTTGACCATCTCAAATTGTTAAAATTATTCTTCTGTTTACAATGACCTATCATGTCGCGAGAGAATTCCTGGGTTTATGGAAGGAAATTTTAAAAAATTCAGATTTTAAGATGGGGGATCAGTCTTGTTTGTCTTTTACCATAGTCCGTTTTTCACAACTTTGTACGTCTTAAAATCTCAATTTTTTTTAATTTCTTTCCAAAACCCTCTTAAAATGTAAAA
Source organism: Sepiola atlantica (assembly GCA_963556195.1). Taxonomy (NCBI): domain Eukaryota; kingdom Metazoa; phylum Mollusca; class Cephalopoda; order Sepiida; family Sepiolidae; genus Sepiola; species Sepiola atlantica. The sequence goes on along the minus strand of OY744517.1, from coordinate 116,105,286 downwards.
TATTTGAATTTTTTTTTCAAAAAAAAACAGAATTCTTTAGCAGCCTGATAGATAAGTGTACACCGAAAAAAGAAAAAAAAATGGTCAGTAAAAAGTTGTGAAAAACGGACAGTGGACAAAGACGAACATGTGCCGGATTTTCAAATTAAATTTAATTTTTACAGTGTATTTTGTTCATTCAATTGTTAGGTGAAAGTACAGAATGGTTAATCAACCGCAACCTCTTCATGTTAAGTATGACTTTCTAAATTGTGACGTTATTATTTTAGCCCGGTCTATAAACTGCATAAGTACCCGTTTTTTAATTTATTTTCTTACAAATTCTCTGGATTTCCTTTATGGGTTATAGTTACAGCAACAAAAAATCAGTTTTAATTAATTCGTCTTTAAATTGACTCTTCAAAATTAAAGATGAAAATTTAACCTGTCCCCAATAATACAAAAGCACTCTTCTTTCTACATGTTTGTTGTTCTCCGTAGGTTTTTTTTGCACTCGAGAATTTTCTTTAGTATTCCAGCTGTTTTAACCAGTGCAGTGCGTTGTATGGTTTACACACTCTCTTTGATTCCATTTTGTCTTTTTTCACGGGTTTTTCGGAATTATACATTTTGCTTCTACAATTATTGGTATTAAAGTTGTCTTCTTTATGTTACATATTCCTTTCAGTTTTCTGGCATGCTCCGTTTTTATGCGCGGCGAAATTTACTGTTTTGCATATTGTCCTTCTTTTTTACTATAATCACGTCTGGTTTTCTTTCAGACGTTTGCATAGTTCCCAGTGGACTGCCTTACCAACATAGTTATATCTGTTTTGGTTTCCTGTTGGGCTAGCTTGCTGGCGTTTCATCTTTTTGTTCACAGAGTCTACATGTACTATTTTCGTGGGTGTTGTCTACTTTAGCTTTTATTTAGTTGTTCTAGTCTCTTTTTTTAGGGCGTCTTTCAGTAACGTTTCGATTCCTCTGTTCGTATGTATTTTCAGTAATATTGTCCATGGGTTTTGTGTGTTGTTTCTTTGGTCAATCTAACCGTCCATGTAGCTTCTTCTCTTTCTATTTTTCTTGTTTCGCCTTTTGTTCCCCGTTTCGCTGCTCTCATAGGCGACGCTTCTAGCAGCGATACTCAGTTACTCTGTATTTTGTCTGATTTATGTTTCTGGTTTTTTAATTGCATCGTTTACGCAAACTTCAATAATTACAATCACTAATAATAACTCGTGGGGAAACTCATAGAGAAATAATAATAATAATAATAATAATAATAATAATAATAATAATAATAATAATAATAATAATAATAATAATAATAATAATAATAATAATAATAATAATAATAATAATAATAATAATAATAATAATAATAATAATAATAATAATAATAATAATAATAATAATAATAATAATAATAATAATAATAATAATAATAATAATAATAATAATAATAATAATAAGGCTGATACCACGAAAATTATGGACAGAGGGTCGAGGAGGGAAAGCGCAAACCAGACCTCCACTAGAAGAGCGCGGACAGCTCTGGGACCTTGGGGAGGCTTGTTGCCACTCGGGCCCCAGAGGGGACCAATGGCCCTTATCAGCGGGAAATCGGTGGTAGGTAGCTGTTGCGATACCGCAAGGTCATCAGTGGTGATGAACGAAAAGAGGTGGATCATACTGGAAGTTTGAGGAGACTTGTTGTCACTCAGACTCCAGGGAATACCACAGGTTGTTGGCAGTGGGCGTTCACTGACGATGACCAGTGTGATAACTCCTAGTGAGTAAATAATAATAATAATAATAATAATATTTTCTCACCTAGGATTTTTCCCACGAGTCATTATCAGTGAATGTTCGATGGTTCTCTGGAATCTGAGAAAAAACAAGTCTCTATAGCTTTCCAACATTTCGTCTTTTTTTAATAAGCGTTTCAAATTACTTTGCGTTATTGTAAGTGACGTTTACCCTTGATTTTTCGCTAGTAAAGACTGTTGGCTATGAATTTGGTGGCGTTTAGCTTTCCCAAGGTTACAGAGGTCTGAATGCTGCTCTCCCTCCTCGTTTTTTCATCTTCCTTGACCTTTAACTACTATTTTATGTAATACCAACCGATGTTGTTTTTTTTTGGGGGGGGGTGACTCTAATTATGACATTTCTGCCGATTTCAACAATTTCATGTTGACGTGGGTTCTCCAACTCCCACCCCCTAAACGACGAGGTAATGCGTTAAAGGATTGCCTCATCACAACAGAAGAGATACTAAACTATGTCCAAAAGTAGGAATGTATGCCTTGGAGAACGGTCCTATGACAATAGAACAGATACCACACGAATTGAGCATTGACAGATTAGTCTGAATTAGTATAGTGATCTGAATTGAACATTATATGATAGTACAATAGTACATTAATAGAATAAATAGTATTGTTTCGACTTTAGACAAACAGATACCAAATCTCCATTAGTAATAAATGCACTAAGCTTCAGCTTAGGCGTAAAACACGTTGTAATTTAAAATTTTCACATATTTTGCAAGATAACGATATGAGATTAATTTGGTTAATTCAACGGTGAGTATTTTCTTAATGCGACATTCCTTCAAAAAATGTGACTAAACAAGTCAAATGGACAATCTTTCGGGCGTGCACAATATCCATCCTGTTATTTTCATAATCAACAATTTCCTTGTCCATCATTTATTTAGTAATTGTAACGACTCGCCCAGTTTTAGTTGTTATTATCATAAGATTGATTTCTTCTGTGAAATTCATTCAATGTTTTCAATGCAATCTTATGATTTCCGATGAAAGATTGCTTCATTATCTGTTCGTTTTGTGTCGTTTTGTACCATAATCTTACTGCCAACAAGACTTAATTATATTCTCTAACTATTGTTTTAATTTAGCATTGCTTTCGATAGAATGGCACTTCATGATTATTATTATTATTTGTTGTACTCACTAGGAATTCTCACACAGGTCACCACTGATTGCTCACCAACAACCGGTGGTATTCTCTGAAGTCTGAGTGACAACAACTCTCCCCAGATTTCCAGTATTCTCCACCTCTTTTTGATAGCCACCGCAAATAACCTTGCACTAACAGCCGTTTACCATTAATTTATCGCTGGTAAGAACCATTTGTATTCTCTGGGATTTGATTGGCAATAAGCCTCCCCAAGGTCCCAGCACTCTCTGCACTTCCAGTGGATGTCTGGTTCTTGCTGTTCCCCCTCGGTCTTCTTATCCTCCTTGGCCCTATGCAAATATTTTGTGTGTTGTCAGCCGAGGCTGGTACCATTTTTTTATTATTTTTTTTTATTTTTTGGGGGGGAGAGATTATGGTGTTTCTTGCTATTTCTGTCCATTGGTTCATTTTTGTGTCGTGTCAGCTGAGGCCGGTGTAATTTATTAGGGGGAGTTCATAAAGTGATATTTCTTGCATTTTCTGTTCCTTTGTTTGTGATGTGGTGTTCTTTCTATGGTTTTGTTTTCTTCCTGTTATAGATTCCATGTGACCTTTAGTAGCTTATGCGGGTTGGTTTCCGCATTCGATGATTTTTCTTAAGATTGCAGCTGTTTTGATCATTGCCGTCCTTTGTATAGTTTCAATGATCCCTTTGATTCTAATTTTTCCCTGTCTTTTTTCCAGGTGTATGGGGATTGGTCCTAATGCTCCTACGATCATTGGTATTATACTGACTTTTTCATGCTCCATATTCCTTTTAGTTCTCTGACTAGTTCCGTGTATTTGTTTCGTTTTTCCGTTTCTTTGATTTCACTCTGTGGTCTGCTCGAACGACGAAGTCTACGATTTTGCAAGATTTTTCCTTCTTGCTGATTATTATAACATACGGTCTCCTTGCTTGTATGAGTTTATCTGTTTGTATATCCATATCCCAGATGATTTTGTGTTTTTCGTTTTCTAGTACTGTTTCTGGTTTATGCTTGTACCATTCGTCTGCGTATTCGAAATTCAATTGTTTCTACAGTTCCCGGTGTACTGCTTTTCCCACACAGTCATGCTTGTTCTTGTATTCTTTTTGGGCTAGTTTGCTACATTCACTTATTATATGATTTACTGTTCGTCTTTTTGTCCACACAGTCTGCATTTACTGTTTTCCTGGGTTTTATCTATTTTAGCTTTAATGCAGTGTGTCCTAATTGCATTGTTCTGTGCAGTCATAAGTAAAGTTTCCGTTTCTCTGTTAAAGTGTCCTTTTCTTAGCCATGCATAGCTATTTTCGTTGGTTTCTTCTTTTGTCAGTCTTCTGAAGCGTCCATGTAGTTGTTTTGCTTCCCATTTTTCTTTTCTTGTCGTTTTGTTTCTGGTTTCGGTGCTTATTGGCTTGTCGTTTGAACGGTTATGAATTTCTCCAGCTCTTTTTTTAATCTTCCAAACAATCTTCTATACTTACCAGTCCTCTTCCCCATTCGTGTTTTTTATGTAGAGTCTTTCCGTATCGTCTTTCGGGTGTAGTGTGTTGTGCATGGTAATTAATTTTCTAGTCCTCTGATCAAGGTGCCTGAGTTCTTCTTTAGTCCAGCCTATGAATGGTCCGAAGTATATTATTAATGCTACTGCCCATGTGTTTATTCCTGTTATTAGATTTCTGCTATATAATTGCGTTTCCAGGAATTTTCTTGCTCTTTGTAAATATTCTTTTCCCATCTTCTCTTTCATTTCTGTAGATTTGATGGTGTCTGCTTCCAGAACTCCAAGATATTTGTAGCTAATTTGTTTGCCTAGCGCCCTCATTTCCTCTTGTTTGGGGAGTTCCATGCCCGCTGTTGTCTCCAGTTTTCCTCTTATTATTTCTGTTAGTGCACACTATTCCATTCCGAATTCCATTTATATGTCCTGACTGAAGATTCTAGTCATATTTATTAGCTTTACCAGTTCCTTTTTGCTTCTTGCAAATAGTTTCAGGTCGTCCATGTACATCAGGTGGTTTACTCTTAGTTCTGTGTCTGTAAACTTGTATCCGGCATCACATTTTCTGAGTATGTAGTTTAGTGGCACCATAGCTATTATAAACAGTAGTAGTGATAGGGAGTCTTCTTGGAAAATGTCTCTCTATATCTTTATTTCAGTCAAGTGTTGTCCCCCGCCTGTCAGTTCCAGTCTTTTTATCTACTTTAATGAGTTCGGCGTATTGATTTTTTTAAACTTTCCACATGGATCTAAAATAGTTCGAGTGTCTAAAGTCAATAAATAAATATTTTTAAAAAAACATAAATATAAAATAACAAATCTTATGAAAGTAAAGAAATATATTAGTTAATATTTATCACATATTTTTATCCATTTTTAATTAACAAAAAAGAAAAATGTATTCTATTCAAAGTAACAATACGTCAAACACGTACGATGATTTGATATGAACATATGTTGTTCGGTCGGCTAAAATGGAACACTCAAAACATCTAGTATCATTTGTTTCTAATTTTATTTTTACGTGCTTTTAATTTTGAATAATGAGTCGTAAAAATAATTCAAGAACTGTTGACATCAATAAGGAGATCGGCTTGAAGGTGTTGATTCGAAATCTGTTATTAGATTGGCTCTTAGATCAACAGTTTAACTGTGCTGCCACGATATATATACATACAAATTTTCTTTATATGTAGAAAGAAATTTCGCAACATATCCTCCATCTAAGTAAATACACGTCTAAAAACTGTTTAAGCCTCATAAAAAACTCCTCTGTAGAATTGCATGTATTTGGTTGGGAAGCATGTTGAAGCAGTAATGTTCGCCTCATCAAATTGTCTTTTTTTCAAATGTTATTTAAGTTTTCGGAATAAAAGAAAGTCTGAATAGACAAGGTCAGGTTGTACAGTTAATAAAGTAATGGGTCTCAACGGAATTATCGTAGAACTGATATTATTTTCCTTAGGATATTTGTTGAGGGATTATTATGATGAAGAAGAAATCCGCTGTGACTTAATTATAGAACCACTTTGTATGGCAAGCGAATATAGGTATATGGTGTAAAAACCTAGATGTCTTAATCTATGTAATTATTGAATGTAAAGTATTGTATTTTTGTCGTCATGATATGTTCCGTTGTGTGAGAGTTGAAGAGGAATAAGAAAAAATAATTTGTTTAACTTAGGTGTCAAAATCAGATCTAGTTATCAATACGTCGGTGGCTGTCTACACTCCCTCCGGGAGAAGTTAATTATTTTTTATTCTATCCGCGTGGTTCGGAATATACTAAAAGATGAAATAAAATAGATTAATAAAATAAATTTTAAATAATAGAATATTAAAATATCAATCGTTATATTTCTTAAATGGCAGCCATATCATGTGACCTCTGTTACTGATAATCTCTCAAAGCGAATGTTCTGTAATTTTCATTTTCATCTTCCTAATAAGAACTCGGTCTGACCAATTTTAGCTGATTATCAGCAAGAACTGAAATGTGTATCCAGAACGTTGTATAAATATTAAAATATATACAATTTCTTCGGTGACGGTAGATTCTTGGATCTTATCAGCTAGAATCTCATTGGATGTTTTGCTCCACTTTTCAAACTTTGAGTAGTGGTAGCAAACAATAGCACCTTCTTTTGTGCAACAGTCCATGGTTGGACTTTTAAGCCTCTTATGTTTCTTTTTGTTTTTGTTGCTGTATTTGATCGAAATAGGGGGCCAGGATCTTTTTATATATATATACATATATATATATATATATATATATATATATATATATATATATATATATATATATATATATATATATATATAGTAAGAGGTGTTACTTGTCGATTTAATTGTAAATTGCATCTTATTAAAACAATTAAAATGAGGCGTTTTCTTTTTTCAACTCGATTCTTACAAGCAAATAGGTTGTTTCGATGTCTGGAGCCATGTCATTTTTCTCATTTTAAAATTTTTGATTGTTTAAGAACTTCACACACAGTCGTTTACATTTTTCATATGTTTTTCTAAAAATACATTTTGTTATAATTTCTGAAAAAAATGAAACACGTCTGTAGTAAACACATTTCCTACTCGTATTTCTGTTACCTTTCAGATATATACGTTATTTACACACACACACACACACACACATACACACACATATATATATATATATATATATATATATATATATATATATATATATACATTTATATATATATATACATTTATATATATATATATATATTATTATTATTATTTGAACCATATTTTTCGATCTATTTCGTCAGTCGCTGATGATTTGAATCGGGCTCTAACGACATTTTTTACAAAAATAAGAGGTCTTACTATCTCAATGAAACAATAGTACGTCTCTGAAGTATGTAACGTATAGATTTAAAATAAATAATTTGTGTTAGCTCTCACATTTTTTGCGATCGAGCACTTTATATATATATATATATATATATATATATATATATAGATAGATAGAGAGAGAGAGAGAGAGAGAGAGAGAGAGAGGGGGGGGAAGAGAGAGAGCGAGATTAAATAAAATTATATATAGATTACATAAAAATAATTACATAAAATATTAAGGTGAAAAAATCGTATATATTTCACAACAGGGCGTCAGTCCAATGGTAAGACGCTGGACTATAGTCATCAATATCGAAGGTTCGATCTTTGTCTAAGTTAGCAGGTCTGATGACGGCTGTGAGCCAGAAACACGTGTCCATTGATTAGTTTTATGTTCGCACAAAATTAATAAAAAGAATATATATTTACGAAAAATATGCCCTTTAAATTTATGGTTACTAATAATGCAATTTTCTGTATCTTAATCACTTTGGAAGTGAAACAAGCGAAATAGTAGTAAGCAACAAAAAAACAACGAACACTGCATTCACCAATAAAATTAATTACATAAAAATACATTATATATATATATATATATATATATATATATATATATATATATATATATATATCATTCAGACTATTTCGCTGTATAACAGCTCTTCAATGTCTATAGACAGACAATATATAAACACTATTATCACAAGTAGAATACCCGATTCGTTTTCACGGAGAGCTTTGCATTATCACTCATGGTACTAGCGATTTCAAAGTAGTGAGGGCATATATAATCATCAACGGGCAAACTGTTACGCTGTATCATAGCTATTTAGTGTGGCTAGATGGCCAAAAGCTTCAAGCAGATATATTGATATATAGATATAGATGTTTGTATGTGTAATACATTTGACTTTTCCATAAGGCATGATGAAAATAGTATGTTTTGCTTATGTCTGCGTTTATTTCTTGAGCTTACGTCATCATATCATCATATAAGATCTCTCCTTGTTTATTGTGGGGCGATTGGCTTTCCGTTGTTGTATTTTACATTTTATAATTCAATGGAAACATAATCTCGGATGTCGACGTCCGGCTTATTTTCAATAACGAAGTCGTGATTTGCCGAAGGAATAAAAGACAGCTTCATTTCTACGGAGGCTTGTACAATCGAAATTCGCAAAGTTATTACACAACTCTAATTGTTATTGATTAACAAAATAAAAAAGATACATTAAAGCGAATTCGATGGCAAAACATTTTGCCATTTGAAAAACAAAAAACACAAAAATAATGACGATCCGTAAATTGTTTATGACTAAAGACATTCACACTGATGAAGATAATAACTTGGGAGACGCTCAAGTTAATAATAGAACTAGAAAAATACCCGTCCCAGGAAGGGTAAAATTAATTCTCCGAACAGAACAGTTTTCTACGGATTTTATGTTCCTTACAAAGCTTAAAATAATGTGGAAAATAGGAGGAGCAGTGACTTACCAGAGTGTGGCTGCTGACGACTGAGGATGTTCTTCCAACATCTAAGACAGAGGACAGTTGTCGCAGAGAATTTATATCAGTAGGCGATGGCGTTAAATTGTTATATAAACCTTCCTCACTACTGAAGAGCGTTACTCGTCAATTTGTCACAACACTACAGTAGTTATTAGACCTAAGGAGAGGGTCGCGAAGGAAGTTTTTAATTTTTTCGCAACCTCGCTCTTCAGATAGCTTCACTCTTGGTTACCTCTGATTTTTTTCGATATGTAGTTATACTAAACTTTATGTCTAAAATGGAAATTAAAATTTTGATTAAAAAAGATTTTGATTATGAAAAATGTTTAACATTTAAGGCTTAAGACACTTTTTAAAATACTCTAAAGTAACTGAAGTTGCGGAATATTTATTAATTAATGTTACAATTTCACAATAATCGGAAGTATTTTAATTTTCGAGAGAAGATTCCACCCACTAATACAAAATAATATTATATATAGCCCACATTACGACCTCTTGAAACTCGCGGATGTTCTCCAAATTTCACAACGATCGGTTAATTAGTTTAAAAGTGAATTTTGTACATACAAATATGTAAACATTACTTTAAATAAATTGAGATATTTCATGCATTAATATTCTGTCTGCATTTTTGTTTTTGTCATTTGACGAAACGTGAAGTCCCATTTTAGTTGTTTTAGAGTATTTGAGTCAGTGTACATTAGACTAGGTTACTTTGCAACATGTTGTAATATCAACTATGTATATACGAAGAGTGCTGTGTATTGGAATTGGGTAGTGATATCAACAAATTTGTAGCACTTTTTCTTAGCAAATACTTATAAATATCCACGAGTGAGATTAACTGTAAAATCCTCGTTTTTTAAATACTTTTTAATAAATGTAAAGATATTCGTCAAAGAAATGCTGTGCGAATTAGAAATCTTGTTTTTGATGTTATTACTCATCGGATTAAAAACCACTTTTCTAAGCATGGACGTATATGAGATTCAAATAAATTTGAAAACTTGAACCCTGCTTTGGTGTAGATCCTTAATTGCAGCGAATTGCAACGAAGTCGTGAATGGTCCAACACGACAGATATGGCGTAGCTGTGAGATAATTCCCACTAGTGACATTAGATGGAATTGAAGCAAAAATGTATCAGCGCCTTTAGATTCCTTGAAAAATGTAACCTTTTAAAAACTTATTTGTATGTTCTGTTAACATGTCGATTTTTATAATTATCAAACATTGACTCTTATATATATATATATATATATAGAGAGAGAGAGAGAGAGAGAGAGAGAGAGAGAGAGAAGAAGAAAAAATAGTGATAAATATGCGACGATTGTCCAAATTTATGTCAAATTTCAATTGTTCAATGCAAGGTATATTCAGTAATAAACTAGTGTTTATTATTCTTTCCTTAAGCCAAGTATTTTCAAAGATCGAGATCTTATCATCAGAGGAGAAATACAGATGGATAAGTTGGCTTTCGAAAACACCAAAGTTCAAATATTTGAAAAATATGAAAAATATTATAAAAAAACGCAGTGAAAAAAAGAAAAGTTTCGTAAAAAAGATATGCGGTTAGTCCGGATGGTAAATTTCCGTTGAAAGGAAGTCCGATGAATTGTAGAACGCGGAAAAATATTTGCTTAGGAGCAGTGTGGAGAAAAGTGTTCAAAATTATAAGTAAATCCAAACGCACTTAAAAGTCATGGAAAGGCGAAAAGCTGGCCATTATTGAAATACTTCCTGGACAATCGTCGCATATTTATCACTATTTTTTCTTCTATCTCTACAATTGCTCTATCTCGTATATTGAGCTAAACCTCTTCACAATAGGTTCCATCTACTAAAAGTTTTACTTTTGGTATATATATATATATATATATATATATATATATATATATATATATATATACGGCATAATCACGTTGACACACCGGTTCCCGTTAGATCACCGAAGTTAAGCGGCGTCGAGCCTGACCAGTACTAAATGGGTGTATGTGCTCTCTGCTTATCTCGGCATTGTTTTCAGTCGTCTTGTATTACTACTTGCCATTGGAATCAAGCAGTGCCGATTCAGGAGAGCGGTTGTTGGTAATTGCGCAACCCTTGCAATTACAAATTCACGCGCGGGCAGCCCCTGGTGGGGCACTCATACGTCGAAATCGACGGGAGAGTCCATCATATATATATATATATTAGTAATTTAGTAAATTCTCCGAATTTACTTCAGAAAAAAACATTTCAATTCAAACAATTGTTTCTGCGCATTTAAAACATGCCTTCTCTTATGAAAAATTTAAGGTATTTTTAAAAAGTTAATTTTTCCATCATAATTAAGAAAAAAAACACAACTGCTAATATTTCAAAATTGTTCATTAAAATCACGATTAAGCATTTTTTAGAAAATACCTTGAATTTTGTAATCAAGAGAATGTGTGTTATGAAATGGGCCGAAACAATTGTTTAAATTAAAATGTTTATTCGGAAACAAATTCGGAACATTTAATAAATCATTATTATTATTATTATATTATATTTAGATCTATGGTAGTATATACACTATTGCGATACTACCCTAACCTTTGTGTGAATATAAAATAATCTTTATATATATATATATATATATATATATATATATATATATATATATATATATATATATATATATATAATTTAAATATATATATAATTTAAATTCCCGAAACAGTTTTTCATGGTAAAAAAACTGATGATCCCTTAAAATAGTGTTAGAAACAAACTAATATAATAACTGTAAAAAATAAATTGACTTACATGAGTGATTTTCCACTGAAAGACTTGGAACTATGTTTTTTTTTGTTTTTTGTTTTTTAATAATATAGTTTTAATGGTTGAGAAACTTCCGAGACTATATATATATATATATATATATATATATATATATATATATATATATATATATATATGAGAAATGGTATATGTGAGATGAAGATGGTTTAACTGTTTACACATCGATTTCCATAACACACAAACAAACATTGACTTACTCATATATAGGAGATATATATAAATACATATGTATATATATATGTGTGTGTGTGTAATAAAAAGGTAAATGGGAGATGGAGATGGTTAATATAAATCTCTTGAAAGATGACACTCGAAATGACTACTGATGTATCAGTCGCCGTGCGAGAGACCGTTTTCTAAATGCGCATTTCGTTCTCTAAGCAATGTGGTGTTTTCAAAATGGCTACAGCCGATCATTGTATAAATCACTTGAAATTGCGTGGCTGTCACCGAACGGATGGTGTCTTAACATCTCACTTTTCGTTTGGCTGGTTTCTATCATGAATGAACAGGAAGCGGCTTCTCTGTCCTCCCTTGTATAGCAAGATGATTTACTCTTAAGCTTTCTTTTTTGTCTTTCTCTTCCTCCAACCTCCATTTTCCTTTCGTCCATTTTGTTTTTTTGTTTTGTTTTTAACTATGGCCGGGCTCGGATGGTCTATAAGAGTCTGTCGTTTCACTAGTCATTATTTATCTCATGGCGTTTATCAAAAGTAAAAGTAAAAAAAAAATACCTTAGCAATCGATAGTGTTTATGGTCGTATCTAGGTGGTCTCGGCTCTGGTTGGGGTTGGGGATCACAGAATAGATTTTGATGAAAAAAGGATCTATTGAAAGTGAATCGATTTGAATGCAAAATGTTTTGCTTTTATTTAAGTATCATGATAAAACCTTCATCTTTTCTTTAAGTGCCTGGACAATAACTTGACGTCCATGCCTTTGAACTAGATATTGCGAAATACGGCGCACCCTCCGGAAGAAGACAGCTGGACTGTGTCTGTATCTATTCCTGTCTCTATGTTTATCTTCGTCTGTGTGTGTCACTCTCCGTCTTCCTGGGTATCTCTGTGGTGTGTGTGTGTCTCTCTCTCTCTCTCTCTCTCTCTCTCTCTGTATCCCCTTCCCCCTCTCTCTCTCTCTGTATCCCCTTCCCCCCTCCCTCTCTCTCTCTCTCTCCCTTTCTCTCTCTCTCTCTCTCTCTCTATATATATATATATATATATATATATATTTGCCTATCTCTCTGTTTGTCTATGTTTTTCTCGGTGTCAATGTCTCTCTTTGTGTCTCTCTGTGTGCCTCTTTCTCTGCGTGTGCCTCACTCTGTTCAGGGATGCAATCGAAAACAAAGCTTTATAACAAGATAAACAACCTTTCTAAAATCCATAGGTAAAATGAATTTTTAATTAGTTTCTATTTTTATTACTATATTAGTGTCTTCCTTCGCAGTGAACATCAATAAACAGCACGTATGTGTACAGAGAGGACTTCATTTATTCACGGGCAACGGCTGGACCGCCTAATAGTAACAACTAAATTTACTGATACCTTTGCAAAATGTCACCGTCCTTTACAAAAACGAAATGCAAAATTCATAATATACCAACGCTGATAACTTTTGAGACACCCGATATTATTCACATAAAGCTGTTTCAAAAGATATTAGTAGTAAAAATACGCATTAAAATTAAGTCTTATGTAAATATGTATATGAGTGCACGCATACATGCAATATATATATATACATATATAGTATAATTTTTTATTTATACAATTATTATTGGTTACATATGTGCATACATGTTTTAGTTGTCCTCTTTATCGGGAGTCAATATCCTCAGACCGTTAGAGAAACTTCTAAAGTCCTCCTTGAATCTCTCTAAAGGTCTGAGGACGTTCACTCTCGCTAGAGAGGACAACTGAAACATGTATGCACATACACAACCAATAATGTTTGTATCAATAAAATGTGTACTAAAAAAGCTGTACTTGTTACTGAGCACTTTTTTTATAAACACTGGAGTTTCGTTGGATTAATATCTATAGAAACAAATATAATACATGTACTATACATACATACATATATATATATATATATATACATATATATATACATATATATATACATATATATATATACATATATATATACATATATATATACATATATATATATATATATATATATACATATACAGGGTAGGCCAAAATAAGGGTCCTATCTTTAAATTTGAATAACTTCCACAAAATAAAAGTTAAACTCACCAAACTTTATGTGTGTGTAGACTGACCCTTCCGAGATTTTTTGAAATAAACAAAACAAATTTTAGCCGAAAAACACTTCTTAAAACTTACAAAAACTAAAGTATTGTTTTTTACACTGTTTTGAGTTTTTTAAGCAAAAATAATGTTTTCTAAATGGGCGCCGTTGGCGGCTTCACACTCTTCGGCTCTTTTTAAAACATTTTCCATAACAGTTTGCAACATCTGAGGACTTATGGCTCTTATTTCTGCTTCAATATTTGCTTTCAGTTCCTCAATATTGTTTGGCTTATTGGCATAAACCTTTTCTTTGAGGTAACCCCATGAGAAGAAGTCAGGAGCTGTAAGGTCGGGTGATCGTGGAGGCCATTGAATTTCGCAACTGCGAGAGATAATCTGATTTCCAAATATACCTTGTAAAAGTGTAAGGGTATCTCTCGCAGTGTGTGCTGTGGCTCCATCCTGTTGGAACCACATCCTGTCAGGTTTGGCGGCAACCCACGGTTGCAAGAAATTTTGCAGCATTTCTCGGTAGCGGTCACCCGTTACTGTTACCTGATTTCCGGCATCGTCTTCAAAGAAATAGGGGCCAATTATCTCTTCAGCAGTAACGCCACACCACACCGTGCACTTGAGTGGATGTAATATGTGCTGCTGAATTATCCTTGGGTTCTCCGTACCCCATATTCGGCAATTTTGTTTATTGATGAACCCATCAAGATGAAAATGGGCTTCATCTGACATTATTAGTTTTTTGAGAAAATCGGGATCATCATTGGCCAAATCCTGGAGTCGCATAGCGTACTCAAGTCTTTTTTCATTATCTCGAGGTTGAAGTTCTTGAACTAGCTGCACTTTATATGGAAAATATCCTCTTTCTCTTAGTTCTTTTGATCTCCTCCTTGTGGATGTGGATGCATCCTCCTCCAAACTTCTCTCCAATTCCTCGAAATTTTGAGCTGTTCGTACAGTACGAGGCCTACCACTTCTCGCCATGTCGGATATTCCTTGTTGGTCCCTAAAACGAGCAATAATTCCTCAGATTGCTTTTGCCGAAGGAGAGTTTCTGGTGTTGTAATGACGCCGATAGATGAGTTGAGTCTCCGAAATCGACTCATTGGATTTAAAGTACCACTCTATTATGAGGGTACGTTCCTTAGGGCTAATACCGCTCATGCTTGCTTCGGAAGGGGTCCTTTACTTATTCTAAAAAAAAAAAATCAATAAATAAAAAAGTTATGAATTTTTAAAAATAGGACCCTTATTTTGGCCCATATATATATATATATATATATATATATATATATATATATAGAGAGAGAGAGAGAGAGAGAGAGAGAGAGAGAGAGAGGGGGGGAAGTATCTAACACTTTACTGTAGTTTTACTGAACATCGGATAGTCAGCAACATATTAATAAAATACTTAACGACTTCGTACATTCGTATTTAAATGCAATAAGATGTTGAAATTATATTAATAGACATTTGAGTATTTATTGTTCCCTGAAAGCTCAGTAATGTGGGAAGGTAAGCAATAATTATTGTTTAATAATGTTATAAAAGTTTCTCTGATAGGATATTGAATCCTTTGTGAGTGAAAAGTCTGCTAACTTAATTTTGCTTCATCCCTATTTTGAAAATTTGATTTATATATATATATATATATATATATATATATATATATATATATATATATATATATATATATATATTATTAAAAATAACCGACAATTTTTGTCTGGCTATTTTAGTGTTGATCCCTTCAATTTTCCGGATTAAAATCTTAATCTCGGAAGGAAATTGGCTGATGAAACTGCCATAGTGTAAATGTTGGTCCAGAGTACTTTCTGACCCGTCTGGGTCCATCGTCAGTGGAATAATGACAAACAAGTAAAGACCTGGAGTGAGATTTATAATTAATTATAGCGGGAAAATTTAACTATGTTTATTAGGTATTATAAGCATTTAAGTATATTAGTGCTAGTGTTAAAATTAATCTTGTTAATAGCAGGTTTTTTAGTTTTAATGAGTAGAGCTTCTAGTATGTGGAGTTTCCTTCCGAGATTAAGATTTTAATCCGGAAAATTGAAGGGATCAACACTAAAATAGCCAGACAAAAATTGTCGGTTATTTTTAATAATACGTGTCTTAAAGAAAAAATGCTGCCTCGATACACACATATATATATATATATATATATATATATATATATATATATATATATATATATATATATATATATATATATATATATATATATATATTAGCCTGAAGATTCCCCCCGGGGATGAAACACGGGAGCCTCTGTGTAGCTTAATTGCTATAAATATATTTTCATAACTTACTATATATATATATATATATATATATATATATATATATATATATATATATATATATATATAATATTTATAAATAAATATTAATTATTTATTACCTACAGACATCGATGTTTCATGCTTACGCAATCTTCAGTGCAGGAAGCTTATTCCTAACGGTCGACGGGCGCGAACTCCGACTACAAATCGCTACTGATTCGCATATAAATATATATATATATATATATATATATATATAGAGAGAGAGAGAGAGAGAGAGAGAGAGAGAAGGGGAGAGTATGTGTGGGTGGGTGTGTGTGTGTGTGTCACGCAAAAGTTAACAACACATTACAAAAACGTTTTAGCTATTTCTAATACGATTAGATAAATTAAACTTTTCTTATAAAACATATTTAGGTATTTATTCAAAATACTAGACTTTTTAAGCGTTAAAAATGTTAGAAAGCAATAGAAAAAGATAAAACTAATTTAATAATAATTAACTTCGACGCTTTTCTAAGAAGAGTGCCTGAGCAACCCCTTTCTGCAAAATGTAGTCGTTTGATTTCAATATCACTAATTATCTAATTAGATTAAATCATAATTTTATATTTTCTTGTAAGTGCTAATTCCTATTCTCTCGGATCCTAAAAAGTGTGACAAGGTACCTTTCTGGTCCCCAAACCCAAAACGGAATGTTTTGTTGTGTATTATACATATACACATACATAGTGTGTTTATCTATATATAAGATATAGGGCACAATCACCTTTACTATAATGGTTCTCGTGAGATAACCAACGTTGGACTTGACCAGTAAGAGATGGATAACAATTTCGGATACAAGGTGATGTATGTGGGAGGGCAGCGCACAAGTCCCTGCAAAAAAGCACTACAGCCCTGAAGATGCCTAAAGCTAATACTTCAGGATTACCTGCTATAAACTACACGTGATGATACAACAAAAAATAGCCCTCTGGGCAGAAGTTTTGTTATCAAGAAAGTGGCGAAGATTTTTGAATATGCACATGAATGGATGGATGGATACAATATATATTTAATTAATAGCATTTTTAATCGATGTTGATTTTAAAATGTTTCTATAAAAAACAAGTGTGTACAGGATTTAGCCAACGGTGTTATTTGGGCCTTCAATTTCAGAATAAGAATTGCAGAGATAAGACAAACAGATGGTGGATTAACTGAGTCAATTAACGAAGTAGTTTCTTCATTTACAAATCATGTATAGAAAGAGACCTAAAAAAGCAGACCCTTGTTTGTTGTTTGAGAACGTGTTCGAACATTAAAATGAGATGTAAACAAATAAGAGTACAAGGCGCATGCACTCCGATTGAGAGCATATAAAGCAATGGCCGCCGGCTATAAGTGCTGTTAACGTGTTGAGATGTAAAAGCAAAAAATCCAAAATCATGGCAATGTCTTCAGGCGAAATAAACAACTTTTATTATTTCTTTCTAAACGTCAATCGATAACTAATGATTTTTCTATAATGATAAAGATGGACTGTTTTGATTCGGTACACAACAACAACTACAACAACAACCTATATAAAGAATTATAGGAAGCATATGCTCTCATAATGTATATGTATGTTGCTTACACATCAAAACAATAACAATAATAAGATCTTTCAGTTATCATTTAGTAATGTGTCCAGTATGACATCTATTATTACACTAAGTGTGAGTTAATCAACGTTTTTTTTCCACTGAGCTGTTTTCCTACATATTTTAATAACAGAAAATGCATGCTAAAATATACCTAGGTTTTGTATTTGAGTCATCTTTGTGAAACATCTGTTTCAATTCTTCTAATTATCCGTAATTAATAATAAACTGAACAAGTCAACGATCTCTTTCTTTTTCTCTTCGCTTTCTATGTATTTTAGTCGCCCCTTTAAACTCTATGTTGATCCCACCACAATTATTACTTTATGTCTCTGCAAGCATTTAGAGAAATAGTGATGCTATCTTTTCAGCGTCGTCAACTAATTTGCATGCGTGTGTTTTCTTCACAAAAACTTTGATGGAAAAATAATAAGTTGTTTTACTTCCATATAAGAATAATAAAAACAATAATACTTTTATATATGATAATAATAATAATAATAATAATAATAATAATAATAATAAGAAGAAGAAGAAGAAGAAGAAGAAGAAGAAGAAGATGAAGAAGAAGAAGAAAAAGGGAAGATACTTATTATTTAAGCTATGAA
The DNA here is from genome assembly GCA_963556195.1 of Sepiola atlantica. Lineage (NCBI taxonomy): Eukaryota > Metazoa > Mollusca > Cephalopoda > Sepiida > Sepiolidae > Sepiola > Sepiola atlantica. The sequence goes on along the minus strand of OY744517.1, from coordinate 116,086,845 downwards.
AGAAGAATGTCTTAACAGATGTCATAGTTTATGAATTTTCAACTGAAATAAACAGAATAAGTGATGGTTGTTACCCAATAGGTCACGGGTACGCCTAATCATATATATATATATATATATATATATATATATATATATATATATATATATATGTACAATGAGTATTCTTATTAACTCAAATAAACGGTCGTAGTACAAAACATACCTACGGTAAAATTCAATGATTCTTTAATAGAAATATCTCTTTTAATCTCTATACTAGTAAAGCGTTGATGATGTTGTTATCTTTCTTGGCAGTCACGGTGCACCTTTTAGATGGTGAGATAAATGGAAAATGTTTTACATAAAAAGTGTAGATAAGAGGGGAGAGGAATAGAATGATCTTCTTGAGAATTGGACATTATCAAACAAAAGAAAGACCAAGTGTAACCATTTAAATTAATAAATTTTATTCAAAATCTTGTTAAGACAGTGAAAAATAAAGTGCTAGAAATTAATGAGAGTTCAAAGAGTCCAAGGAACGTACCAGCGTGAAAAAGCTGTTTTTCATGCAAAGTAAAAATTAAGTACACATGTTTGTTTCGGCTGGCGCCTTGTGCGTTTATGTGTCTGTAAATGGGATAAACATGATGTGCGTATATTAGCGTGCATGTTTTTTGAGTGAGTGAGTGTATGTACGAACTGTGTATATCCGTTCGGTAATCAGCGTGTGTTTGCAGTCGCTATGTTTAGTAGTTTGTGGTTTATGTGTGCTACTTTCCGAGGGTTTCTTCGCCTTAAAAGCCTGGGAATTATTATGTCGTGCGCACGCCTGTTGTCTCTGGAAAAAAAGAGGAAGAAGAAAGAAATATACGTGTTTGGATTGTTATAGGACACGTGAGATTTTGACATTTGATATTTGTTGCGTTGCGATTGGTTGAGAGAAACTGCTGTTTTGAGCTGTTGTCTAATCAAGAGTCGATAGGTAATAACAACATTCGCCGCAACTTCGAAAAATTCAAATAATGAAAATGCTGAGGCAGTGGAAATGAGATAGAGAGAAATAAGAAAGTGTGGAAAAAATAGAGAGTATATTCTTGATTAAAAAAGTTACATAAATTAAGTTAAATAAGTTCCTTCAACCCGCATTTTTTTTGTAATTCCTCTTTCACTTACTGTATCAACATGCCGAAATGTAAATGTAATGTGAACAGGCAGCTCGCTACACAACACTCCACCTATGTCGAGTCCTACTGTATTTTCAACAGAACCCTATTAGCCGTGTAGCTCTCACACTACAGCACTGCTACCGGCCCAATCATGGTGAGGAAGGGTTGGACTTTAATGAAGGGCTGCATTCTTTGTCCAATACGGTAATAAGCAAACCTCACTATGTGTGCACTAAGCAAAGTGTTAGGAAGAAATAATGTATGTGCTTATGTTTGTTAAAGTAATTCTGGTATTCTATTTACACTATTCTTACGTATTCCGTATACCATTCTTCTATTGTCATAATCCATCAGTGCGTATTCATAGAATGTAAAATAATAAGTTAATGTTATATAATTTCATTTGTCAATTTTATTTAGTAGATATTCAAAATTCATATTTACAAAACCGCTTTTACTATTAAAAAAATTACAATAACTTTTTAATGTTATAAAAACATTTTAATGTAATCAACCTGAAAAAGAACATATTCCTAATACGAAAATGGAGTTAATAAGTATACTAACGAAAAGAAAGGGTGCTTGCAGCAGTGTCTGAAGACAACATTATAAATAATATCAACATATAATGAGCTGTTATATGTTTGTTAGTTGTGTATTATAGCAAACAGTACATAAATTTCCATCCGGCTTTCGTTGATATGAATATGAAAGATGATAAAAAGTAATTTAGTTATTTCTGTTTGTGCTTTTGGGTCTACATTTTGTAAATAAGTTTAATCAAATAAAATGAATAATATTTAATATTATTCAGAAAATGTTATCTTAAAATTATGTATAACAAGATTGTATGGAGGACATAAATTAATATTTTGGAGTGAAACGAATCGAAAACCAGTATCTATTATTTAAAAACTTTTTTATCATTTTCGTTAACCTCAAACAAGGCGTATTGTCATTGAAGCGTAATGGGCTACTGTGACAAGGGCCAGATTTATTGGGTAAACTTAGTGGGGAGTACGGCAGCAAGATGTATGTTCACATTACATTTAAATGTCTGCATGTTGGGTCGGTCGGGTAAAAGGAAGCAGGAAATGATTTCTAAACGCGAGGGGGGCTAGTAGTTGATGTAGCAACAATACTCTATGCATAGGCGAATGGTGGCTTTATAAAGATCTACGAAACTGACAGGTGTGAAATTTTTTCTAGCATCTACCTCCTTTGCTGCAAACTTGGCGACATCTAATATGTACTTATTCAACGTAATTTCGCTTAAGAATATCAGGCTGAGGAGTTTATAGATTAGACTTTCGGGTAGGGTGATATCGGCTATGGCAATCAGTGGTTGGAAAGTGTACTTACAGTTGTTAAAGAAAATGAGCTGGGTCTTGGTAGTGGTAAATGCGACAATCTTTTTTTAGCCATATTTTACTACAGACTAGAAGTAATTTGATAAAGATTCAGCCGCTGCCTTGCATGTGTGAACATTATATTTGCCCTCTTGCCGGGAATAGAGCGTTGTGTCACCAGTATTTTTGTCATACCTGGGCTGATGCATCAACCACTAATCTCTCCGTCTGGAACAGGGTGAAAATGAGTGAGTAAACTAATAGGTCCCTCACCAGCCCAGATATAACAAAAATACTCCATGCATGGGGGAATGGTGGCTTGATATATATATAGCGTATATGAGAAGTTTTATTAGCTCGGTAGAAAGAGTCGACCTTTTTATAGCAGACTTAGCAGTATGTTCTCTGCATTTCCACCCTTCAAAAAAGCTTAGAACTTTTCAGGTGACGTTTGCATTTGGTGTGCACACTTTATTAACTTCACTGCAACATGTCGACGTTTTTCGCTCCTCTCTTCCCACCCAAAGCCTTTTATGACACTTGATAAGTGCTTTTCAAACGGAAGCACAAAGAGAACATTTTAACTGGCAAAATCCCGGGAGATTTTTTATCAAATCAAAAATCGCGATTTTTCTTTCAAGGGACAAAGGGTTTAAAAACCTCTCACATAGGAGTGATTGAACAAACAAAATTAAACCAAATCATAAAAAAAAACTACAAAGAAGAAAGTGAAAATGGTTCATAAAAATATTACGGTCAATATTTTTATTTTGTAATTCGAATATGTTCGGTGCTTTTAAAAGGATTATTTTTGTTCGTTTATGTCTGTAAATAATGACGCACACATATTCGCACATACACAACACCCCCCACACACACATATATATATATATATATATATATATATATATAAAAAGAGAGAGAGAGAGAGAGAGGGTGAGAGAGTGAAAGAGAGAGGGGGAGAGAGGGGAGAGGAGGTGGAGGTGAAAAACCTACTTTTGTAATTTTTGTGTATTATTATTATTTTTATTATTTTTATACAATCCGTCATTTCATGTTTAGTACTTCAAACACACATATCATTTTTTTTTCTAAATCAATACATACTATATATATATATATATATATATATATATATATATATATATATATATATATATATATATTCCATGATAAATGCCAGTATACTGAAATCATATGCCCTTAATAGGGTTAAGATGAAAATTCATATACACTAAATGTACAAACGCAGGAAAATTCCCAAAGTTTTACACTTTTATTGTCATTAAGGGTATGCGAGCACAACAGGGCTATGTATTTTACTGGTAGGAATTTTTCTTCAGCGCACCTCACACACTTCATCCACTCATGCATAGAGATTTATACTGTAGTGATGTGATAATGAAATGGTTTGGTTGATATGTTGTCATACCCTTAATGACAATAAAAGTGTAAAAAATTGGGAATTTCCTTGCTTTTGTACATTTAGTGTATATGAATTTTCATCTTAACCCTATTACGGGCATATGATTTCAGTATACTGGCATTTATCATGGAATGTCACTACTTTTGTAAAGGCTATGCCTCAAGACAATGGTCATTTTTAATTTTTTTTTTAATTTTCTGAGAAAACTAAGGTATATGGTAAACTGAAATTAAAATACCATCAACTAGACCCTAGAACCTCTATCTCTGCCAAAAATCCGCTGCATCCATCAAATAGTTAATGAGATACAGGGTGGCACATACGTACGTACGAACACACGGATAACACAAAAGCATGCCTGACCTTTCTGGATCTCTGGGTTGCTTTGACTAATGATGCTGAAATTCTACACACTTATAGAACCTATCAAATGAAAATTTTGTGCAAAGTTTTAACTAATTTGGTTTATTGGTTTTCGAGTTGTGATTGATCAAAGAAATGAGATTTCTAGCATAGGCCGTTTTTGATGTCTATTAAGGGATAGAGCGCTATCGTGCCTCCCTTGATATATATATATATATATATATATATATATATTAGAAAATACTTGTCCCATGAGCAGTAAAATTTATTTCATGAACAGAACAGTTTTATACTACGTTTATGTACGCTACCTTACATGATTTTGATTCTAAAAACTGTTTAAAATTAAGGATGAAATCGAAATTCAAGAAAATATTGCTTACTTAGTATCTAATTACTATGGATTAAATTTAATGCATATTTTTATTATTTGAATTAAGATACTGTTTCCATACTATACTGCAAAAAACCTTTTAAAATACTCCAAAATAACTGGAATTTTGTGAAACTTATTACTTGATGTCTAATACATGTTTTTTTTAAATTTGAGAAAAATTGGAGGTAGGTTAATTTTAATGAAATTTCTCTCACCCCTCTCTTTCCACGCTTTACATAAAACTTGATTAAAGTAAACATTGCACACATTACCCTCTCTTACAACTATGAGCTGTGACTCCTCTACATACAAACGCCTCGGGTGGAGCTTATATATATATATATATATATATATATATATATATATATATATATATATATATATATATATATATACCTCAGCACGGAGTCATCAGGCTAAGTTCAAAATTGATTTCATGATTTCAATTCTAGAGACTGCCTAAAATTTAATGTTTAAAGGATCATATGACGAAATTGAAATTTAGGGAATTCTCTCTCTCTCTCTCTCTCTCTCTCTCTCTCTCTATATATATATATATATATATATATATATATATATATATATATATATATATATATATATATATATATATATATATGAAAACATTGTTAAAAATAACAGAATTCGTCTGTTTAATATACCTTTTTTTATATTTTCAATTTTTATGGTAGTCTTTTCATATTAAAATCAAAAAAAATAATAAATGTTCCATAGGTTTCGCGAACGTTTTCGATTCTTTGTCGAATCATAATCAGGTGTCAAAAACAAATGAACAAAATAGCTGGAGAAAGAAGAGAATTTTTTAAAAGACGGCAGAAAGAAACGCGCAGAGAACGTTTTTCGCATACTTCCAGGAAGTCGTTGATGATTTAAATTCAGCAACGATATCATTGAACAATGCGAAAAAAGACCATCAGAAAAATTTTAGAAATGAAAAAGGTATATTTAAACAGACGAATTCTGTAATTTTTAACAATGTTTTCATCAATAAGAAAATACTGCCTAAATACACACACACAATAAATATATATATATATATATATATATATATATATATATATATATATATATATATATGTGTATATATATACAGCATATATATATGGTGTGTATATATATATATATGCAAATTACTATATCATACGGTAGTCTTAAGGGTAATATATTATTATTATTTTATCATTATTATTATTTTTTATATATTTTTTATGTATATATTAGTGATATTTTAAGCTGAATTATTTCGACACTTGATTATTGGGGAAATGGTCGTATAATCAGTACCATTGGAGAGCCATGAACATTATAACTGTCCTGTTTTTAAATCTCCGAAACAGTTACATGGTAAACAGCTGATGATCCCCGTGTTAATATTAGACGCTTAAGGTCTCCTGTTTTTGTTTCACTCTTAGATAATTAACCCCCCCCCCCCTTTTTTTCTTTTTTTCTTTTTTTCTTTTTTTTATTTTACTTATATTTTTTCATTTATTAATTTTCCAACGAATGTTAAGTCTGCAATATCTTGGATTTAGTTAGTTTGTCTGGGAATTTAAACTGCATTTTACATTTTTTTTTTTATGACTCAAAGCTTCTTTAGACTATATATATATATATATATATATATATATATATATATATATATATAGTGTATAAATGGTGTATATATATATATATATATATATATATATATATATATATATATATATATATATATATATATATACTATATTGCTCGTGAAACTTATGTTTTTAGAATCATGAATTTCCATTTCTTATTTATATATATATATATATATATATATATATATATATATATATATATATATATATATATATATATATATATATATATATAAATATATATATATATGTATGTGTTTTATATTATCTATGTGCAGCAAAGAAAGTGTGTTTTCTTAATGTATTTACCTGTGAATAAAATATATAATGTTTGTTTGTTTAATGCTTCATCCTTTTTGCATGCTTTTTTTCGGGGGGTTTTTAATATATTTTCTCATTTCTATCTTTTACTAGGTTACTCTCGTCAATTAGATTAGTTTGCACATTTTTTCATTTTGTTCGCTGACATAACCCCATGTACATCCTTCCCTATACACCAATCAGTAATATCCTGTGGAAATTATATATAATCAAAAATATGTATATATCAACTATTAGATTTTCCGTTATTTACTATTGTTATACTGGTTGTTTTACAAATCTTGGCCATATACACATTACTTGTGTTTTGTAGTAATAGTAACACGCTCGAAACGCGTACGTTTAAGGCTTTATATTATTTAAAACAAGAGATAAAAATTCTCTTTACGGTTCCAACTTACAGTTTCACGTTCAGTCGCCGGATGTATGTAGTCATCGGAACATCATCAAAGAACAATTATAGTAAGCGTTATTCCTAGTAGAAAATGTCTAGTTTTTCATAAAACTTTTATATTTATTTAGTTTCTATCAAAAAATACATTTTTAGAAAAGGACAGAGAACTGTCTAAAGTATTAAAAATTATATTGCTATCTATAATGTATATGTTGTTATGTTCTCAATAAGGCTATTTTGTTTATTTCTTAAGTGTGAGGAAATTTCTTAAGTGTGAGGCAAATTTCTACATATATATGTATTTTAAAACGAAAAACAACAACTGTAGGATATAAACTACCAGAATTGAAACCAAGAACACCAAAATTAGCTCGCAGAGTCGAGAATACAATTAATAAAATATACAAAAGGGATAACTCTGTCCATTTTAATAAGATTCCCTTCGATAATGACTTGCTGCTAATATATATATATATATATATATATATATATATATATATATATATATATATATATATATATAAAATATTTTTGAAAATCAACAATCGTGCAATATTTTTATGAATGAAAAATTCATTTATTTAATTTTTTTATCGCGAATTTTCGTTGAAAAATACAACCTTGTCAAGCGAGACTGTGCTATAGTTTTTTTTCCTTTTTTTCCTCCTCATTTTGATGTATTAATCCCGAGGGGTCGAAAATACGTCGAGTTCTTTAAGACGTTAGAAGTTTAGTCTGGTCGATGTCATGTGCAGATTGGCGCTATTTTTTTAAAGTAAGGAAGTTAAGGGATTGATATCACTATCAAAATGAGGAGGAAGAAAAGGAAAAAAACTATAGGACAGTCTCGCTTGACAAGGTTGTATTTTACAACGAAAATTCGCGATAAAAAATTTTAAATAAATGAATTTTTCATTCATAAAAATATTGCACGATTGTTGATTTTCAAAAATATTTAATATCTAATACATTCTAATCCGTGCTTCAAAGATGTTAACTTCCTTAGTTTATATATATATATATATATATATATATATATATATATATATATATATATATCGCTATGTTCAGCCATGCTGACGAGTCATAAACGATATAGCACGTGTCTATAGATAATTAAATTTTAAAAGATATATATTGCTCCCCATCTGGGGGCATCACATTAGTGAAAGAACAATTATTATCAACTAGCATTACGTAAAAATGTTCTTTCCTATGAATAATTGAATTCGTTCAAAAGTAAACAAATAACTGACATCTATAAAAGCACGTTACATTCCAGCATAAACGAGAGTTATCGCAGTGGACGAGCTTCAGATCTGGGGTATAGGTTTTGAATCTCGCTTGATTCAGCCATGCTGATCAGTCGTTAACGACGAAAACGTGCCCGTGGATAATTAAATTATAATTATATATATATATATATATATATATATATATATATATATATATATATATATATATATATATATATATAGAACGTTATTCAATGTGAGTGTGTTCTTTCTATGTTTCTGCTCCATGATCTTACTTGACGCACTCTTCGGAGTTATTAAGAGTTGCATATGTAAACATTCCAGGATATATATATGTCTATTTTTGCTAGTTACATATATACAAACCGAGCTGTAATGTAATTGAATCTCTTGAATCTTGACAAATAAATAAAAACTTGGTCATCGGAATGTAGCGTAATATTGTTGATTTATTCATATATATATATATATATATATATATATATATCTATATATATATATGTATATATATATATATATATATATATATATATATATATATATTATAAAAATATCCTATATACACATGTGTTTCATGCCACCCTGCAATCATCAGTATGGGAGGAGACAATTCCTGCCGGTCACACGATTCGAATACCAATACTAAAGTCGTATTTGACTCAGTAGTTGAAGCGTTTACCGCTGTGTTGCCACCACGCATTTACGTAAAAATGGGAGAGTAAATTAACGTCAAAATGCTAATTCAGCGGGCATATCAGCGAGCATGTCAAGAGAACTAAATAGGCAGAGCTTAGAGTATTGCATTACGCTATAAATTGCAGCCTGTTGTCAACTTACTAAAAGTGCTCCATCTAGCGGGAGCTTTGAGCAATTATTTATAAATAAATATTATTTTCAAATCAGCTCATAAGCGCATGTGTTTCATGCCACTCTGCAATCATCAGTATGGGAGTATCAGTAACACCTTTATGCTTACACTCGCCGCTTTCAGTGTTGAATATAACTTAATTTCTCCGTTTTCACGTGACAATCAATTTTTGTTGTATTTGTCATTTTTCTGTCGATTACGATTATTAAACTAGCAGATTGACAGCGTGTGGAATAGAAAATACAGTGTAACGCAGTTTAAAAATGGCAGAAAATGTACGGGAAATCTATTATTCTAATCTTAGCTTAAAACTAAATAAATCCACATCTGCTGAAACTGCATGTTTGGACATTGATATTAACTCTTATTGGTTTCCAATTCGCCAAAGGCAACCAGAATTAAAATACGTTGATCAAATGTTTTTAATCACTAAGGTTAATCAAATAGTTAGTGAATGCTGAAAGTTTGATGCAAAAAAAGATTAAACAAATATAACTATAACATAGGGAATTGACATATCTTATATATAAAGTTATCTAATCGGATTTCCATGTTAAATTTAAATAGCAATCATGTTTATTTATTGATATTATTATTTTCATTTTTCGCCTTCTTGTCTCATGCTTGGATCAGACGTTTCCTGAATGACTTCCAACTTTTCTTATTTGTAGCGATTTTGCTTGTGCGGCCCGTCACGATCGAATCGTCATCAATTGATCTTCTCCATGTATTAAGTGGCCTACCACGTGGCTTTAAGCTATAGACACTAATGCAGGACACAATTTTAAGCAGTTCGAATGACTGGTGGCGGACGATGTGGCCATACCAGTTGAGAAATTTTTGTGCGACATACTTTCTTATAGATGACTGTAGAGTAAGACCAGCAATTTTCTATATCTGATGCGTGGCAGACAGGATCTTACGCATCGATTTTTGATTCTGACTAGTGATTTTTTTCATTTTGTACTTGATGTTGGTTACATTAGAAAGCGTAGTACACTCCAGTTTCATTGCAAAAATATATTATTTCTGCAGGGAAGATTATTACAATAGAGACAATTTTAAATAATAACCTAAAAGGCTCAAAATTTAAGGAATTTCTTTAACTTAAAATTTAAAATATCAGTTATCACCCTTAGAGTTATGCTTTATAAATATTGAGCAAATAATGTATATTTAACATGTTGACGAGTATTTTGCAGTAAAAATTTAAAAAATATATATGATATTAACAATAAATACACTAGACTGAAAACTGCAAACGCATGTGTATTAATGTTTTTAAATATAAACCTGGAAAAGTACAAAACAAGTGGGCTTATCTCTTAAAATATTGAAGCTGCAATTGAGATTTGAAGAATTAAATATAGAGTAAAATTAGCAATGTAAAGAGAATAATAAACAATAATGAATTAGGTAATTAATTAAATAAAGTTTAATTTGCTTAAAGCATCATTCAAAATGTTAAGAATCCGTGAGTGATTGCTCCTTACCACATTACCCCGAGTAATTCCATATTAGAAAACCATCTGTCAGATGGTGTTCTGATAATTTTCTCCTAATTTATTTATAGCTTTATTAGAATAAATATAAACAGTTAATCTATTTTTATTAAATAGTTACTTTTACAGTTTTAATCTGTCTCAAAAATATTTTATTTCCCTATCTAATTTTAAAATGATATTAGAATTCTTTAAATATTGACGAATATGTTTTAGTTTTAACCTTTCTATTTTGTTTTAATTTAAAAAATATAAACTTTAATTGTAAAAATTATATTTTATTTTTCCAAAGTGCAACTGGAATCTGAATTATTGTCTGTAAATAAAACTTCGATCGTGTATCATAGATGATAATATATATAACAGAAGCAGAGAGCACCCTTATAAAGAAATGCAGCCATAAGAGAGGCTGAAGAAGACTACCTTCCTATCAGGGAAGAAGAAACTAGACGGAAACAAGAGTCTAGATGGGAGAGGGAAGAAAAGGTGACACTTTTGGGGGCTATGAAATATGCTCAAGCAAAATATACCAAACAAAAAAAAAGAACAGAGACCTGGAGAGAAATATTCCTCCACTTCTGTCCAGACAAGAAAAATGTTCCACTACAAAAAATAACTTGCCAAAGATATAACAGTATGAGCCTGTTCAATAAAGCTGAGCTGGACTATATGGCATCAGAGGTAGCAGCCCTCATAGGAACCAAAAAGTGTCCACTTGAAAGCCCCGTCAAAATTTCCACAATTCCCATCATCGTCCAAAACACCACACCACAGGTACAGCAGAAATCATATTACTATTCACCCGTGAATGAAGCAGTCAAACTGTCTGGGCTCATGACGACTCACCATAAAGCTACATCAACACCAGAATCCCCTTTAGCAAGGGGCCTCCCAGCAAGTATACCACCACCACCATCAGCTGTCTATTTATAATCAGAAGATAGCTCTTAATTGAACCTAGGTTCTTCCTCACCACTATCACCGAGGCCACTGGTAACATCTGAATCCCCATCATTACCTCAGAAAGTACTGGAACCAGATGATGAGCAATTGGCCTTGGAAAAAGAAGTTGGGTATACAATTGAGAAAGTTCAGATGATGAGGCTGGAGGAAGGGCCTCAAATGCCAAAAACCCAAGCTTCGAGAACTACCACGGCAGTAATACAAAACGTAAACATCGCTCTCGAAAGACTTGTTCCATCCAACATATCCCTCACGGAGATAAATCAAGTAACATACGCTACAGGACTTTACATTGTTAGGAAAACACTCCCTCAATTCAAAAAGCAATGGGAGTCCAGAGCACGAGTCACAACACCACCGTGGAAACTGATGCTCCAGAATCAACTTACCATTTGCAAAAGGGAAGTCTCTCAAATTAAACAATTCCTTGTTGCCCCTACAGTGCGGCTGTGAAACACCATCTGCAGACTTAGTTTTAAATACAAAAGATGCAGAAGAAATTGAAAACGTTGCTAGGGAACTTGAAGGCAAAATCCAAGCACTTGCCAAAATAATTCAAGAAAAAGATAACAAGCCCAGGGCGAAAGTTAAGAACAGACAGTTCAAAAAGAATACAAGACTATTCTACCGAAATTTGGTTGAAGAGAATATACCGGTGGAAAAGCCACCAGAGGAGAAGGAGATAGAAAGCTACTGGAAGCCTTTGTTTGAGAATGAGGGGCCATGCAACCAAGAGGCCAAGTGGATTTTAGATATAGCTCGAAGTAATAAAAGCAAGCCAAAAATGGCAGAGCCAACGATAACGTCTGGAATGATAAAACGAAAGCTAGATCAATTTCAGAATCACAAAAAACTTGGAATAGACAATATACCCAATTTCTGGCTGAAAAAATAAAAGCACTTCATGGCCATTATAGTAGCTGCTTCACCAGACTGTTGGAGAGTGAGGAGGCCACACCAGCGTGGCTAGTAAAAGGTTATACGACCCTCATACCCAAAACGAGTGGGACACAAAACCCTACAAAATACAGTCCGATCTGCTGCCTCACTACAACCTACAAACTCTTCAATTGCCTGGTTGCAGACAGCATCTACGAACACCTGTTTAGGCACTAAGGACCAATTGTTGATCAATAAGACCATCCTTGATGGCTGTAGGAAGAGGCAGAGAAATCTAAGCATGGCGTGGATCGATTACCAAAAGGTATATGATAGTGTACCCACGCATCGCGTCTGCGCTGCCTTGATCTATATAATATCCATCCGGTCATCAAGAAGATCCAAACAGAAAACATACAGCTTGATGAAGACACTGACATAAAAAACCTTGAAGAACAGGAACAATACAAATACTATGGCATAGAAGAAAACGATTCAATTAAACATGTCAAGATAAGAGAAATAATTGGCAGAGAATATATACGCCCTTTTAGAAAAATTTGCAAAACACAGCTAACAAACAAAAACAAAGTAACTGGGATTAACCAATTAGCTATGCCAGTGATAACATACAGCTTTAGAATTATTGATTGACCACAGAAGGACATTGATATATTAGACACTAAAACGAGAAAAATGTTGACAATGTACAGAGTAATGTACAGAAACCAGTGTCTACCAAGGCTGTTTCTGCCAAGAGAAACAGTGATATGGGTCTCTCAAAAATTGACCATCAACATCGAGCCACTATTGTGAGCCAATATCTGATAAGCTCCCAGACCCCAAACCCTATGATGGTATGCCAACATCAAGAAACAAGAGCAAGCAGAACAACCTTTATCACAAAACTGGCCAAACTTTTTGGACAGGACTGTCTTACAAATGAGGCAGAAACAGACAACAATCCTGCCACAAAAATAGCCCGCAAAAGCTGCCAGAAATACACCAAGAAGTATTTCCTAGGTGAATTATCCCAGGAATATATAGATGAGGAAGGCTCTGTAGACTGGCTGAAAAGAGGATATCTCCATTATGATTATGAGAGAATGATAATGGCTGCTCAAGATCAAGGTTTGATGACCAATGCCTTTAAAAAGATGAGTGGTCTCAGCAACAATAACAAGTGCAGGTTCTGCCACAAAGAAGTGGAGAGTGTGAGCCACCTGACATCCAGTTGTAAGGTTCTCCTGGGGGTGGCTATTATACAATGCGGCACAACGGAGTGTGTAAATATCTTCACTGGACTATTTGTAAAACATTAAATATCCAGTGTAGCAGCAAGTCCTGAGAACATATACCAGAAAGAACAGTTAGAAATAATTTATACACCATCCACTATGACTATGCAATCCCTAGAGCTACATATCTAGAAAACGGAGCTGTTTAACCTGACATCGTAATATGGGAAAAAAGGGAAAAAGTAGCAACCCTAGTTGAAGTCAGTGTCCCTAATGATGCAGGATTAAACAGAGCTGAAAGGGAAAAGATAACGAAATACCAAGGTCTTATGTACGACATGAAAAGAAACTGGAATATTCATCATACCAGTAATTATAGGAGCAACAGGACATATGAAAAAGAATTTCAAAAGCTATCTGGCGAGTATACCCGGTGAACCGAGTGCAAGAGAAATACAAACAATTGCACTTAAAGGGACGGTTAGAATCTTAAAAAGATCTCTAGTTTGGAGTGTCTTAAATAGCTGGTGAATGTCTAGCAAAAACGGAAAAATACGAAAAACATTTTAAAAACATTTTTTTCGCGCGTGCTGCTCTAATATTATGGAACTATAAATATTCTAAAATATTTATTTTGTAATTTTTTTCAGGACGGGTACCTCCTTTATACAACTATATCCTCCTCAAAGATTTATTTCTAAATATCATCTTAGGCGGGGCGAGGACTTTTAATACATGAAGATTTGCTAAGTATGTTAAAGCAAGTTTAAATGACTTTCTATTCGACAGTTTGAATACTTCCAAATTTCTTTCAAAAGTCGAACACGAAGTAATGGATTGATTATTTCAACTATTAATAAAATATCTAAATGGTTGACTTGTTTACGAAGAAACCAAAATGGATGGATTTAATCTCGTAATAGGATTTTAATTTACTACTTTTTTATTAATATAATAATTGAAAAGATGGTACTTTTGTAGTTTACGGCCGGGTTGAAATAATAACATCATGTAGAAAGCCATTTTACATGGGGGGGGGGGGTTGCTAGCGATTCTGTAATTTCATCTAACAATTTGATAAACCAAAGATAAATCTTATCTAAATAACCCGGTCCGTAAACTGCACAAGTACCAAAACGATAATACAAGAAGTGTTATTTTTGGTTGAGGCGGGTAGCCCCGTATTTACAATTATATTCCCTGCAAGAATGGTTCATAAATCTATTTTCAATCAATATTTATTTCATAATTACCGAATTTTCTTACTTTAACAAAATTGACGAATTTTCCTTTGCCGGATATTCCTTTGCCGAATTTTCCTTTGACGAATTTTCCGTTGCACCGAGGTAAACACAAGACTGGTTTTAATGTGTGGAAAAGTTTTCAGTTTTGCATTTTTAGGTCATTTTTCCTGAAAAATGTAGCTTCAAAAGTCAATTATCACTTTTTAAAATGTTTCTACTTAAAGTCACACAGCTCAGTTTCTTTGGTACTGATCTTTTTAATACTAAGATATTAAAAATCAGCTCATCGAGTTCTATCTTTCTATTTTTCCATCCTTAAATTATATGTATAATTTAAAAAGTTATGTCGAGTTAATGGGCATGAGGAGCGTTACTCAATTGGTAGTTTTTGTCAATTTAAGCTCCTCAGCATTTCCATATCTTAAACTCCTTTCGAGATATCTATATTTGTAGAATTCTTTGTACTGTTTGCTTCATTTTGGGTATAAAAAATAAATGCTTGTTTTCAATAAAAACGTTATAGTTATTCAGAGTCAATTTTAATTTCTTTATGTTCAAAAATGGCTTGAGACTAGTCAATTCTAGTGGAAAATACTGCATCAAGTTCGGATGAAAACTAAATTAATGACAATCCCAAAGAATTGGTAACGATTGGGTAAATTTTGACCTAAAGAATATTATTCACACACTACCGTATGTGAATGATATCGGCGGTGAAAGTTTTACGTCTTTTCTGAACGATAAACTATAAGAATGAAATATACAATAATATGTTTATAATAAATATATATGAGTGAAATAATAGTTGTATATTAGACATTTTGACATATCTTTTTCTCAAAAAATAAACAAAATACACCATTTTTTTATCCACTTTGATTTCATTCGAAAATTCATCCGAAAATTAGTAAACTGTGATATATTTGTTAACAAATTCTTATTGCATTACAAAAAGTAATATGTTTCTTTACTTCTGAATTATTCATATTTGTTAGTATCCATACGGACATTACAGAAGTGACGAAACTCATTAGTAGAAGTAAAGCAACCTAGTATTTTATTATCTAATTTACATACTTGTTTACAGTATGTAAATACATACTATGTAAATTTGCTAGTAACTCTCTACATCTCCCTCCCTTCATCTATCTTTCTGTCGTGTTCTCTCTCTCTAAAAGCATTTACAGAAATTATACATTTGAGAGTGATTGAATCAACATAGAGTGAGAGTCGTCGAGAGAAATACATAGATATCTAATAGAGAGAGAAAGAGGCGGGTGGCTTGTTCATGATTTACGACTAATTGGAACAATAAAAACATTTTCTTTCAAACATAAGTCAATACCAAGACTAAGGTATAAGGGTGAATACATATACCCATGCTTAACTTTATCTAAATAGAAATCAAATATCGTATTTTTAATGAATTCGAATCTCTGGTAAATCCCTGGAAGTGATGCCGTATCGTTTTGTTTTGGGTTATTTTCTTAATTGAAGATTACCACGTTTAGAGCAGGATTTATCATTTAAAATTATTGATATCCTGCCGCACCGTTTTTACAGCTTATCAAATAATTATGTTGTGCGAACACAATCAGCCTGCTGCGCTACTTTTTGCTAGCCAATGATTCAAAATCATCGTCGCAATTCTCCAGCTCATATCTCACGTCCTTCAGGGTATTCATAGAAAATTATGCTGCAGCTAAGATTTCCGAATTTTAAAATGTCGCGTGAATCATCATGAATCAGGTCACTTTCTTCCAATATTCCAGTGCTTTCCAATCGGCCGTGGTCTCCAGCTCTCAAACCAATCAACCGTACACAGAAATAGTTATGTGTAGCAATTCACCGCTTTAAATATTTCAAATGGTTTTACAATTAAAGAACATCAAAAAGTTATCAAAGTTATCACGAACTCTGTACTAAAGATTATCGCTCATATACCGTTTACAGATATATACATTTTTACCAAACTTGCCACGATAATGCGTACACACGTACATGCATAGTTGCAATATACCGAGAAATATTTCAGATTTATTTATTTATTTATTTATTATAAATGACAGGAAAACATGATGTTTCGCTAGTTTTCACACTAATATTATATTCATATAAAATAACGTCTTAATCGGTGAAGTGAAAAAAAGAAAAAACGAAACTTCATTCAGTTTAAAGTTTACAAAAAAGGAATAAGGAAAGAAAAAACCTTTAAATCAGCATAGAAAGAAAAACGGAAAAGCACAAGAAAACGTCTCATTATGGAAATAGAGTGAGAGTTTTTTTTTAAATACATTTTAGACGGCGAGAGTTGTCGAACTTGCTATTTGCTTTTGCTTTCTCCATTCCCCTAATAACTTGAAATGGTTTCGTCCGGCAGTTTTTTGACTCGCTAAATTTTATGTGACCGGACGCATGTATATATATATATATATATATATATATATATATATATATATATATATATATATATATATATATATATATATAAAGTTTAAAGTTAATACACACTGGTCTTTATTATAGAATGAAGGATTTAATGACATGAAAATGAAGCCTTAACGAGTTTTATTATTGCTGCGAATGACTGTTTGCTAACCGAATATAGAGACCATTTGAAAATTCATGGCTTACAAATTGCAATACTTGCCAAACAGCGAACAATAATGACCTGGTTAATCATATTGGTACAAAGTTGGAGTTGCTACAGGTAAATACTCTACTAATACCTTAATAGGCTTTTCCCGCGAACATTTACAGAAATGAAGGCATCAGCCAATGGGCCGAAATCGGAAACACAATAGCTCCGTCGTCTAATCGCTTCTTTCGTCGATTCACCTTTCTTCTAGTTAAACGGTGGAATTGTTAAGTCCCCCGCCTTCTTCTCGTCCATTTTCTCCGTCTGTCGTAAGAGGATACTTGTTCTGTAGGAGAGCAGGAAATGAAGCGCTCTGTTTGACATATCCTCCCTTTTACAGACGGTGTCAAGGCGTCGTTGTCGCTCTTGTGGGTCCTGCAGCGATAAAAGGACGCTCATGTCTCTGCGAGAGGAAGATCATTCTTGACAAGTGTGATTATCTAAAGCCGAGCGGTCAATTCCTAGATGAGATACGAAACGATTTTCAAAGACTAGAAGCATCAATAGTAAACGGCGGTGAATGCTGAGGGTGGGGGCAGGCGAATTAAATGATCTGGTCTGGAGAGAGTGTTAAGCTGGGGGCGTGATTGACCAATGAAAGATGAGTGAAGTACAAAAGAATGGTTGGCTGTACAGACCGGAAGTTCTTCACCGAAGGCAACGCACTTGTTACATCAAGAAGTTGGAAGCCAAGAAACAAGAGATGGTAAGATGTAGGGAAGGCGCACTTTGGTTTATGAAGATAAAAAGAAAAAGAATCGATATATTTTCTAATATTTAATGCATGAGTGTTTTAGAAATGACGTATACAAAAGAAATTAAGTGCACTAAAAGTGGAAATTTCTTTTTAAGCATAAGTATTGCAAAATGACATTTACAATTTTAAGTACTCTACAAACATTGATTTATGAAAAGCACGCTTTAAGAATCGTCCAAATAACTATACTTTTTATAAATCTCTCCTACAGATAAACACTTTATTACAATGGTGGGAGAGGCGTAGACTATAAAATATAAATTTAAATAATTGACGCGTGAATCTAGTAGATGAAAAAGAAAAAGAAAGTAAGTGTCAATAAAATGTTAGTAGCAGAAAAAAAGGCGAAGAGAACAGAAAGATAAAGGAATGAGTGAAAAAGACTATATGTGTCATTGAAAGTATACGCATATATTACTGTTATTTATCTTTACGTATGATTCAACTTGTTTAGGGTGTAGAAAAGCTTGAGAAACGTAGGAAATCATAAATATTTAGAGCTTACTTTAACGGAAATACAGTCGGATTTCATGGATAAATCCGTGTTGGGTACAATAATAGATTTAAAAATGATTCTTTTTATATATGCGCTTGTTATATATATATATATATATATATATATATATATATATATATATATATATATATATATATATATAATAATTCAATAATAAGTATTTTTTATTATTATTATCTACATACGTATACGTTTCATCTTTGCGGAGTCATCAGTGTGGAGATAACTGTTTAATCGAACCACAGACACGACCAACCTTTTAACTCAAATCCAAACATCCTAACCAATTAGGCCAACCTTATTATATGTTTCAACCGGGCGCGTAGTAAGCCGTCTTACAATGTTCGACAAATCACCCAGCCGAAAAATAGTAATAAATAATTATTTAATAATAAATATTTTTAATTATCATCTACACACACACACACATATATATATGTATATATATATATATATATATATATATATATATATATATATATATATATATATATATATATATATATATATATATATATTGGTAGCTAGCAATATTAATTCTTACACAAAAAAATGACATACAGTAGATGTCAAGATTATTTTTTACTTAAAACATAAGTATTTTTATGAAAAAAGTAGAGAAAATAAATCACGCACGAGAAGTGAAAATTTATTTTTAAAACGTAAGTATTGTAAAATAAAATTCACAATTTTAAGTACTCTACAAACAAAGATTCATGAAAATCATGACCTAAATAACGTATAATCTTTATGCATCTCTTCTGAAGTTTTGCATTTAGTAACAATTGTGACATCGGCAAAGACTATAAAATACAGACTTACATTATTGACACTAAGACAGGCGTTCGTAACTCTATTAGATTGAGAAAACCAAAACCTCAGTGTCGATAAAATGCCAGCAGCAGATGAAGGAACAAAGAGAAAAAAACACGTGTGAGAGGATATTGGAACCATACATACATACATACAACTGTCATTGATGCCTCAATATTATTCGACTGGGTTAGTGTTCATAAAAGCTAGAGAAACATACATAAGGACAATGTTATTGTCTATATATTCGTTCATAAACGCATTACTTACTGCCAAGAGGACTCAATGTTTACAGTGAGCAATGATGTATGCTAAGTGGAAACCGTTAATTCGCTTGCTTGCTTGCTTAATCAACGAATGATAAGTAAATGTATTCATCTTGAAAATGCTGTTTCGCTGTATCATGGCTCTTCGATGTTTTTCGAAGTGGCAAGTGATTACACTTATGCTGTTACGCTCACTACGAGCTAAGAGAAATTATTATACCTCTTGTTTCGTTTACATTTGCATTACCGACTGCCTAGACAATTCAATCCTTTTACTAAAACAAGATATACATCAATGATGTACCGCATGCATCGCCCGTTTCGAGCTATTCAAACTCATATATGCCCAAATCAAAACCGGACAATAGCATTTTGTAATCAAAACGGACAAAAAGAATTCTTAAATCACAGTTACGCAATATTGGACTGAAATACCCCTTGAATATTACTCTTAAAACGCGTGAATAAAAGTGCACTTATTGGGCATAGCATGTGCATGAAATATTTTTAAACCTGTTTTATTCGTTTAAATTTCTCGTCTGAGAAGCACCATGGCATCCCCGGCTTGAATGGGTGTTTGAAATTGTTGTAGAGTTTCTTGGCTTTAGTAAGGCGCTTTTCTATGTGTCTGGTGGTGTAAAGTGACCTTGCGAATTTTGTATAAAGAGTAGCGAAGATCCTCGTTCAGCATTCCTTTCTTCATAAACGCCACTCCGACGCCCATTACTCTCGCCAAGGTTCGCAATGCCTTGCCTGAATCTTGCCACAACTTTTCCTCGTCTTCTCAGTGAATTTCGTTTTGCCGACACAATCAGAACGCTTGCTGTCATTTTTTCCTGCTTCCATATCTACGTCGCGATTCTCAAGCTCACATCTAACGATATTCAAGGAGAACTAAGCTGTAGCTAAGATGTCCGAATAGTTTATTTGACGCGAATCATCATCATACATGTTCCTCTTTTCCAATATCTATGTCTTTTACAGTGCTCACTTTCTGCATCTATCAAAACCACATCTGTTGCAATTTACCACTATTAAATACTCCAAATGATTTTGAAATGAAACAATATCAAAATACTATCAAATGTATGACAAACACATAGCGTGGCACAAGGATGAGCGCCTTTTCGGGGGAACTGGAATTACCCACATTGAGGAGCCTTGTACCTGGCTTTCTTTGCCTTTGTGGGTAAACGAGTAAAATCGAGACAATAGTGTAGTTGAATTGAAATTCGCTACAAGCCGACATTAAAATAATGTGTTGTTAATCAAATCTCAGTTGACAATTTGTCTATAAAACGCTAAGGTTGTCGGCTGCCGAGTTAAGGGTCAATCAATGTTGACTGACACCGGCGTCGCTAAAGGTTAAAATTCAGAACTGCCGGTTAACTTAATAACAGTGCAATGGATGCCTGTTGCTTTCTCTTTTTTTTTTCTCTGCCCCGTTTTTACGTATATTGCGTCTCTTACTTCTCTTACGCACATTTTACTATATCTCTCTGTCGTTTTTGTCATCGAGCGCGAAAAGCAAAATCAGTTTTTTTTCAGACGGGAGTAACATGCTCGAAAACAACTCCGAAAACAACCCCGAAGACTTTCGAGTTATTAATTATGTTTTTTCGGAATAAATAAAAAGTTATATATATATATATATATATATATATATATATATATATATATATATATATATATATATATATAAATATCATGTTCGCTTTTTTATTACAAGCGTTCTATGTTCAGCTGATGGCCCAGACCAGTATTAATGACGCCAAAGACCCGTAAAACTTGCCGACTGTATTACCCTTTCATTGAAGGAAAATATGTCTATCGTTAACCTGGAATCTTGTGGCGCTGTACCAGGACGATAAGAGCTCTTCAATATGTATATATATATATATATATATATATATATATATATATATATATATATATATATATATGTGTGGGGGGAGGCACAATGTGTGAGCTTTTGGGGAGCTAAGTGCTTCCCGTTATATTCGTAATCCTTTTGTCAGACTTATTTCAAAAACAGTAATTCTCTGCGTTAGAGATCACTGAGTGCACCTGTGCCTCAGTCATATTTGGAGGACAGACGGTCGGTGTCAAACCAATTCAATGGAAGGTGCATGTGATGGGATCAGAGATCAGACCAGTCGTCGTTCGTGAAAATTATTTCAGTTATGAAACTTAAAAATAAACATTTGACAAGGCGTACACTGATTACGTCTGTATCCCCTCTTTCCCTCTCCCTCTGTCTCTCTCCTTCTCTCTATCACTCTTCCCCTCTCTCCATCTCTCTAGTAAGGAGATTGAAAATGAAGAGACTTGTTTGAAATCCGAACGAGGAAGACGCGTTTGTCGCGCGCTCTTAGATGTTTCTTTTCAAAATATGATAAATTATATTTTTATATAAAAAGTAAAATGGTTTGTTCTATTATTACATAATGTTGCCACATTGGTGCCTGTCCCAAGAGATACCCATTCGGACAAAACAAGTAATATTACCATATATATATATATATATATATATAGAGAGAGAGAGAGAGAGAGAGAGAGAGAGAGAGAGAGAGAGAGAGAGAGATGTGGGTGCTTTTTTTTTGCTAGCAATATCATTATTGAATGAAACAGTTTTATCCCTATAATAATGAAGATTATGTATCTGTATGTCTGTCTATATGTATGTATGTATTTTTGGTCTGTATGTCTGTGTGAATGTGAAACTATATTATTAGTTTTGATCGCTCTCTTTTTATATCTACTTATCAGATCCTATATATATATACCCATTCCAAAGCTTCCCCAAACACTACACGTCATTCAAATTTACATAATTAATTTGTTTTAAAGCTTTTAATAAATTAATCTTCGCAAATATACACTCATGATTTTTTTTTTCAGATTTCCAAATGTATAATAAATATTAAAATATTTTCCCTAATAATAATAATCTAAATATAAATTATAAATGTAGAATCAATTAAAGACATTTTTAAATCTCTATAATAATGTCTATATAGTTGAGTTACGTAATTAATTTAGATAGTAATAGAATATGATGGAACAGCCGGCGGTTATTCCACCATTTAATTACCCGTCCTCTGGTTACTCGCTGCGCACAGAAAGTTCTATTTCAAGAAAGAGATAGAGAATGAAAGAGATGGAGAAAGAGGGAGAGAAAGATAGAGAGAAAGACAGAGAGAGATAGGCACACGTTATTTGATTAATAACTCGCTCAAAAAATGATATATTTACTTTGATTTTTTATTAAAACGTTTTGGGTTTGTTTGTTTTTAATCTTATTAGAAATTTTGTTTTTAAGCACAAAGTTATTGAATCAAGTAGTAGTAGTAGTAGTAGTAGTAGTAGTAGTAGTAGTAGTAGTAGTAGTAGTTGTGGCGATGGTGGTAGAAGTAATATTAGTAAGAATATTCACCAAGTAGTTGTTGTTGATGTTATTATAGCAGTACGAATAGTCGTTTCCGTGGCAATAGAGAGAGAAAGAGATAGAAAATGGAGAAGAGAGGGAGATGGAGAGAGAAATGGACATACGTTATTTGATTATTAACATGTAAACAAAGTTATTGAAACCAGTAGTAGTAGTAGTAGTAGTAGTAGTGATGGTTGTAGTAGTAATTCAGTACAAATAGTCAACAAGTAGTTTTTGTTGATGTTATTATAGCAGTACGAATAGTCTATTACCGTGGTAGCAGAGAGAGAGAGAGAGGAGAAGAGAGAGAGATGGGTACACGATATTTGATTTATAACATGTAAACAACACATTCTCTGAGATTTATGGTACAAATCCCTCAAAAATGATATATTTACTTTGAATTTTTTCATTAAAACGTTTTGTTTTTTTTCTTTTTAATCTTATTAGAAATTATGTTTTAAAGCATAAATTTATTGAATGTTATTATTCCGTGTTTTATTTATTAAAATAAAAGATGAGGTGATTTTCTATTTTGTTTTTGTAAAAAAAAACACATTTTACTGAACAATTAAATGCAAATTTTGTTACGCCGTCTTCTGAAACAATAAAGTAACTTCTAGTTAACAACTTTCTTCTATTTATCGAAGTGAATTTTAAAATTTTGTTTTCTAAACACTTTCCCTGCGGTTACTTTTTCTTAGTTTAAAATGTTATTATGTAATATGTAACTTAAAATAACTAGCAAAAATATGCGACCGTAGGGAGCATATATTTGCTAGTAATTATAATAATAAATAATAGAAAATCCGCAAAGAAAACAATGAGTTCTAAAAAGGTATTGATTTAACCGTTCGTTCGCCCATAAGACTTTCGATTAATTGAGAGTCATACAGATGATACAAAGCTCTCGCTTTGTGAACTATATATGTTTATTTATTTACAATAGTAAACCATATTTGGCAACGATGCTATACAGTGAATTTGTAATTACGTAAACAATTGATATTTTGCTTATAGCACTTGTAACAAAAATGTTACATAAATTGCTTTCAAGGCAAAGCTCTCTTCCTCTACAACTATAAGAAACCTTTACCACCACCGATTGTCATGGCGGATAGAACTCTTCTTGAGAATCAAATGTTTAAACTCATCGGCCTGACATTCTTATGTAGCATCAAGTAGAATAAGTACATAAAAGATGCTGACAAGTATGCCACAAATAAGGTAGGCTTTCCCTGCAACGCTACAAAACTTCTAATATATGAACGTCTTCTATATCTCTATAAAACTACCATTCGCATAGAGTATTGTTGGCATATCTTAGCTGGTGCATTAACCACTAGTTTCTCTCTCTTGCCAGGGTGCAGACAAGATGATGCACTGTCTGGCAAGCTTCGCTCCGTGTCGCATCGCCACAGCGTTGTACCCTTGGGCTTGTTTTACAAGGTTTTTCCAAGGAATGTGTTCCGGTGAGCTCACTTTACTTGTACTCCCTCCACGTAAATATCCAAGACACAGCCGACTAGCAGCAAAATCTCACCCCTTTAATTGTAAGGGCCCATATATACCTGAAGTGTTCCTACTCTAATAGCTACTTTCCTAAGACCGTTGTCTTTTGAATTTTTTTCCTGCTTCCCGTTTCCCTGATCGTTACAACATGCACAAATTTAAATGTAATGTGAGCTAACATCTTGCAGCTCAAACCCCCATCTAAGTTGTCTCCATATTTATCTCTCTCCTACCACAGTAGCCTTTTACAAGCCAGTGGGAATATAGCTTTGTTTGGGGCGAACACAAGTTTTTAAAAAATACTCAAGTTTCTTAACCAGGGATTGAACTCACAGCATCTAAATAGAATCTAATATATCATATCACTAAATCAACGTCTTTATCCACTGAGTAATATATCCAGTTGCACTAGATATATAAAAGCTATGGAACGCGGAATGAGAACAATCTATATCAAGTTTTATTTCAAAATTTCCGGTAGGTTACAAACTATAAGAAAGGGTGCATAAAGAAAACTGGGGAGTATAACGCCCGAAAAAACACTAATGAAGACAACAGTTAGAAACATATAAATAAACAGGAATAGTATATGTATACTGTTTAAAATATAACAATGAGAAAATAGTAGAGGTCGTGCTAGTCGTTATTTTAGCGCATATGACATTGTCAGCAAAAGAGGGGTCGGTGGGCGTCAGATGTTTGCTTTCCCGGGTTTATAATCAAATGCAATGGCATGAGACCGACCTTTTATCCAACTGCAAGGTAATTTATCTTGCGCACATCGGCAAGCAATTTGTTGGAAATTACCGCCAGGCGATTGATAATTTTCGCCATCCATATCAGCGGTGACAGACAGATTGGGCATCACAGCAGGCGGATGCACACCGAGGAGCGGCGGGGTGGTGAGATGGCGAATGGGTGCAGCGCGTGGAAAGTAGCCATAGCACTTAAGTAATTACACACCGAAACTCAACTAAAACAATTAGTCATTGGCTGCTCGGTGCACTTAAGAGTTTACGCGTTCTATATAGAGTATTATCTATTAAATACTATGAGCGTATACTCACACAAACACACGTTATACATGTATACATATGCATAGACATATATATTCTCTACATATCAAGTTATATATATGTCTCTTTTTTGTTTCCTTTTACTTCAGTTGAAGTTCTCAGAAATCAAGATGTCCCTTCCTGGGGCTAACACTTGATCTTTATATAAGATACATAGATATCCGAGTGTTCAACAATCCGAGTTTATTTTATCTGTCAAATGTTGAGTTAGTAAAAAAAAGTGAAAACTTTAATTTTCCTCTCCCCAATTGACCGGTTAACTATGTTATAGTATATATTTATTTGTGGTCTCTTGGTCTTACCGGATTCCAGGAAAATAATTAATCTAGTCTGGTGAAGTATCCAGCTTAGTGCTGTGGCTAGAGGCAACATTACTTGGCGAATGTGCACCATTCCTCATATAAGCTCGTGTTGGTTAGCCATACTATTTGGGCTTCGAACATTATGTTATTTTGAATATTAAATCAGGGTTTACTTGGAGGAAGAAGTATCTTCATGTCAGGTTGTCCTGACAACTCCCTGTACAGAGATATATTAGATACACGAGGACAGTGTCTAGTAGGCATTCAAGTTCTCTCCCTATATGTATATGTGTATATGCTTGTGTAGGATAAACTCCAAAACCAATTAACAGACCATTATAGAACTCAGCTGCTAGGCAGAGTTTTGTTTTATGAAATAATTGGGTAAAGCCCCAGAAGACCTTAGTAAGAATCAAGATACCCGGATGTTAGCGAAATTTTAATCGTAGTTAACAGATACCAATTAATAAAGATTCCCTAAATTTCAGTTTCTTTTCAGTATTATAAAGAGTCGTGAGGGACATAATGTGGGCAGAGCCTCTCACTTGCAAATACAAATATTTCAGGTTTACAAAAAATTCGATCATTAGTTATTAGATACAATTAATAAATTCCCTAGATTTCATTTTCACCTTCAGAACGTTTAAACTTAAGCCCTAAACTTTACAAATCACTTTCTAATCAATAGATTTGATCAAATTTAAAGTAAAAATTCTATACATTAGTTTTAGTCTTTTGTAGTATATCTATCTTGTTTTCAATCTTCGTAAGTAGACAGGTAATTTTCTATTATAAATATATGTTGATGACTACATATATATTAATGAATTAATATTTTAATAGCGATAGCCTAATATATGTTATGTGTTTCTTACACTATCAGTGTAGATGACGTAACCGTACCATCGGTTGGACGATTGGAACTTCAGCCGTGGCTTCTTACTGTTAGACTGCGAGAGAAATAAGTCTTGTATTTTGTTTATGTACACACAAGTAATGAGATTCAGAGAATGTAATAATGTACTAAATAGAGAAAAACACGAAACGTAGCTTAATCTATTTTTTTATAATTCGGTAGATTATAAAATGTATGACATAATTAATTTATTAATTAAAAAAATAAATATTATAATCAAGCTCCGAAAATCAACGCTTAACTATGTTTATCTATATGTACACGTGTTTTAAAACATCACTATATTATCAATATAACATCAGAGGGTATTTGATCCTTTATACTCTGTTCGAGGTTTGGTAACGTTGAATAATACAAATAAAATTAATAAAGCCCCCAAAATAAATAACATAACTTCGCCGGTACCAAATGCAACAAAAGGAAACTGTCTATTAAAATATAACTGTGTGCGTGAGAATGCTGTATATGAATTGATAATTGAAGATGACATTAGCTCTAATAGTAGTAGCAATATGACTTCTAACAACAACAACAACAACAACAACAACAACAACAACAACAATAATAATAATAATAATAATAATAGTAATAGTAATAGTAATAGTAATAATAATAATAATAATAATAATAATAGTAATAATAATAATAATAATAATAATAATAATAATAATAATAATAATAATAATAATAATAATAATAATAATAATAATAATAATAATAATAATAATAATAATAACAGCAATTATGTACAAACAAATAATGGCAACCAAAACAGTCCTGATACCGATAACAGCATTGGCATCAATAATATGAAAACCACTTATAAAACCAAGAATATCAAGACAAAAGCACACTTTCAATAATCTGAACATTTCCAATTTTACTTCATTATCTTAGCATCTCGGGAACTTAAAAGTAAAAGCATTCAATATAACCATAAATGGTCATAATTAAGAAAGCGAAAACATACTAACCAATAGGTAAATATTGTAGATTATGCTTAGAGAAATAATTATCTATAATTACATATAGTGCTTACCCTTCAAACAAAAAAGAGATTCTCTCAAACTGCACACACAGGAAATGGTTAAGATATTGTCATTATAATAACTCAGAAGTATATTTTTCTTGGAATACTATAAGAAACCATATGCCTATAAGGATCTTAAACTAAATGGAACTAAATACCTATATAAAGGGTTATTAATTTATATCACATAATGGAATTGTAAGAATTAAAATAAAATACATTTGATTAGGCATAAATAAATATTAATCTAAATTGAATACTAATGGAATACCATGAATAATTTTAAATGATTGAAAATTAAAATCTAATAAAGTAATAAATCTATTTATGTCTACAGTAATTAAAAAAAACAATATATAAATGTAATTTTAATTCTATCTTGTTTATTCATTTTATTTTAAAATTAAGTTCCATTTCATCCTGGTCCGGCTGAGTGTATTGTTTAGTCCCGAAGTGAAATATGTAAATAAGTTTGAATCGCTATTCAGTGAAAGATTATGGTCTAAAAAAATTGTATTATTATATGAGTTACTATTCACAAGAAGATATTAATGAGTCAATTAAATGCATCAAGATGCTTGATGATTCTTAAAATATCTTACATTATTAAATAACGTGGTACACTAAGACTATTTAGATGATTGAAATAGTAAATAGTTGTTTGGAGAATAATTAAAAATAATTGACGATATTAATCGAATTAAGTTAGAAGTCACTTTACCGCTCAAGTCAAAACAAAATTATTTTATCTATTTGTTTTTTATAGATTGAGTATCCTGCCTATGGAGGATTTGCTTCATATTAATATATGCCCTTAGGGAGAAACAAGTAAACAAAAACTTGAATAAGTATAAGACAAAGTTAATTTGGTTGAATTACTGGGATATTTTAAGTATTCATATTAAATTATAAAAGACTCAATTAAGTTAATAAAGTTGTATCTAGACATCTTCTTAGTTAGGGAATATGGCATCAACTTAAAAATAAGTATTTTACTAGTACCAAAATATGATTAAGTTTAAATAATGTAAAATTATAGAAGTTATCTCCATTTTTCCGTTAAGGGAAAAAGATTCGTTTTTCTGAATATTTGAAAGGCAACTGAATTGTATCCTTTCGCATAGATCTTAGTGATGGAAAGTGTTTACCTCCCTTATATTTAGAGTTAAAGTTAGGACGCATGTATGTAGTTAATTTGAATGGTTCGAATGAAAATATCAGAGATAAATTGATAATTAGGATTCCGCAATGGAAATTTGGGGGAATTCTGATCTATTTATAATCATTTAAGATATGATCTTCGAATGTTTCTTTAAATATTAGTTGTTAAAAGAAATTAAGTTTTGTTTATTATAAAAAATGATTAGTAACTGATTTGAATATAATCGTTGCTCTTCTTTACATGATCGGAAGCGTTGGTGTCTTTTCATGACATTTTACCTTACATCTTTTAGTACATTTTTTGTAGAATGGCACCCAACCCATTAGATTTCTCATGCAACGTTTTAAATTAAAACTGATGGGGGGCGTTAATGACATGGATTGTTATGACATTTTGCCTTGTATCTTTTTTAATACAATTTATTGTTGAGTTTGGCAACACCATTAGATTCTTCATGCATTTTCTATCATAAAAGGTATAGAAAAATATAAATTGCTTTTAAAATATAAAAGAAAAATTAAGTTGAAGCTGATCGGCTGCGTTATTCTTCTTTTTTGTTTCTTACATATTTTAATGTATCGTTTTTCTACTGGACCAAATTTCTATATTTTTATGTCAAAATGTAGCGTTTATGGGTTCCTACAAGGGGCAAGAAAGCGAATCAAATTTAATTCAAAACTGAATTAGTGGCAGCTTTGAAGGTGCCGCAAGTGACTGAAATAGGACCTAAAGAATATTATTTACCCTGAAATGTGTTTGTGACTTTCGTATGAATTTCATGTGTTTTTCCTATCCTCATTATTAAAAGAAATAGAACTAGAACTGATAGCGAATATAGCCAGTGGATAGTATTTGATTAAGTCTATATATGTTGATGAGGAATATCAAAAAACTTTTTCCAGCTTCACAGTGATATAATACTGATAATAAACTTATGTTTCGAAACACACGTATGTATGTTGATAAACATTGTTTAGTGTTGATTTTTGGAGCTTGATTATAATATTTACAATGTTAATTAAGTATGTCTTAAATTGTATAAACTAGCGAATTATATATAAAATCCTTGTTTTAAACCACCCGTTAACCATCAAGCTAATTTTATCTGAAGTATTTAATATATAGTGGGGGATTAATAAGATCTAATTTGTTAATAAAAAATGTTGTATTATTTGAGCTCTTGGGAATATAGTGAATTGTTTTGATTCCTCAAATTAAACTTTCCTTATATGTATATATATATATATATATATATATATATATATATATATATATATATATATATATATATATATATCATTATATTATATTGGATGAAATATCTAAATGGTTATAGATAATATTAAGAATTTTAACAAAATAGTCCAATTGATTTATATTATTTAATTGTCTATATAGCTTACGTTTCGGTCAATAAGTGTACGAAGACCAATTTGTCAAATATATTAATAATAAAATAATTAAGAATTAAAATATATACAGTTAGTTTATTTGAAAAATCTTAGAACGTGATAAGCGATTATATAAAAACCTGGAGACACAATTCCTCGCCTTATTAAAAATATTTAAAAAGAAAACATTCATATTTTTCACAGTGACTTGGAGAAGGACTCATCAATCGAAACGTAAATTACCATACCAATTTTTGACGAGAATTATTACAAAAGTATCGTTCTCAAGAGTATAGTATCTTAATTCATCGTATATTCTACCAGCAATATCAGGAGTATTCATTAACAAAATATTGTGATATGCACTAACGACACATGTCTGTAAAGTAAAACATGGTGACATTTGAGTTAGATATGATCACTATCATGAATAAAATTTGAAACATTAACCCCAAAAATATAAGAAAGCACCAGACAAGGTGAGTTTAACAGTGTGAGTGAACTAGCTAATAACCAAGAATTAATTTGTTCCTTCTATTTTCGCTTTTAAAAATGAAAGAATTAAAATTTAGTTTTTAAAACACTCTCAAGAAAAATTAAAATTGAAATCAAAGAAAGTACCAGAAAATGGAAGATTACCAGGAAGCGGGCGTGATCAAAATAGTCAGAGCAAAACTTCTATGCAGATGTATTGCCAAAAAAGTGTAACTGCACGATGAAATCATGAACTTTTTATACCCCCTAACACCCCTACCACCACGAAATCAAATAAAAAACTTAAAGAATGAAGAATCGAGAGTGATGGCCGATAAATTAAAAAATGTGATCGAATTAACAAAACTGAACATATTTTTTATGTACTAACGAGTATTTGGTTATGAAGGCCCAAATGCTACTCGAGGATAGGGGTTAATGTGTTTGTCAGGTCAACGCTAAGACAACACTGTGAGGATGGAAACGATGGTTTAGACTGCGTATGATATGGTTATATAAGTGGACGGCTCAACAAGAATTTGTTAACATTAGATTTGAAAACGACCATGTTGTAGTCAGCTGTGAAGCAGACCCGGGTATGTCTTCTACCGAAGATTTGCTCATAAAAGTTCCGTTTAGTTTTAGGTACACGGGAGAAGAATGGAAAATTATTTACAGTGGTTGTAGCTAGACGAGTTTTTATTGTGAATGTTTTACACCATGAAAATAAGGATGTAGACAAACTCTCTTCTCTGAGAAGAGAGACTGTAGGAAAGAGAAGCGGGCATATCCACCTCTAGATTTGAAAGTCGGTTTTGTATTCTGTCAAGGGTGGAAAGGGTGGTCTGAGTGGCACCTCCCCAGATGTGGCAACAGTACTCCATCTTAGGACGTATTTGACTCTTATACAGATAAAGGATTACGTAAAATGTGAAATACTTACTGTTTTAATACAATGTTCAAGTTGACACAGCACAGTTCTTCTCCTTTCTTGGTCAAACATTTGTACAACTTGTCTGAATGTTTTTATTGTTGGCTTCGACATTTAATTCACCTGTTTTTTCTGTAATAAATTAAGACAAAAAAGAAACTTAAAAAGAAAAATTAAAGCAAAATTAAAGCAATCTCTTATTAATAGGATCCCACATAATTAACGAATAGACATCATTAAATGCCTTTCATCTATTCGTGATATTAGATCATGTGGCCATACATTTGAAATCCTAGAATATAGGCTTTTAATAATTAAAATTTTAGGCTTCTGTTTTTTTGTATATTTTTCTATAAAGAATTAAAAAATATGATTTTTCCTGTACGCTCACTATATGTATGTATGTTTCTATCAGTCTTTATATATTATTATACCAAATCTGAGTTAATTTCCTTGTATACTTTAATCGCACACAATGCGTACTGAAATATACCTTAGTTCTGGGATCGGGTTATGTTTGTAAAACATTATTTTATTAATCGGCGTAATTTGTAATAAACTGAACAAGTCACAAATTGCTCACTTAGCTATCTATGTATTTCTCTAATCCGTTCTCACTCTATGTTTATTAAACCACTCTCTAATAATTATCGATGTTTCTGTGAGTCCTTTGAGAAAGAGTGACTTACAGCGTGGCTATCTAATTTACGTAGTGTCTGTACAGACCACATATACGTATGAAAATAAATTGCAAATAATAAGTCCTTTTAATTCTATATTATTATTTTTAGTTAATATCTCTTCAGAGATGTGTTACAGTTTATTAATTTGCGAATAAAATAAAAGTAGAATAAATAGTGCTAGCGGTTGTGACCCAACGAATAACAGATACATATAGTTCCTTAATATAACTGCAAATGCGCTTTGAACCATCTAGACTGCAAGTTAATCTATATAATAGGTGTGCAATTATATCCCAGTGCAGATACGTCATACGTGTGGAACGTAAAACCCACTATCCTTACAAAAGAAGAGACAATTCGTATAATTGTATTAATGCTGAAAGAACTATATACATTTAAACACTTTTGAAATTATTTAATAATCTTATGTATTATTGTAGTATAAATATATAGCATGAGCCGTATTACGAATTCGATAGACGAAACATTTTGGCTAGTAGACCATGGCTCACATTACCAAGTAAATATTAAAAAAAGTAGTGCATGAATAGAAAAAGGTAAAAACAGAACTAACCAAACACAACAGATTTATATATTTACAGAGTAACAAGATACAAAATATTGTATGTGGAGCGTCTTTGTAAGCAAATTGATAGCAGTTTTCCCTCTTCCTTCCCCCCAGTTTTTAGCTGGGGAACTTTGTAGAAGCGTTTTAAATTTTCCTTTTGGGCTGGCCTCTGGCTGCCACTGGTCCGTCGTAGCTATGTCGAATGATTTTGTATGAAACAACAGGATCTGCGGGGGTCTTTGTTTTGGGTGGGTTAAAGAATATTAGTTTGCGGACGTAAGTGTAAACAAGTCACGTTACTTTTTTTATAATTTTATCTTTTTAATTTGGGGAGCCGTTTTTGTACAAAAATATGATTCTTTTTTTAGATATTGAAGCCTGTCTTAATTATTTGTGTTCATTGTTAATCCCATGGATATATAAGATCATGCCGTAAACTAGCTCGATCAAAAGATACAGTTGCTGATGTTTATTCAGTATTTTACCATCCTTTTTGTACTAGAACCCAAACGAAAATGCAACTAGCTAAACGACATGAATAAAGATTCGATTACAGGAACTGTTACAGACAACACTAAACATAATATCCTCACAAAGATACGGATGTGTATCAAGCGTAAACGTTAGGTATACAGTCACTCGCCACTGCAGAGACTAGCTACCTTTTTTTTAACTTTTTTACAATATCTTGAATTACTATCAACGAGGGACCCTCTATTTTTGTTGTCAATCTTCAGATAATGATGGCGATGGGGCATCAAATAGTGGGAGAGGTTTTCCGTGACCCTTATACAATTCTTGTTATCAATTTATTAAAATCCGTCCTAATATCTATTAAGCCCAGAATATTCAGAATAGAAGAAATTGTTTATATGCACGAATGAAAGTTCACTATGTAATTTTACCGTAAATCTACACGCCCATATTAGAACCGTGTTTTATATATTTATTAATTCTGCCTTGAAAAGGTGTCTGAAATGAGCTAAGTATTTTAAATGATAAACAATAAATACAATCGTGAGTCATTTGTTTCTGTGTTGTTGTTTTATTAGAGTTGACACACTCAATTGTTGAAAAAGTTCGTTTTTATTTATGTTATAAATGGGACGCCAGTCTAAAATCATAAGGAAAATAACTTATTTTTTATTCTGGTAAATTTCATTATTATGGCAATGTCTTTGACGGGGGTAAATGTATGTTGAAAAGTCAGAGATCGTTGGTTAGTACCGATTTTGATCACAAAACTAACTGAAATTAAAGTAGCTTTACTGTCACAGTCATTAAAGGGGTTTTAAACTTATTAAAGATAAATATTCCCATTGTACTTGTGTCTGTCCGTGAGCTAAGAAGGGTTTGCCTCTCAGAGAATTTTGGAATCTGAAGATATCTTCAAAGAAGAAGAAATTCCAACGTACCCTATGACTCATTACTTGGGTATGATACTAAATCCTCCTAGAATTAACAAGAGCAAGAAGTGATCCACTAGTGCAATGCCCCGTACGATCATTGACATATTGATAATTGCAGCTAAATATATACAGCAGATCGTAACAGATTATATTCAATGCACGAAGGCATAAATGTATTTAAGTATTTGTAGTAAATATCAAAATCGATTCAACAGATAATACATAAATAAGATAAGTTAATTTTGTTGCAGTTTTTCTCTTTCTAATTTTGCTTAATTTGGCGAACGACAGATTCCATTAACGGTGAATCTAGTCGTCAAACTGTTTCAGTGTCAGCAACAGGTATCATACAGCGAGGAAAGAAAAGGATAAAATGAAAAGGAAGAAAAAAAGACTTAGTGTCTTGAAGTTAAAAGTTTTGAGCAAAATTAATCGAGCAACTATTAAATGTACATCTCATTTAGAAACGGTTTCTTTTGCAATCAATTTTGATTATTTTGACGGGCGAATTTCTCCGTTTATCGTCCGATCGATTAAGATAGCATCGACTTGTTTCACTTATCTAAAATATCAGGATATGAAGAAGTTAATCATTCGCACGGCTCGATAGAATTTCTTCAATATGCAAACGCGTATACAAAAGAATCATATGCGGCAAAATAAAAATGTAATCGTATGTTAGCATGAAATAATAAACAGAAAATTACAGATTTGACATGGAAAGATAATGGAAATGTGACACAAAATATAATGTATCTCCTGCCTTTCCATGATATGGGCAATGACATATATACTATATTTGTGGTATCTATCTCTGGCTAGTCTATCTGGTTTGATATTTCTGGTGTGTCTGTCTATCTGGTTTGATCTTGTCTGTCTGGTTTGCCTGTCTGTCTGATCTGGTCCGTCTGGTTTTTCTGTCTGCCTGATCTGGTCTGTCTCGTTAGTCTGTCTGTCTGTCCATCTGGTCTGGTCTAGTCTATTTGGTTTGTCTATCTGCTTGGTCTGTCTGGTTTATCTAGCCTGGTCTTTCTTGTCTATCTGTCTGTATGTCAGTCTGCTCTGGTCTCTCTGATCTCTCTCTCTCTGGTCTGGTCTTTTCTAATCTGTTTTGATCTGGCCTGGTCTGACCTGGTCTGTCTGGTTTGTTTATCTGCTTAGTCTTTCTTTTCTTGTCTAGTCTAGTCTTGTCTGCTTTCTCTCTCTCTCTCACTCTCTCTCACTCTCTCTCTCTCTCTCTCTCTCTCTCTCTACACACACACACACACACACACATATATATATATATATATATATATATATTGTGTGTTTATTTAAGCAGCATGTTTTCATTTAGACAAACGTTACAGTTCAAATCCGAGGTATTTACACTGCATCTCCAACGAACATTATTGTGCCTGTAACACCGTCTTCTTCTGTTTTCGATAACACATTCTTATTTTTACATTAAGAGTATTCTTGTGATCTTTCTTTTCTTCCCTAGCTGTGTTTCATGCATTCTCATTCTAGTCAATGCCGATCTTCTACGAAATCCTGACTTGGGATAAAACAAACATCACGTGGCAAAGCCAGGACCGATGAACTAAGGCGCTTTAACCATTTTTAGTCTTCGTCAGGAGAGAGGAAACCATCTGTCGACTTTGACGCCCCGGGAACTAGGTCAAACATGGAGGCGGTACATCAACCACTACAGGAAGTAAGAATAGATAACCTACCTGTGCGGTCGACCTAGTCTTGTTCGTTAGTTATTGATGGTAGTAATAGAGACCGCGACAAAGAAAAGCGTTCGTCATAAGGTGTACCTGTGGAAGCCACACACACACATACAAAGCGAGAGGGGAGAAAGCTTAATTAACAAATATAAAATGCAAACATTTTCAAATCACCATCTTTCAAATAAACTTCTGATTGTATACGTACACAATGTCTCTATTTCTATAGACGTATAGTTCGCAATATATATATATATATATATATATATATATATATATATATATATATATATATATATATATATATATATATATATATATATATATATATATATATATATACACCATCTGAAATTGTCATTTCCCGCACCGATGAGAGCAATAAGCTTGAAAGGTAATTATAATTTAATATGTATTATAAATAATTTAATATTTATTTATAAATGTTATATATATATATATATATATATATATATATATATATATATATATATATATATATATATATATATATATAGTCTAAAGAAGCTTTGAGTCATTTTAAACAAAAACAAATATATATATGCTTTGAATTTTGTCAACGCTACTTTATGAAAGTAAAAAGAAAGTAAAAGAAAAAAACATAACAGAAATAAAAGGAAATAGCTTACATACCAGTTAGCTATTCAGCTTCCCCTCGTTCTACTGCGTTACCTAAATGTAGATTATATGACGTATCCCTATGAGAACAGATTATTTGCTTAATTATAAGGCATGCTTATAATGATGCCTTTGGGGTTTTATATTTACCGCTCGATGATAGATAGCTTCAGCTTGTCACATAGGTTTAATGTAAACTGATTATCCCTGCCCAGAAGTCCGTTTGTAAACAGGATCTTTTTGTTAAAGACCAGTCACGCTCAATAAATCAAGACGATGGATTATTTTACGTTAAACTGAACAGAAAACTGAATCCCCAGTTAAGACTACAACCTTTTGTTTCATTTCTTTTGATCTGAAACATCTACCACATAAGGAACACGTTAAATAAAAATTAAACTGACCACATTTCTGAGGTGTATCAAGAAATTATGATAATGAAATAAAAAGATATAAAAATGTACCGTATTTATAACAAAAGAATACAGGTTTTAAAATGTGTCATAAATTATGAAGAATTACGGATTTTGCTATATTTAGAAAATTCGATGTAATGTTAATGTGTCCCTCAGAAATGTTTTGACGCCTCTCTCTTATAACTCAATTTGGGGACAAAAGATGAATGGAATTGACCACTCTATATTGCCTATGTTGTACATAAATATATAGAAACTGTTTATATTAACAGATCATGTGTAAGTTTTAGAGGTTTTATTGAAAACATCAAAGAAACAGATCTTTCGCTTTAATATACGTTAAGATAAGACATAATATATCATAACAATTACACAAGAAAAATATTGATTTATAATTATATTGTTTTCATATAAGCCAAAACATTTTCTAAAGATTTAATTAGTATTTAGAAATATCTGTATTTTTTTATGTGTATTTAAAAGGTTGCTATGCTCCCCTTGTACCAGAGGCCTGATTTGAATGAAAATCAAACCCCTATCTTGATGCGGACGTACTACGGTAATAAATGGCTCGACGTCTTTAAAAATAAGCTTTTATGGCCTATGTAGAATAAGGTGCCTCACATAACATGGCGAAAGCTGCTGTGCGGGGATCAAATGCGATCAGATTTAATGTCTTCAATTATGATCTAATATCGTTGTAGTATCAACGGATTATTTACAATATTTCATTTACAATAAGCAATGTGTTCTGACACAAAATTAAACAAAACGTGTTGATATGTCGTAAACCAAGCAAACCAAACTTTGATGTAAGATGTAGAAAAGCAAATCCAGAAAAGCTGAGTAAGTCGAAGCAAATATTAGTTTTACAATCAATTAAGACGTCTAATTAAAATGTGTGGATGAAAAGAAAAATTGGTTTCATTTAATGAAGTTTGTTTGCAGTTTCCAATTTATTTCAATTATTTTTCGCAAACCTCTCCTCCCTCTTCTCTCTCTCCCTCTATCTCTCTCTCACCCTCTCTCTCTCTCTCTCCCTCTCTCTCTCTTTATATATATATCTCTCTCTCTCTTTCTTTTAATGCATTCAAAAAGAGGAAATATTTTCGTAATTAACTTAGAATGGTAAAATAGACAGAAGCAGAGAATGTGTTTCAGCTTATAATTTTAATTAAGCCAAGATAATGTTTTAAAATAATTACATTGTACTAGTTAATTTGTTACATATATATTTACCAATCTATATACGCACTAAACACACACGGCAATTACATATGTATTAACCTATTTTATATGCGCACTAAACACAGAAATTACGTATGTATTAAAGTATCTCTATATATATATATATATACACTAAAAGAAATGCATTACATATATATTGACCGTCTGTAAGGATAGAGCAAATTATAGTTTATTAGGTTATTTATTATTATACTAAAGCCGAGGGGAACTTGTTTTACTAAAAAAATCCTCATATATATTTTACTGACAAAAGATACATGTTAAAATAATCCTTACTTCTGTTATTGAGCTATGTCTGAAGATATTCCATTTTAATTCTTCTGATTAACCGTAAAGTGTAATTAACTGAACAAGAAACCCATCTCTACCTCAGGTATCTACATATTTATATAACTCTCTCTCTCTCTCTCTCTCTCTCTCTCTCTCTCTCTCTCTCTCTCTCTCTCTCTCTCTTACTACTTTCATTTAACCACTCTTTAATATTTGTAATATCTCTGTGAGCATATAGGGAAAGGGTGACTTGCATTCTCCTTTTTTATTAATTCCTTTATTTTACCATCTATTTAACATAGTATGTTCGTACATCCTTTAAACCATATGTAAATTAAATAGCAAAATAATTTGTCTTCATTATAAGAAGAATATAGAAAAGAGACTTGTTATTTCTAGTTATGCAAGAAGAATGTCTTAATAAATAATATACAGTTGATGCATTTTTGAATGAAATCAAAGTGGAAGAATTAGAGATTATTTGTGGTAACTAAACAGATCACTGTTAGCCTTATCTCTGACTAAACATCTTTGAATGTTATGAATGAATATTTGTAGAGTGTATATTAATACCTGCAATCGCATCTTCAAATCCCACTTTCCGACCTTGTGTCACATCTTACCGCTGTGGGGGGTAGATAAATACCATCGCATCTTCAAATGAATATGATTTTATAATATGCACATGAAACACTTTTATCATTAACATGGACTGCCATCATTATTTTTTTTTTTTTTTTGATTTTGAGCCAAGATTATAGAAAACACTTGTAAGGAAACACAATAACAGTATCGTTTGTATAATCTAAAATCATCGATATCCTTTCTATTTATATAAAAAACACAACAATTGCATATTATCTCTGGATAGCTTCGCCACATGATTGAGAGCACCTACAAAGGTTGTCTACGCATGTGTGTATTAGCAGGTTATACTGAAGTATTTGCTAAATACATCTTAAGAGCTGCATTTTGGAGGCAAGACGGTTTTGGCATCCACCCACATACTGCGCCTGGTATTCCCAAATAGGCACCCATCTGGTACTGTCCAGGCTAAACAATCGCTTAACTTCAGTGATATATATATATATATATATATATATATATATATATATATATATATATATATATATATATATATATATGTTATAAAGTTATTTACAAAGATAGAACACTAATTTTCAGATAATTCTATGCATTGATTGAAAGAGTATAATATCTGTCAGCGAAATATTTAAAACATTCATTAACACCAAATCATGTGGATTTTCCTTTCAATTTCCTTTACACTTTGACATATGATTATCTTTAACTGTCACACCCCCAGATGACTAGAGATTATTAACTGTTCTTCAATGGCAACTCAGTGGTGTTCTCAATCTTGATCGACAGCAAATTGGGTTTAGTTTCTATAACGATTGTATTTAGTCTATAGGATGCTGCTTACATATTAATAGAAACTAATAAACCGAGCTAACACGGAACGTTATTGAAGCATTACAAACACTTGCTTCAGGTTGAGACAGTAGCGAAGCTCAGCCGACCACTTAACTTCAACTTTGTCACAATTTTATGGCAATTTTGCAAACCGATGCAGCTGAAAAATCCCGAACATCATACTAGAATAATTTTGTTCGCCTAGCAATGTATATTAAAAGTATTACACAAATTACATTCTATTTTAACAGACCATAACTATTCTTTAGTAAATGCACATTCTAAAATCTTTATGTAAATATACTATTAATTTTCTGCAGAACGTCCGGTCTAATTTTTAAATGTTGTCAAATTTACTAACATAGACACAGATTTCCAGCGATTTGAAATGCGTTTGTTTATTTCTTCTCGTAATTTTAGATTTTTGTAAAATAGGTACGCTACTAATAGAAAAATGAGTTTTGCAAAATATAGCCCCGCCAGTAATGCGCAGTACGCGCACGCGCTCATGACATACTTTTGTAAGTGTTGTCTAAACATGCGTCGGATTAGGGGTAGGTAAGTGTTAGGGTTTGTTTGAGTTAAGGTTGGTTTGAGTTCGAGTTAAGTTGTACAAAATACAGGATAAACGACACTGTGGAATGCAACGTGGAATAGTGGACAGTTATTTTTGTAAGTTTATTTGGAGGCAAAAATATAAATTACACAATCTTTTAATGCAAATACTTAATGACAAGAATGGTTACCATTATATTGGGTAAGTAATTAAACATTTTTACTAGGGTGGTGGGGTATATTTCTACAAAAGATCCCACCATTTTTAGATAAGTTCTCTACTTTTATTTAACTTTGCTTCACTTTATTTTTACGGTGTGAATAGTTGAATGAACAAAGTTTAAACAACATTATTATTGAATCTTTTAGTCAGTGCTCAACTGTTTAGCTACAAACAAATAAACTGAAATAACACTAAAAACGGTTTATATGAAAGTTGGAATGTTCCATTATGCTCAGATGGGCAAGTATATTCTTGAGTTCTGATTAGCAACGAGTCCATAAGTGGACAATATATAGGAAACTTCTAGCTTGAACTAAGCAATATTTGCATATTAAATAATGGATCATTTACTACCGGTTATTGTAATTTGATCCTACGCTGATGAGGTAACACCCCGGGCAGGCTGTATTAAGTCTGCAATAAAATAAAAAACAACGTAAGACAACTATTACAACGTTTATTTAACGTTGTAGTATCGGAATTTTGTTAGATGAGCCGTTAATCATTATCTAGTATTATGTGATTAAATGTAAAATGTGCAAAATAAGAATAAAATTTCTCCATACAAAGTCAAATGGCTTGAGTTGCCAAACTAATCGTTCAATTATTTAAAATCAGAGTTCTAAAGAATGTAGGTATTCATGTTTATAACTTAAGCGCATTTATACAACTTACTTCGAAATAATAGGATTTAGTAATAAAATATGTACACCTTCAACAACATAGTAGATGATAACAGATATCCCATACTAGTATGATATAATAATAGGTGACGTAAAATATTTCTGATGATAATCCCATTTAAAATGTAGATTATTCTTTATAGTGATAACGACGAAAACAACTTGGATTTAATATTTATACTAGCTGGCCTTGGCAGCACGTTATCGCTTCACAAATTCGCTAATTGAAACCAACATTTTAAATAATGAACATTTCCTTCATAAGTTTGTTTGTAAAGATGAGACAAACACTTTCGTGTTGATTCATATTAATAG
This sequence comes from Sepiola atlantica, assembly GCA_963556195.1. Taxonomy (NCBI): domain Eukaryota; kingdom Metazoa; phylum Mollusca; class Cephalopoda; order Sepiida; family Sepiolidae; genus Sepiola; species Sepiola atlantica. The sequence goes on along the minus strand of OY744517.1, from coordinate 116,044,504 downwards.
ATCAATATCAACATTTATTCATATAAGTATATAAATATAAACATTTTGGTTATTTTGATAAAAAATTTATTTATCTTTTCAATAAGATCGTAAATAAATGAAAAGAAAGAAGAAATCAATTCGAGTGGGCGATAGTGCGTTTGAGGGGCGGGGCTCGTTAAAATAATAATAAAAACAGAATTATGCGTCGCTAGCAAAGGGGAGGAGAGGAGAATGAAAATGAGTGGAGGGCGAAGAGTGTGTGAGAGAGAGAGAGAGCAATCACGTGGTACACTCACTGTATTATCTCTAAAGGCTTTTTTAATACAAATTTATTTACTCTTTTAATGAGACCGTAAAATATTTTTTTCGTAATTCAACCTTTTTTTTCATTAACTCACTTTAATTAATTACTCGACAATATTACTGCATATATATAAGAAAAATGGGACAATAAATGAATAACACTAAACAATAATAATATTATAGACTGTTTAAAAAATAGTTATGCTAATTAGACATTCAAATAGTTGTTTTGGAGTCATTTGTTTGTACTACATATAAAGTATTTCAAAACGTTATTATGTATTATTGATTTAAATAACAGTAACGCGTTTTATTGTAATATAGGAGTGATAAATGTAAAAGAACGTTTTGCATTTATTCACTTAGATGTGTTCACTTTGTAAGATCGGATGCGATTATACATGAAAACTGTAAAATGTGTCCCATATTTTATCCATTAAAACTATTATATGTTAATATTTAGTAAATTGAATTGCTTTTATATTGTGAATTCATAATTGCCTCAACATAATAAAACGCACATCTTAATATAAACGAGTTTTGCTACTCGCTACAAAGTAACATGGTGTAGATAGATGGATTGTTTTATGAAAGGAAGAGATGATCACAAAGGTGTATCAATGTGTAGAAGGCCAGCAACGCCATCAATAAAAATAAAAACTATGATTCAAGTGCGAACGTTGATAAGAGAAACCGGTAGGATTTCACTTTTCGCAAATGTTGTTCGGAATTTCCATTTTGTGTGGACCTTTTGCCATGTAGCTCTCAGTAACATTTCTTCCTATTGGGTCCCAAAAACCCGTTGTGTAGAAATTATATGTCTCACAGATTGATGTATCCATAAAACTTTTAAACAAGATTGAATATATTATTGAACAAATCATAATTGGGAGAGGAATTTGTATTATTCATATAATCCAGGAAGATAAATTCAATCAAAATAGTGTCGTCAGGAACTTTCCTGGGATGCCACTAAGATTCAAACCAGAGAGTTTAGCTAAATAAATCGCCACCATTTAGGAGATTCTAAAGGGATAACCCTAATATGAAATATCTCTCAGATCATTGTACAATAACGGTGCTTATTGCGAAAATCTGTTGATGGAAATGGAAATTACATGATTGAAAAAGGACCAGGGGAGTTGCTTCACTGAATTATTTCTCATCACAACACTATTCTTTACGAGTACCAGAAGTTACTCTACCAAAATCCCGTTGGGAAATCGTCTCGCATTCAAAAATATTCTCATTATTACTTTTTAAAGTTTATTTTTGTTCTCAAATCTTTAAAGAAAATTTGGGGGAAACACGCTTCGAAACCCTGACGATGCGAACATTGTTATTTCGAAAGAGAATTGAATGAGATGGAAACGCTGAATTGTGGGAGGTAACGATCAGAGCGAACTCGTCCCTGTACACAATTCAACATTGACTTAGCAATCTAGTTGAGAATTTTCATTACAGCCCGTTTCTCACAAAACGGCCTTGCTAACTATCATATATCGTTATTTCAATGCAAAGGTGCTCGACTGAGCTTCAATCTCTGGTTCCTCCTTGTAAGACATTCATATTAAGAACTCATCCTCTACCACAAATGAAAAGAACTTGCCTCTTTCTCCGTGTGACTAACTTTAAACAGAATTTCCATAAATAAAGTTTCTTTGTAAGAACTTCCAATCCTTGTAACACATTGCAATAGGATTACTTTCTTGCTAGCGACAACATAGTTGTCTTTAAATCAAATTTTAGCAAATACTTGTCCTAAACCATGCACATAAGTAATCAAGTTTTGTCAATTACATGCATCATGTTCATTCTTATAATATCTTTCATGATCTACCTGATAATCTATTAATCTCATTAACACTTATCCTAAAGTGGCTTTTGATAAGTAGGACTCATTATTAAATTTTTTAAATGGTGATATTATAAGAACTACTATATAGAATGTGCTGTGATAAATGTAATTATGAATTAAGAGCGTCATTTTTTGACTCCCCCTAGTATGTTCGACAATGTCCACACTAAAGGAAAAATACAAAATATTTTATTTTTGTTTTTAAATTTATTCAATATCTAAATTTCTCATAAAATATGTTTATTGTAATGTTATAAGTTGAAACATCTATTAATGAAGAACAAAGCCGGTATTAATAATTATGCCTCTCTTAAATGTATTAGACTTTGACATTGAAGAAAATGAAAAATATGAAATTCAAAGATGGAAGTTCCTACCATAAAATAGTTTTGCCAGCATTTTATTGTTCTATGGGTTTTTATACAGTATTGGTTCTTTTTATTCTTACACTTATTTTTAATCTTTTGAAAAATCACTAGTGTTAAAATTTGCGAGATTATTTGTCCTTTTGTTTAAATTTAGTCATTCGTTATTTTTGGAGGGGCAATGAAAAACATACAAAACATATAGTATATGTGTGTGATCTACTCTTTAATCTGATAATATAATTGCCATATAAAAATGATCACAAGTCTTGTATATGCATGAATTGTGCCCCAAACAAGTCATTTCCACAATTTTTTTCTCATAAATGTGTTTCCTTTCTCATACAACAAAAGGGGTATTCAATCAATAATAAAGGTGTTCGTTCTTTACTCTCTCTTTTGTGAGTTTTCTATTGTTTCCTATTGCGGTATTTTATGAATTATCTATAACTCGTAAACTTTTAACGGTAGCCATCAAATGTTTAAAAAAACAGTAGAGATAACTCATTAGCCACGTTCTTCTTTTTGTTTACGTATTGAGACATTTTTGTTATAATTCGTTACAAAAATTCGAGTTGTTAAATGATAATACACAAACATAACACAAGTAAAATATATACTTACATTAAAGTTACATTTTCTAGAAAAAAAACTGTTTAGTAGCAGTTGTTTATAAAGTTCTATTAAAGATCAATCTTTTATGATTACATTTATTTAATGAATTTATTTATTTTATTTATTGATTTTATTTATTAAGAATGATTTCACTTATTTCTACTCATTATTATTGGTCCCTCGATTTATAAAATCGGGGGACCTATTTTTTTAGGCATTTCCGTCCGTCCGTCCGTCCGTCTGTCTGTCCGTCCATCCGGATTTTTCTCCGCAATAATCCATTGAAATCATCTGAAATTTTGCATGAAGTTGTAACTTTTGTCAGGTTAAGAAAGTGACATTCTCCGATTTTTGAAAAAAAATCTGGTTAGCCCCCCCCCCCCCCCAGGGGGGTCAAAAGGCCCCAAAATGGCAAAAATGACATTTTTTGCCCCATAACTTTTCATCCATCCATTCAATTTCTCTGAAACTTGGCCAAAATATTGAGACAATTGTTCCTAATAGTAAATAAGTATCGCTATCTTTGGAAAAAATCTGGTTCGCGCTCCCAGGGGGTAAAAAAAACCAAAATGGCAAAAAATGCCTTTTTTCTCCCATAACGTTTGATCCATCCATTCAATTTTTCTGAAACTTGGCCAAAATGTAGAGGCAATTGTTCTGGATATAAAATGAGCATCCTTGACCTCAGAAAAATTCTGGTTCGCGCCCCCACGGGATACAATGGGGGTCAAAAATGCCCCAAATTGCCCAAATTTATTGCATTTTACACATACAGAGGGGGACCACGTATGCGGGCTTGTATTTATTTTGTTATTACATTTATTCAATCGTTAATGGTTGCTTTTATTTTTGTTTAGCCTTGTAATTGAACAAGTGCTTATTTAAAGACAATAGCTTATTGGTCCCCCGATTTATAAAATCGGGGGACTTATGTTTTGAGGCATTTCCGTCCGTCCGTCCGTCCGTCCGTCCGTCCGTCCGTCCTTCCGTCCGGATTTTTCTCCGCAACCATCCATTGAATTTATATGAAATTTTGCATGAAGTTGTAACTTTGGTCAGGTGAGAAAGTGACATTCTCCGATTTTTGAAAAAAATCTGGTTAGCCCCCAAGGGGTCAAAAGGCCTCGAAATGGAGAGAAATGACATTCAATTTCTCTGAAACTTGGCCAAAATGTGGAGGAAATTGTTCCTAATAGAAAATACGTATCGCTGACCTTGGAAAAAATCGGGTTCGCGCCCCAGGGGGTCAAAAAAAACAAAATGGCAAAAAATGACCCTTTTCTTCCATAACGTTTGATCCATCCATTCAATTTTTCTGAAACTTGGCCAAAATGTAGAGGCAATTGTTCTGGATATAAAATGAGCATCCTTGACCTCGGAAAAGTTCTGGTTTGCGCCCCCAGGGGGTCAAAGGGGGGTCAAAATGCCCAAAATTGCCCAAATTTATTGCATTTTACACTCGCCACATCGAGTCACATGCAGAGGGGGACCACGCACGCGCGGCTTGTATATATTTTGATAATATCTAAAACGAAAATTTCTTAAATAATTGTTGTGTACTTAGCTACTTTTAACAGAAACTAATAGGTATTTACAAATTCAGTCCGATTTTATCTCTCATTATTCGAATAAGTTAATACAAATTAAAACAGGAAATTTTGACCAAATATTTTTACAGTATTTAGCTTCGAAGATGATTGAGCATGCAAGGTGCACGGGTGAGCTTCAATCTCTGGTTCTTCCTTCTAAGACATACAGATTAAGAACGTGTCCTCTACCATAACTGCAAACAATTCTTCTTTCTTCTCCGTGTGCCTAACGTTTATGCTAACAGAGTTTCTTTCCAAATATTTCCCATCTACGGAACACGATACAACGGGATTGTTTTCCTGCGGGCTACTACATGGTCGTTACCGTCACGAGCTATGGAATCGGGTGAGCATGAATCAAATATAATCGTGTATTGTATATTCCCAAACAGCATTAAAGTAAACATGCTCTTCTGTATAAATAAGTGAATTCGTTCAAAAGTATCGCAGACAAAATAAACAAGTTAATTACACACACACACACACACACACACATATATATATATATATATATATATATATATATATATATATATATATATATATGGGGACATGGTAGTTAGCTTGAAGCATTGCTGGTAAATAAGTAAGTGTGAAGGTAGGTGTTTGAAGGAAAAAGCAATATAATGCTAAAAACCGAAAAGGTGGAAGATAGAATTAATAAAAATCAATAACAGGAGACGGTATATGTGTATAAATCTCAAATCAATTTCTTAATATTTTAAATAAACTTTAAATATAAAGACAGTAAATTGGGGGTCTTACTATTAAATATAAACGGTCCGGATAGTTAAAAAATATTGAAAATTGAGCTGATTAGTTCTCCCCGCTCGTTCCTATTATATGTTGATTCGTCCTTGTACACTTTATCTAAATATAAAATAATAAAATATCTAAATAAATTATTTCATATATGTTTTAAAAAAATTAAGTTTAACTGAATTTAATCTTTCTATGTAAATATTAAGGCATTACTTTTTTATTGCATTTTCATTTTATTTTTTTATCCCTGTCATATCAGTCTGCTAGCCTTCTCTTTTCCTCTGCGAACCTCATATTTTGAATAGCAGCGTCCATCTTGGTTCTTTTCAACCGACGGATCGGTACAAGTTCTGTTTCTTTTGGAAATAAGAAGGTTATTACTCTCGAAATAATCAAAATTTTCACCATCCCGGACCTTTAATATTTAGCGGTAAGTTCTCCAATATACTGTCTTTATATTTAAAGTTTATTTGAAATATTAAGAAATGTATTTGAGATTTATACACATATACCGTCTACTGTCATTTATTTTTGTTCATTCCATCTTCCACCTTTCCGGTTTTCAACATTGCATTGCTCCTGCCTTCAGACACTCACCTTCATACTTTTATATATATATATATATATATAGTATCAATTTTTAGTAGCCAGGAGATTCAGTCATTCTAAAACTAACATATAAAGCCACAACTTGCATTCATACAGGTTAATGCATCCATATCTCAACATGCATACACAAATATATATATATATATATATATAGATATATATAGAGAGATAGATAGATAGATAGATATACATATATATACATATATATATATAGATAGATAGATATACATATATATACATATATAGATAGATAGATAGATAGATATACATATATATACATATATATAGATAGATAGATATACATATATATACATATATATATAGATAGATAGATATACATATATATACATATATATAGATAGATAGATAGATATACATATATATACATATATATATAGATAGATAGATATACATATATATACATATATATATAGATAGATAGATATACATATATATACATATATATATATAGATAGATAGATATACATATATATACATATATAGATAGATAGATAGATATACATATATATACATATATATATAGATAGATAGATATACATATATATACATATATATATATATAAATAAATATATCTATAGCTACATATTCTCATCTCTATATAAACATATAAACGTACAATATATAACTAGTAATTTATTAATTAAAAAATAGCCCTGCTGATAGTGGCTTACTTAAAACTAGTAATGCTATATAGGTGTTAAATGCCCTATCGGAGAATTTGTCTCTGCAAACAGAACGTGTATTGGCATGACTAGGAGTACCATATCACGCCGACTTACTTGCCACCTCACCTCCCCTCAAAGCTCCATATACCAACATCTTATAAAGCATAACATCAAAAAGAACGAATTAAGGAACATTTTAACAAATAACACATCCATTCTGGCAGTTTTGGGTTGCAGTGTTCGCCTCCCCATAATGGAGTCATTGTTTATACGCATTAATAAACCAAACATCAACCATTCCCGTTATGAGGGGGGAAGTGAAGGTGTATTGAAGTGCTGTTGAAATAATTTAAAAGAGCGCCCTCTTGATAGATTCACCAATTTATTTATTTCATTTTGCAACCGCCTGACGACGACCGACGTCGGTCGAAAACGTTCGCACAAAATACGGATATTTTTTACACTCCTTGGATTATAACATCAAATCCGTCGTACGAAGACTAGAAAAAAACGGATCAAAAGATGAATAAGCAGAAGTTGGCACTCCTGTTTAATCAAACATGTATAATTTATATATTTATGTATATATACATATATACACGAACATAACTACACACAGTGACATGTAGATATATCCGCAAATATATGTATACATACATAAGTAATATATATGAAAAGTATAAAACTTTTACACACACATATATATATATATATATATATACATATACACACAAAAACACTTATTCATATAAGCATATACACACGTACAGATCTAGATACATTTATATCATACTTACATACATCCATACACACTGATATACATACACCTACCTATATACATACATATCCATACATACACATCTTTCTCTCTCTTTATATATATATATATATATATATATATATATATATATATATATATAAAACATACACATATATTTATACTTATATTCCTACCATCAAACGTAACTGCTTACATCATTTATGCATATTAATTCGTACAAACATTCGTATCTTTACGTTACTGAATAATATATATACTAAAGCGTGAAAATATATAAATACAACTAATCTATTTATTTATAATTCTTTTTTATTTACCGTGTTCTATTATTTAAAATGTTAGATTAAAACATTGTATGGCAATCCAGACGCAGAATTATATACATATACAGCTAAGATATTTATATCATTTAATTACTGTTTAACATGCTATTTATTTGATATAATGGACACAAGAAGTTTGTTTTCTATCTAAATTATCACTAATACTACTTGCTCTCGTTTTAAATATGAAACGCTATAAATAAAGATTTATACTTATTCATGTTTATAATTGTGTTATGTGTTTTTCTATCTTAATCAATAATACGTTAAAATGTTACGGACAAAGAGACACATAATTGTATTACAATTAGATTTAGTTTCAATGTAATGATATATATAATTACAACAAATATATTTATATTATTTATATTTTTATGGAAGTTCATCCAGACAATACATGATGTCACTTGATGTAAGGAGCTAAAAAGAACGAAAGATGATTAACGCATATACAGGAAATGCCTAATGACCTTAGTCTTGAAAAAAGGACTATATGTAGGAGGAAAGCAGTCAGCAGGAAGAGAGTTCCACAAGCCCGCAGTTCTTGGAAAGATGCTACGGAAATAGAAATATGTATCTGAACAGCGAACTGATGAAGACCACTAGGCCGACGAATCAAACGAGCTGGAACAAAGAGAGCAGAGCATAAATCAGACAATTCTGAAGAACACGTGCCATAATAGTACTTACAAAGGAGACTGAGATTAGTAACATCAAGTATGTGAAAGATAGGTGCAGAGAAGAAATGGAGTGGGGCGAACCAAATTACAGATACACTTCTGAACCCTATCAAAAATCCTCAAATGGGACAGACTCACCAGCCCAAATATGACAACAGTATTTTTAAATGTTATGTTTATGTAGGTCGTCTATAATAAATGGATTGATTTGTTACATAATTATGTTTTTGACATATGTACATACTTTTTTATGTTACCCAGATTATTCATGGCAGTTTAGCAAATATTATTGAATATCAATGTAGTGAAAGTATTCCAAATATTTTCTCAAACATCCGAAAATATTAGAATATTTTTCTCCGAATTTTGAAATAGAACTTGAACGATTTATTGACGAATAATGATATTAAAAATGTGCCAGTTATCAATACTGGGAGCAGAAAGGGATTTATGGACATAAAAAATATCTAGAAAGTAGCCATTTTTATTTTCCGTTGATGCATGAAACGGTATATTTCCTTTGAGAGTATCAGCAGCAGCTGAAAAGTGGACAGCGCTGGCAACAACAACAACTAAAAACATTATCAACTCTAAAATTGGGAAGCTGAAACGAAAATAAATAAAAATACACAAAAAATGCAGGGACTCAAAATAGAAAAAAATATGTAAGAGATGTTTTGAATAAAAGCACATATTGAATGGATAGTGAATGGATAAATAAAATTCGAAAAGCAGGAATTGATTTTCTGAAGTTTTCGTAAAAGCAGGTTTAATGGCGTGGGAATTTAAAAAAAAAAAATCTCCTGATAATTACACAAAATGGTATTCATTACATAAGAAAACAGAAATCAAGAATAATGTTTTCATGAATCAAAAAATACTTCGAACAATAGAGAATATAGGCGCATCAGTAGAGTCCTTATTTACTGGACTTCCGATGGGGGAAAAATTAGACACACGGTGGATTTTTAATGTGGGTAAAATCCAGCTTTCCAAAGATTGGGACAAATATTACATTGGCATAGTTTAGAAAGATTTCTACTTCACTGACCGATGACAGAAAGTGTAGTACCAGAACACATACAACACATTGCTCTAAGCTCAAAGGTCAAATACACCTTTTACGCTTAAAAATAATAAAGAGAGTAACTGGCCAGAAACAGAAACGGTAAGTTATTAAAGGATTCACGATGAGTCAGTAATATAACAATTATTTTATTTAGAATGCAAACAATATTTGACAGGTTAAATCGAATGAACAGAAAGACAAAATTGTCGTGAACGCATAGTGGTAAAAGTAAGTAAACGTGATAACAGGTCGTTTTTATGTAGATCTTTATGAGTGTGATTAGAAATAAACCGCTGCAACATTTGTCGTAATCATAGCAACCAGTCTAACTACTAATGTGTGGTGCGAGAACAGAATGAGGAAGTATATTCTGTTATGCTGAGAATGTAAAAGGCTGTCGCCTGTATTGATAGGTAGTATTACGAATCAACCCGATACTTTACGAAGCTAGGAAAAAGGAAATTGAGCTGACGTTGACCTTGAATCACATTTTCTTTAAAGAATGTATATTTTTCGAATAGTATTTCGTTAAAAAGTATGAATGTTTATGCTTGCAAAATGTAAACGAACATTGTTGATCAATTTTTTTAATTCCAAAAACCGCATAGTGTTCGATAAGTGTTATTCTGCTATTCCGAGAATGTAAATTTACGACTTTGAAATGAATGAAAGTGGTACATTTCCACTCTGGATTTTGTAAACCGCTGACGGTCAGTACTGTAAAGGGAAAAGAAGTAAGTTGAATATGTAACTAAATATACTGGAATAAAAAGGAAAAATAAGGTGTTGATTTTTTGAAGAATAAGATTGAATAATACTGTTGGGGATGAACTTATAGATACTAGGGCATGACGTTACCTGCCGATTCGTCAGATTGAGCCTTTACGACTTCCCGTCTAGCCAAAGTAAGAACTCGAAGTGACCAAGTAACGGACCGCTCAGGCACCAAGATCCCGCCCTAACACATCACGGGTCGCCACTCACAGCCAACAGGTGGCCTCGTTTTCGGGGGTGGGTCTTACTCCTCTGCATGCGGTTGCAGTCGGCGAATTCTAATCCCCCACCCACCGGCAGGGCAATTACATTTTCATGCGTAATTATATGCATATAATTCTGGCCAGAAAAACGTTACATGCCTGTTTAATCGATAAATACATAATTCTAAGGTCATTATTATGTTCTGAATCACAATATTTCATTTAATATCTACATTTTCAAGCCAGAAAACAGTATATAACGAGCACCTCGATTTTTTAAGGTAAAAGTAATGATAATTCAGTAAAAAGTTAAAGACTGCAATTGTTTTTAATGGAGTAGACATAAAAATAATCACGAAGAAAAAATCCACGTAAGAAAATGGAACTACTTTCTTGGAAATTGATTTGCCTTTAATGGAATCTTCGATTTCTGAAGATTCGTGACTTCATTTTTTCTCGGAAAATTTTAAATGCTTTTCAATTTAAGCACTAAGCTGAACTTAAATTTTGTAAGTTTTATATTAACCCACAAGAAACCTGGGAAATACATTGGATAGGCTTAAATATTTATTAAATAAAATTCAGGTGAGTCTGCGTCATGCAACTGATTAATCATAATAATAAAAACACTAGAGACGATGAAAGTTATGAAGATTTTGTCAGTTCAAAGTAGTTTAGTACCAGAATATATTGTTACTTATAGTTATTGATAAAGTAGACAGTTCTTAGCTAATGAAGATAATCTTTGGGTAGAGAATTCATAGTTAAAGAAAGAGTTAATGGAGGTTTAGTTAAAGATTATATTAGACTAGGACTTTTTAGTAAAGGGTGATAACTAAGAGATCTTCCGTCTAAGATTAAGTAAGCTAATATGACTGGATTGTTTATAGTCAGCAGGGATATAATATTTAACTAGTGAGTTCTCGGTCAAATAAGACCATCTTAAACTAGACTGTTTTAGTCAAGTAATCTTCGACTGAATAGTTCTTATTCAAGAGATAATCTTACAGTAGACAGTTCTTGACACAGGAGGCTAATCGTAAGCGAGGTATTACTGTATGAATAGAGATAGTCTCAGACGGGAGTGATAAAAATAAAGACAGATAATCTCTAATCCGCCGGATGACTAATAAGGTTAGTTTATTAAAATCATTAGATCTACAAGTTTTTAAATGCCTAATGGTGGTCGCAATTTTGTCTGTTGTGTTATCGAAGATAATAGTTAAGAAACAGTTAGATTTATACACATTTTATAGACATTTATTCTCAGAAAAACAAGCAGTTTTTTAAGACAAAGTTAAAAGGGTTAAGGAACATGTAAAGTAGTACAAAATATGATATGCAAGAAAGGAACAGATGTGCACTAAGCAAATAATACATTGAGTTCCTAAATACAATAAGAAAGAACACATGTTGTCAGGGTCGAAGAGAAATGCATGGGCAATGCAAAAGTAAATATTAATTAGTTTCTGTTGTTCGTTTCTGGAAGTCTATGGTACTATCAGCAGACGTATCTTACAGGAAAAAACCTGCGATGGTTTCAGAAGGCATGCATCTAAGTTGAGCGCAGACGGACCGTTGGTGCTTTTTGAATGATGATTTTTTAAACATAGTCAAAACCAGTTTTCTTACCGTTCGAATAGGAGAGCATGTTCTCTAATGTTGACCGACAATAAATCCAAGGGAGATTTAATATAGTTTATTTTAAAAGATTTATTATGAGTAATCTTTGTATAGAATTGATTTATTTCCTCGGTGTTTCCACCATCTGTGTCTTCCTTTGAATTTCCTTTATTTCTCATCGATAATTTCTGTGTTTTTTTTTCTTCCAGGTGTTTCTTTTTACATGTGAATTGAGTCCTACATTTATTGGTTTTAAATGTCTATTAAATACAAAATAATATTATAAAATTAATACTTAAACAAAGATGAATCTTATTATTTTCGTTCTCTCTATTTTTCAGGTTTACTGTCTGAATATTCTGATTGAAATTAATGCACATAAATCTATACATGTATACATAAACACATAAGCACACATATATATATATATATATATATATATATATATATATAATATTTATAAATAATAAATTATTAATACTTACAGACGCTAGCGTTTCAAGCTCTCATCAGTGCAGGAAAGTAACAATTTCAGACGGTCGGGAGGCGCGAACTCGGTTCACAGAGTCAGCCTATAATCTGCAAGCAGTCGCCATATCCACTCGGCCAACGGAATCTGTCACGTAATTAAGGGAAATTAAGATCTATATGTACCTAGAAGCGGGCACAGATAGACGACTAGTCGAGAGTGTTCGACGACCGTATTCGGAACTTTGTATTACTTAATTCTTCTAATATATATATATATATATATATATATATATATATATTTTATTCTTTTATTGTTGTCTTTTATTCTTTTATTGTTGTCTTTTATTCTTTTATTGTTGTCTTTTATTGCGGTCTTTCGGTTTTTTATTGTTGTATTTTGATAATGAAAGTTTTTCTTTCGAAAATGTAAGATTACCTTTAGCCGAACTTTTTATTTACCTGCCAGTATTTACTATTTTGGTACTTAATAAGTTTTTCGTGAAATATTAATAAATCGTTTTGAGATTCGTTTTCTCTTCTCGTTTATTTCTGTTCACCCTTTCCACCTTCCGGCAACTACATCGCATTGCTACAGCCTCGGACTACTAACCTGCACTTATATATATATATATATATATATATATATATATATATATATATATATATATATATTAGAAGAATTATATGCCATGGTTGATATCATTTTGAGCATTAGGTAGAACAGGATCGATTTGCGGCTGCCAATACGTCGTTTTGATTCTATATGCATATAGAATATATAAGGTTTCTCTGTCTAATGCAACCTCTAATTTTTATAATTACATTGCGTAAATAATTATATATATATTGTGTATATTTAAGCAGCATACTTTAATTCAAGCAAACATTGTTAACCATGATAAAATCTTTCTTATAGATTTTTTATATTTTTAATTTTTCTAATGATCCTTTTTGTATCGAAATCAAAAAAATAATACTTCCATAAGTATCAATAGTACTTTTGATTCTTCGTCAGAGCATCTTAAGGTGACAAAAAACAAATATTGCATGCTGAAACTAATTTTTACAATTAAAACTACTTTAAGCTATATTTATTAAAACCTAGCAACCTACAATAAATAACTTTACGTATAGAAAGAGTAACGCAACATTTTAAAATGTTTAGCGTAAATACAATTAATTCTGTGATGCTAATTCTGGCGTCCCAGAATTTAAATTGTAAACGGTTTGTTGTTTTGACGTTGAACGTCTTAACATATCGCGTTCTCGGCTGTTTTTTAATTATCTTCTTCTCTGTAAATTTTTGTTTATTTGTTTTCTCACATGAAGATGATTCGACAAAGAATCGACGTCTCGTGATATTTATGGGACATTTATTTTTTTTTTTTTTGCTTTTTACATAGGAAAGATTTTAAAGAAAAATTGAATAAATCATAAGAGGTATAATCAAGCAGTAGAATTCTGTTTTGAACAATGTATATATATATATATATATATATATATATATATATATATATATATATATATATATATGAAGGAGAATGGAAAGGAATTAGAGAAAGCAAAAGCCAAATCAAAATTCAATTCAAAAGTTCAAAGCAGGGTATATTCCGCAAAAAGGCAATTTATTCAAGTTAAATTTTTCTTTAAGCCAGGCTTTTCAAAGATCAAAATCTTATCATCAGAGGAAGTCGCTGGGATAGATAAGTTGGCAATGGCCAAGATTTAAGGAAAATTTAACTTGAAAAAATTGCCTTTTTGCGGAATATACCCTGCTTTGAACTTTTGAATTGAATTTTGATTTGGCTTTTGCTTTCTCTAATTCCTTTCCATTCTCCTTCATTTCTTCCTGCTCTATCCTGGATATTGAGCTGTATACTCTTCACAATAGAGTTTTACCTTTCCTAAAAGTTCGCTTTTAGTACACCTCTTTATATATATATATATATATATATATATATATATATATATATATATATATATATATATATATATATATATATATTACAGGACTTCAGATGTGAGGAACTAACAAACAACTAGCAATACACAACTTCCAGTGAACTCCACAAATCACAGGAGGAGTCCTAGAGCAGCCAAAGTTTATGGACTAAAGTCATATCAGAATCCAAAAAAGAACACGGCATTGGACAACTTGGAGAGGGACATTACAAACAATTTAAATTTTAAGAAAAATAATAAGTATAAGACTAAATCTCTAAACGAATCGGTAATAGCTGGTGCGATATCAGCCCTGTTCGGCCACTTTCCGAGCGAGAAAGTTTACAGGGGGTATTAAATTCACAAGCCGTTCCCAGCCGCATGTATACCCAAGTTTAGAAAAATCTCTAAAATGCATAAATAATTTTTCTAGATGCTTAAATAACAACAATAACATAAACCTCAGTGTTTGTGCAGATAAAACAAATATTATATATCATGAGAAATACAAAACTATTTTATATAAAGAATTGCTCAAGAATGATAAGACTACTTATATTGATACCATTCACAATATTAATGTAGAAGCTAGAAATTTATCAGCAAAACTTAAAGTAAAAAACTATACGGAAATAATAGTTTCCAGAACCCTTAGGTTTACATTGTAGAACCATAAAGTTGACTTCAACAATAACCCCTCAATTAGACTCATATTCGAGGTCTGACAAAGGTTTATTGAGAAAGAATATTAGATAGGAGTGTCCGCAGAATTAGAGATGAAACTAAATATCCTCTTTAGGTTTCCTCAAATCAGATCTCTGATTCGTTTAGCGCTTTGAATTTTAAATGTAATATAAAATTCTTTACATTCGACATTGACTCTTATTATCAGTCCATTTCACTAATACTACTAAAGAAAATACTCCTTATGGCTGGAAAATCTTCGACATAACTCCAACCGAAATAGATTTGATTATTATGGCTAAAAAGTATGTAGTACACATTGACAATAAATATTGGACTAGAAAGAATACCCCTACGGAATCTACGAGAGTAACGGATTTGGTAACATTATATTTACTAAGGAAATATATGAGCATTTTAAAGGCGGCAATAAGGTAAAGGGTGAGGTACATAGGGATGATGCTCTATTTTCGTATAGAACATATGAAAAAACAAAAAGTGGCTTTATGAATTGTTTAAGAACATCGATTTTGAAATTACAATAGACATTAAAAAAAGTAGTTAACTTCTAAGATGTAACACTTAACTTACCAGCTAATACTTTCGATCCATATCACAAACCATAAGCTAACCTTATATTATTTCAATAACCATTCGTACTATATGAGGTTCATTCTGAATTCCATTTTACCTTATGTTGCTATGAGAATATCCAGAATCTGATCTAACAGCCAGATATTTTATGAAAATTCCAAATATTACAACAAGAAATTCAAAGTATGATCAAAGTATAAACTATCTAAATTTTTCCGAAAACACGAAAGGAAGACAAAAACTGGTGGAAATTGGACAAATATCATTACCCATAATATGGCGATGACAAATGGAACTAGGTATGATTTATGTGTAAACCATATAGATCGCTAACAAATTAGAAACTTGCAACACAAAATGCAAAAGTAAATAACCATAATTCTAACTGTAACAATCGAAAGAACATAAGACGGTCTTGTGTTTGGTTCAAACGCCTTTTAGTAAAAATGTCACTAGAATTTCCTTCAAAATTTTAGAAGACAACTTTAAGGACTCACATAGATATATCAAGCTCTTCAATAGAAACACAATTAGAATTTCTTACTCCACAGTACCTAACTTGGAACAACAAATAATAGGCGCTAATACAGTTAAAATTAATATAGCCCAGAAAAGTAATAACCCTGTTATTCCGGACTCTGAATGTTACTGCATTGAAATACATGCTCTCTGAATGGTTGATGTAACCATGAGAGCGTCATTTGCAAATCTACAGTAAAACAAGATATACAACAGGTCAGTATAGTAATAATAATTTTGATAACACTGGTAATAGTAATTGTAATAATAATGCTATAAATAATCGTCGTATTAATCTCTCCTTTATCTGATGCCGTATATATATATATATTACGGCGGTCCCTATTAGAAACAGAATCTCTAGACACACGTACTCTTTTAGTGCTAAAATATTTTCAAAATTAACATCTGTTGTTGCCCATATCTGGTATATTAATAATAATAGCACCACTTACATCATTAATTGGCAATTAATTAAAGTTAGATCCTATAGGCTCTTGGATGGATAAAACATGTTGCGTAGGGAGGAAGTCTTATCCATTATTAAATACAGTGTCATTTACTCAATAAAAGAGATAAGGTTCTGTTCCCATGTTGCATGAAATCTGGTACAAATATAACACTTTTAGGGTATCGTAGCCCATAAATTATCAATCATCTCAATCCACTTAGTTTTGGCAAATCGTAAAAGTTTATACAATAAGATTTGTGATCTTAAGATGTGCCTCATCTTCCTACACTTATTGTTTTCTTTCCTCCTTTCCTCCTTCCCTCCCCTTTTTTCATCCCTCACACATAATTAACCACATTACTTCCATGTAAAGTATATCATTTCATATCTGATCTGTATCTTTTATGGCAATGAATCCATTAATACAGGATAGCTAACCGTTTTTTTAGATGTAGAAACTTTTACATTAATTGAACTTTTCTCTATGTTACCACTCTCTAACATATTTGATTTATACTGGCATTGTAAGCCTTAGCTCATCTCTCTAAATATACACGTTATTTTATAGTGAGTCAATTATTCCTCCTCCTTAGTTTTCTTTACATATATATATATATATATATATATATATATATTAAATTATTGTATCTTTATTTTATTATATATTCTTATTATTATATTTTCAATTAATGTTTTTAATTGTTAAATATTAAATTTGTATTTTTATTATGTAATGTGTTTATTTATATTTATTTATTATCATCAATCAATCTGATTTTATTGTTATAGATATAAATATGTTATTCTTACCACCATTTTCTATCTAGGTCATAAATCTGTATACTCGTCTCATATAGTTAACTTTTTCGGCGTACATATCTTAACTAGTCGGTTTTAATTTCCGTTGGAATACATCCTTTCACAATTTCTCTAATCCAAATTTACTTCCCAAATTTACTCATCAGATACTTATTTACATCTCACATATAGCAATATATGATAGTGTTTTATAGGTATATACTATTCCTTTCAAAATAAACAGCTTACTACCTACTTATATTTCTAATAGATCCCTTTACCCTTACTGAACTAACCTTGCTTTGTTCTTTGAACACAACGATGAAACATTATCTAAATTATGTAGTTGATTATTCCCCCCTGCACCGTCTCTGTATAATCGCGTTCTCCACTGTTTGACGTCATAAAATTATCTCCCTTGCTTACACTACTTGGCATAGGAGCCTACCTAAGGCGGTATTATAAGCCAATATTTCGAAATTTACAGATTTGTATCTCTTCATCGGTTTAAGACACTGTAGAAATTTTGAGGTAATATCAGTTTTTTTGTCTGAGAAGTATATTACGAGACCTCTTCTGCGTACACTGCGTTTTTTCAAACTTTTTCATTTTATAGACAGGTCAATATACTGATTGACCCACAAAAAATCGCAACATTTTGTTTTTTTGGTGGTGTTGTGTTAGGTTGGGTCTTGTCTATAACATACTAAAAGTTGGACAAGATCGCAGTCTAGGAAAGTGTCAAGTTTTGAATATGACTGTTTTTGGTTTACAAGTCATTTTCCATTTACATGTGAAGCACTAACTCGGTCAGTTTTCATGATATATCAATACATCTTGGATTGTTACCCAATTGTTCAGGGTAAATCTTTTACATAAAAGGGTTACCAGTGAGGCCAAATAAACCCTTATACAATATAAATTGGTACACCTACGCCGATTACCCTTGTTGCATCCACTCTGATTCACTTACATCACAGTACTTTTTCAAAACTCCTCATCATCATCTTCCACTGGATCATTTTCCATCTTGGCAATGTCCATATGCACTTGTACATTCTAGCCCATGCCTCCTGCAGGTACACCCTAGGTTATTGCATCCTTCCCAACAGTTGCAATGAATTATCTGAATAAGCGTATTTGGAGCAGGGCTTTTGTCCGTCATCATTAGAACAAGTTAGCCCTCTTCCACCTTACACCCTCACTCAGATGGCACCATTTGATCAGTACATTCTATCCACTCCATAATCTGGTAGTAAGTCTGCAAAGAATGAAATTTACAGGCAGAGGGCGTTGGTGGAGGTCGGTCTGGCGTGACGAACGTCTTAACTCTCGCAACGTTCTTGCATAGCATATTCTTTAAAATGTACTTTTAATGTGTCTGTCTATCTGTCATCTGTTTTTTTTAAGCGTTTTATAGTTGTGTTATTACATTGGTATGTGTATGTTCACTCGTGCAATGTATGTACACGTTTTTTCGCACTATATATATATGTATATATATATATATATATATACATATATATATACGTATGTATGTATTTTGTAGAGTATCGTGTATTGTAATGTTTAATATGTACTACAACATCTGTTTATATTACCCATGTATTAGTGAATAGTACTTATATTTTCCATATCCATGTAAAACCATTTTTATTTATTTTACCTGTATTTTGTTTTACTTGAGTAAAGCCGTGTTAATAAGAAGAGAAATAAGTGCCGAGTTGATCGTTTTTATGTTAATTTGTCTTTTACATTTTCTGTTTGTCTATATATAATATCATTATGATCTTATTGTAGACTTAACACTGCTGCTAGAAATAGGTATATCACTCAATATTTGAATCTGGCGATTTTATTGGCGGGAAGAGTACACGGACTTATGGGGTAAGTTCTCCTTCTGTTCCTCTCTTAGTAACAAATAAAAATCAAATATCAAATGGCATTAGATAGTAAAATCGATTAATGCGATTTGAAACGAGTTTTATTTCTCATGACACTGACAAATGTAGGGCGAAATTGAATGACGAAACAGTTTTATTATGTAACTCTTTTTTATCAAGCTTTTCAGTTGACTGAAATAAGAGGAAATCTCATTTTACTTTATATATAAAATACATACTTATATACGTCTATTAGGCAGCATTCTTTCAATCAATAAATTACTTTTAAAAAGTTTATTTTCAAATAGCAGCGTACAAATAGAAACGAGAAAACGAGAATGCTTATCATACCAAGTACTTTCGATTCAGATCTAATTCATAATATTGGGTGTATCAAAATGTTCGTTCGATTTTTGAATGTCATCTTTCCGGCCTACTAAAGATCGTTGTATATTCTTATTCTTCAAAGCCAGTATTCGGTGTAGCGAGTATGTGGACGTCAGTGTTTATGAGCCTCCAAGCAGAGAAGTTCTTACATTTTTGCTTGTATTTCAGACCTTAGAATGAAAGATAAAGCAGAGCACAACCACCATCTGATGCTTTTTATTACAGAAAAGGAAAAAAAAGCTACAGAAACCTGAATAAAGATATGGCATGTGTATGGGGAGTATGTTGCTACAGAACAGGTGTGCCAGAAATTGTTTGATCAATTCCGAAAAGGATTTCTTTCAGTGAGAGATGCTTCTCGCTCTGGCCGGCCAAAGATGATCTACAGTTACCGTAGTTAAAGAAAATTGCCGTTTGACAACCAGACAAATTGCAGACATTCTCAAGATTTCCAAATCGAGCGTGGTAAAATAATTGCATAAACTCGGTTATGTTTCTAAACTTGATGTTTGCGTTCCTCTTTCTTAAAAAAACGAACGAATATTTTGCCCGACCCAATACAGTCCGAGGGTATCTAACTGACATACAATAAAAAATGTTTTCTTACACGGTGATTGAATGAGATTTCTGCAGTAGAATTATAGCGAAAAATTGATATATTTAAAGTGCACGCAAGTATATTTGAAATAGCGAAAGTGACACCCAATTAAAAATGGATGGTATAAAAACCGCTTCTTCATTCGAATTTTATAAGAGGCATTTTTAAGCAGGGGGTTGTAATTCAATTACTCTACACGTCACATCTGTATTCGTTTTTTGTTGTTATAAATTATTGTTTAGTTTTTTTTTAGTTTCTCATAAGAAGGGGAAAGAGAAAAAGCCAGCGAGGCATGTAAACTTTCTTGTTGTTGAACTTGCCACGGAAGACCGGCCTTGTTGCCGTCCAAAATGATGTATGAAGCCAGTCTCCTGAGCAAAGACAAGGAAATTACTTGCGTACGTCGACGAAGTACCCACGGGATTGCCTGGCGCGAACTAATAAGTGGATGAACCACCGAAAATCTCACCAATGTGATTAGATGTCAAAATGTCGGTGTTACACGTCAGCACAGCAGAGGAAAAAAAGATATATACCTTTCAAATGGTGAATGTCTTATTGCGTTTCGTTCTATATCGCTATACATTTGAAACCTTTTTCCTTTTCTTGACATTTTTCTTACTTGTTGTATATTAAGTTTAGACAGAATTCACAACTTCTGTAATGAACTTTTAAGGTTGACTATTGTTTCTACGTTCCCTTACATCTCCAGTTCGTTTTCGTTGGTACGTCTTAATTGGCTTTTCTTCTTTCTTCTCTGTTTACTCATTATTTTTATTAGTCTTTCTTCTTCTTCTTCTTGCCTTGGTCACTTCTTATACTTCTTCTTCGTGTTCTTTTTCTTCCTATTCTCTGTCTATTTATTCTTTTTCGTTCTACTATTACTCACCTTTCTTATTTCCCTTTTTCTCCACCCTTTTCGATTTCTATATATTCATTCTTTTTCGCTCTTTGTTTTGGTTCGTCTTACTCGTCCTTTCTTTCTTCCTCCTCCTTTCTCTCATTATTACTTTTAATCTTTCTTCGCCTATTTTTCTTTCTTCTCTTTTTCTCTCCTTGGCCATTCTTCTCCCTTTTTGTTCTACTCGTCCTTTCTTTCTTCCTCCTCCTCGTCCTTTCTTTCTTCCTCCTCCTTTCTCTCATTATTACTTTTAATCTTTCTTCACCTATTTTTCTTTCTTCTCTTTTTCTCTCCTTTGCCATTCGTCTCCCTTTTTGTTCTACTCTTACTTCATTTTCTCCTTTACTCTCTTAGTTGTCCTTTTCTTCATTCTCTGTCCTCATTATCTTTCTCATCCTACTGATGTCTATTCTTACTCATACTTCCTGCTTTACTTCGTCTCCTTCTCTCCTCTCCCCCTTCTTCTTTATAGTCGTTCTTTATTTCCTTTCCATTCACATCACTGGTCTTTTTCTTATCTATTCTAACCTTTTCTTCATCTTTATTCTGCTCATTTGTCCATTATTTTCTCTCTCTAATTCTCCTTATTTCGAGCGTCTTTTCATTCTCTACTTATTATAAGCATTCTTCTTTTTCTTCTTCTTATCTGTTCCTTTTCTTCCACATTCTTTTTTATGTATCTACCTTTTCCGCTACTACTTATATATTTATAAAACATCGACGACTACAACAAGTATCATTTCTATAAATACTACAATTATTGCTGAATAATGAACGCCTTTAATATATATATATATATATATATATATATATATATATATATATATATATATTTCACTTGTGTGAATTTTAGTTATAGTAACAGAAACATGATTTTAATTCTATCATTTATATAAATGTTATAAAGAATCTCAAGCAACTATGTTATGCAATCATAACAAAAATGCACTCTCTTTCTCTCTCTCTTTCTCTCGCCCTCTCCTTCTTTCTCTCACTCTCACTCTCTCTCTCACTCTCACTCTCTCTCTCTCTTTCTCTCTCTTAACTAGAATTTCAATAGATAAAAACATTTTTAATTCGTTTGTGCTACTTAAGATATTTTTCTCTTATCTAGTGTGACGCCTTGTCAAATACATTAACACTTTCTTGCCGATGTTTACGTTCGAAAATATTAATTAGCCATTGTTTTTAAATCGCAGTTTTGTCTTGTTTCTATACTGCTTCAGATTTATCGCATTTAATTATCTTGTACTGAAAGTGTGGATCTGCCGTTAAACAAATCAAACCAAAATCTTTCATAAATTGTTAAGATCATTTTGGAGAATATTTTTTAACTATTTTTGGTTAGGACTATTTAATTTTTTCACTTCGAAAGTGAATATTTCCCTCATACATTTAAAAAGATTCGAGCCGACCATATGCCGATTGATACCTCCAAATTGAGGCCTCTCGTCTAAATGATCTTCGCTTGAGATCTCTGAAACAGTTTGAATGCTTTGTAAATTATACTCATTGAAAAGTATAAACATGAGTGAAATTTGCCCCACCCCTCATCCTTTTGTGGTCGAACTACTAACATCATCGCCGTCCCCAAACCAGATGCAACAGGGCAGGCCAAGGGTCACACAGATGATAACAATTGTGATGATGCTGAAAATAAGAGACAGAGAGAAACAAGTCGACACACGGCACTGATGGCAGCAGGGGTAGTGAAGCGCCTAGCTGACTCATAGAATGAAATGTTGACCCCCCTCTCAACCCAAACTGCTTAATGGCAATGAAAATAAAATTTCCACAGTAACACAATCGGTTTATTATTTTTTTGCCCATATAAGTTCTATTTTATATTTTCTTCGTCTAAAATATTTTTGAATCACAAATTCCAGGGGGGGGTGTAATCTCAGAGGGAGGCCTTGCCCCTCTGGCTCCCCCTGGCTTCGCGCCAGTTGTAAAGTCATATTTTACGTGTATATTATAATTAATATATATATATACAAATACATCTGATATATAAAGCGAGAATATCATTGTATTTTATGATAAATAGCTTTTTTACTACACGCTATATAAAATATTTTCGGTCAGTCATAAAAGGCACATATTGGTCTGTGTTGTTAAAAACAACAAAATAGTTTCAAGCGATTTCTCCAATTTTCATTTTTCATCCGATCATTTTTTTTATTTTGATTACATATTTGCTTACAAGGAATCATTAAAGCTAACTCTCGCCCTCTCTCTCCTTCTTTCTCTCTCTTTCTCTCTCTGAGTCACAAGTCCTCTTTCAGGTACTAAATTTATAAAAGATAATTATTTTGACAGAAAAAATGCTAGTGAATCATATTTGGTGTATTTTTATTGGCTAATTTTAAGTGGCTTCTTAAATAAACATTTCTTCAATAAAGACCTATGTGAGTCGAACATTATAATTATTTCGTCTATACACACACACACACACACACATATATATATATATATATATATATATATATACATATATATATATATATATATATATATATAGAGAGAGAGAGAGAGAGAGAGAGAGAGAGAGAGAGACTCATTTTAAGAAACAAATTTCAATGATTTGTACCAATCAGATTCAACGTAACAGTTTATTGTGGACAGGGACGAATAAGCCATGGTCGCAGTTCTCAGATCAGAGTTGTGAGGCACAGTTTGTCTACTGATCAGATACAAAACTTTATGTCCGACACATAAGTACATTTTTTATCCATAATTCGTCCTCCCATTGATGTTCACCCATCTATCTCTCTCTCTTTCCCCTCTATTTCCCTTTTTCTCTCTTCCTCTCTCTCTCTCTCTTTCTCTTTCTCTTTCTCTTCGAAATTTGTTTCCATAAAAAGAAGACATGGTTTTTCAAAACCACCATTACATTATATATAATCGAAAAGGATAATAATTTCGACCATATGTAAATAAACTCTCTTTAAGCATTAAATCTGAATATTTTTACCAATCAAAGTACCCGTTTATTGCGTGGCCGGTTTTAAGTCAGATCCTAGCCGTAAAGTTATTTTACTGATAACGTAAAGAAACATTCACGACTAAATACTGTTTCCATACGCATAGTATTTCTTGAAATGATTTAGTAAAGTGGCATGAGTAATTTTCTATTCGGGCGACAAAAATATAAGCAATATTTTATTGTTATTTCTTTAGTTACTTATTTAGAATGGTCAGAATTATGCAGTCATTGCTTTTATACAAAAAAATATTTTACTCTCTGAAACTTGTATATAATCTTGTAAACATTAGCTGGTAAATATTAAATCAAATATTTGTCTGCGAAAGAAATTCTAATTAAATACTGTTACAGTAACTGCAAATGATATTTCTGGTTAATATTAGTAATTCCCTATTTGAAGAACCCAAAACATAAACAATAACTTTTTGTATTTTTCGTTAGTTACTCATCTGGACGGATCTGAATAAATGTAGTTTGTTACTACTGATACTTTTTACAATAGAATTAAAATACTAAAAAATCGTGTCATAAAATACGGTTTAATACTTACATTTAAACGATTATAAGACAAATCTATATGTGTGTTTCTCGTCTCCACGTATATTAACGGTATATATAAAAACTACAAAAAGGTAAAAGAATAATGTAAAAAAAAAAGGTTTAGTGCAACGCCGGGAAGGAGCAGCTAGTATATATATATATATATATATATATATATATATATATATATATATATATATATATATATATATATATATATATATATATATATATATATGTGGATTTAAAAAAATTTAACTATGTCAAATGCTGGAAAGGACAGATTCACATCATTTCACAAAAAAAAACTTTTATTTCTAGCATGCAATTTTAAAATCTCCTATATCCTATCTATCCTCTTCCTGGTGTAGTTATCCTCTGTGCTCATATATAAAACAATGAAAAACAAGGCAAGCAAAGCTTGATTACAATCCATACTCATTATCATCATCATTCACTTTTTCCTAATAGAGCTGTATACTCCTATACGCCATAGTCGCAACATATATATATATATATATATATATATATATATATATATATATACATAGATATATATATATATGTATATGTATATATATATATGTATATGTATATATATATATACATATATGTATATGTATATATATATATATACATATATATATGTATATGTATATGTATATATATATATATATATGTGTCTGTGTGTCTGTGTGTCTGTGTGTGTGTGTGAGCATGTGTGCATGTGTGTGTGTGGACATATTTTTCTTTTCTTTGTTGTCTTGTTTATATAAACAAACATAAATGGATTGTATTAATCCCATTATGATTGTAAAAACCATTGTACAATAAAAAGTGTATTTAAATGTAAAACTTCTATCTTTACGTTTCCAAAAAGAATTCGAAATTTGCGTTTTAGAAACATCTACATTGGTTTTTAAGCGTAGTTTTATAGAGTTATCAATATAATAAATTTACAAATATATATCAGAGCTCACCCAATTCTTAAGGATACTGACTCACAGATCTTTACAATTTTGTTAATCTATTTAGAATGGTAGGAGGTGGTGTAATATTCATGTTTCTTAGTCGCTCTAAAATTATCCTTTCATTTTAAATTTTATTATCAATTTATTCATATATATATATATATATACATATATATATGGTGTCTTATAATGTACACTTATTCAAACTATTATATAAACAGTCATTATTATATTATATATATACTAATATTATTTACATATGTCTCTTGTTAAATAACGTATATATATATGCCTTTTAATTTATATATATATATATATATATATATATATATATATATATATATATACATTAATTAATATATATTAAAAAAAGCGCCAACCTGCACCAAACAATAGTGTTGGTTTGTCAAAATTTCACTTCAATAAATTTTCATGTGTTCTTCAAAGATGTTGTCAATTTTCTTATTCAAAAAGCGCCAACCTGCGCCAATCATCGACTGGACTCTACTTATTATAATGGCTCTTGCAACTTGATGTGTGTGTGCCTCTACCGTGATTTGCCCCGTCGGGTTTAATACTATTGAAATAAGGAAGAAGAAGAAAAGAAAAAAACTATAAGACAGTCTCGCTTGACAAAGTTGTTTTACAGCAAAAGCTTACAAAAAATAATTGAATAAATGATTTTATTATTTAAATTGTACCATGCGTTGGTTTTTTTAAATTTCACTTGAATATATATATATATATATATATATATATATATATATAATCATATATATTTAAGTTCTGCACTCATGTATTATTGTTTATTGTAAGCATTATCATTTTTATTCATTATTTTCCTCCCTTCTTCTAAATTACTTATTTGCTTCAAAAAGTAATCTAGTGATAAAGTAAAAACAAAGAATCTACATTTTGATGTGAGTTTGAGTTATTTTTGCGGAGCTGGGGTCATAGATATTGTATGAATTGTTATGTGCTAGAATTATAAACACATTCTGAAACGCAATTTATTGAATTTACAGACACGGTGCAATATTTATAATAAAATGCATTGTATACTAATAAATGGATCAATGTAGAAACAATAATACAATATTAATTTTAATTACTATAACCTAGAGATTGTCATAGAAACTTACCTAAAAAATAAAAGATCTAGTTTCACATCATACCGAAGCTAAGAAACCTACCAACTATACAAGAAGATCACTATATATAAACATTAATTCAAACAACCTTACAATTATAATTAAATGTATTTATATAGCCATAGCTTATAAATTAGCTAAAAATTCCAGCGATGTCGACAATTTGAAAAAACAAACATTCTCTACAACAATATGATCAGAATATATAGAAAGGAAGGGACGATACAGAATTGAAATATATTTAGTTTAAGCAAGCATATGATGCATCTGCAAAAGCAAATATTGGTAGTATCTTTACGAAGCTAATAAATAATGAGTTCACTAACCCTAACACCTTACTACGCAAGCTCTTTAACAAAAATAATGTTAAAGTAAGTTACTTAATACAGTTAAAGTAAAACAGACTCACAGCATTAATAGTAGATAACAAAAGCGTAGGTGGTAAGTCTCTTACCAATAATAAGGCTACAAAGTTAAAGAGAATATCGTTAACAGTGAAGTGTATTTCAGTGCGCAAAATAAAAAAGACACTATAATTAAGCTTCTCTACTTTTTTGTAGTTATTTATTGAATTTATAATTACTTTTAAAATATAAATATTCTAATTTAGAATTTCTAACTAAAACAGTTTCATTCATAATCTGTACTATTGAGATAAAACTTTTTTGTTTGATAATTTTTAAAAAGTAAATATATTTTGCTTCAGAATTCTTTAATATTATTTGTTTTAGTAGAATATGTTATATGTATTCGACATTTTAAAGCTTTATGTTTTATTAAACTAAGTTTAGCATTTAAAATATCTGTTTGGAATTAAGAATTCAAAATATGGAAGAATAGGTAAAATCATCAACAGGAATACACTTAAATTATCATTTTGAACTTCTAAACACTTAGCGGATTCCATTATAGGTTCTAATGATGCCAAAATTCAACAAATAGTTTTCAATAACAATACTATGTATCCCACGATTAAAAACTCCAGATCCGAAGACCTATGCAACTGTACAAAAACAAATAACTGCCCGTTAGATAAAAAATGCATTATTTCAGATATAGTGTATAAGTTTAATATGTAGTAATAGGTATAATGATTTTGCATCAAACCCACCGGATACTCATTAAACAAAACATCTGCATACTTTCTGATCTCTATAGTCAACCTAAATGGTAAGCTACAATTATAGATTTAATGGATGGGATGGGGACTATATGAGCCGTAAAAGCTTTCTAAGAAAGCATATCAATTAAAGAGGTTCTCTCTATGTAGCTCTATTAGCCGTAATAATTAATACGTATAGAGTTTATTCCCTTAGATTATTAAGAGGACGGACTAAGGTCTGGGGCTAATGTTTACGCTTTCATTGCTTCTAGAATTCGTTTAGGCCATTTTTTACTTTATTAGTAGTAACTAATTTTATTGTACTTTGAACTAAATGTAAATAAAGCTAAACTATAAATGTTCAAGACTTTAAATTATAACATTAGAGCCAATAAATTAAAAAATATGTATACGGACTACCATCGAGATTCCATGTGGTCTGATTGAAATTCTGTCTCCCTATTGGCGTGGAGGGGGTATTGTGAGTGTTATTTGGTTTCTGTTGTTAATATGTTTTTTTTCTGTTTTTCTCTGCAACACTTTATATATGCCTTTCATTTAAATCTCTTACAAACAGCGAGTTAATGAGGTTAATGGCTACATTTTACTCGTTGAGAAACAATTGCAATACCACAAGCAATTTTGACATGGAAAATTAAAATAAAAATTTAAATAAATGATTTGATTAAAGACTGATTTTGTTGTCATTGGAATATAAACAATTACAATACACACACACACACACATATATATATATATATATATATATATATATATATATATATATATATATATAATCTGGGGTTTAGTTAAATCATTATTTTATTATTCAATCTAAGAAAACTAAAAATGCATTTTCTTAATATAAAATAAAAAAGCTGATAATTCCAGGCTCATCAGTAGAAAACCGGACTATACCAGGAAGGACAAAACAGCGAAATATTAATGAGGACAAAGTCTTACTTGTGACGTAATTTCGCTTCTAGACATACGCCAAATTTCAATTATGTTGAGATGTTGATTGTTTCGAATTTTGTGTCATATATTTTATTCCTACTTTACTTCTCATAATCCTTATTTCTTCGTTTTTCAGACATCTTTTCCCCATTCTTTTCTATCTCTTCTTATATTCTGTTTATCCTTTACTTTTATGGCTTATACAACTACAACTAAAACTACTACGAGATATTTTGACTTCGAACGTTGCGTAAACGGTGAATTTCTGACGCCTGATTATTATAATAATAATATATATCTTAAGAAAGCTCTTATACTATTATTTTTTACTTTATAGTAGAAATTCGGTATTTAAACATTTGATTAGTTTGTTTAAATGATTCACTTAAAGTGTGAAAGTGTGTGAATTACGTCGCAAATTCCTAGACAGATTTTTAAAACTACAATAGTTGTAGAAACATATTTTTGTCGTCCGTCTTGTTATTTGTGAGAATGGAATCACGGTAGGAGAATAACACTTTTAGTTGGCTTGTTTCTGAGATAATCGGCTGCTTTGATTAGTTCGATCCTTTTGTCCCGTTTTCCTGTTATTTTCAGAATGATGGCGGATATGTTTTTAGATGGTCGATTATTGTTCTTACACGAAATATGATTAATAATCGAACCGGGGACTACATACACACACACTTATATAGTTGGATATGTTATATTCATGTTTGCCTGCTGTCAGGAATTTAGTTATAACTAGAATAGAAGGCTCGGGTGAAATGTACCTCTATTTTATTCAACAGATTTTATTCAACAAAATAAGCAGACAGAAACAACCAGACTTCAACAGTCATAATCTGATTATCGTTTAGTTATTTAACGTGAGAAATACTCTACAACAGTAATTATTGCATTTCATATCAACAGACAGCAACTACCCAAGGATATGAATCCATTTACGATTTTACTTCGTTTTTCTCGCGCACGTAAATTCGCATGATAATTATGCTGTCCTGTTATTTTCAAAATAAGGACATAGATATTTCTATCCGATTGTTCGGAAAGTTAATGCTGATTTTATAGTAGTTCATGTTTCGATACGATCAGACATGTCAAATCATTTAAAAATATAGCATAGTTACATTTCCGGTGAGAGCATTTAGTATTTAACTTGTGTTTATTTTGGAGCACTTTGAAAATGGTAGATTGAAATACCCATTTATGATACTTGATGCTTTTCTATTTCTATAAAGGCCATAATTCCTCGCAAACAACAAAAATGATATGTGTAGTGTACGGCGAAGATGCTTTAGCTGACAGAATTGTGTGCAAGTGGTTCGCAAAGTTTAGAGCTGAAGATTTAAGGTTTAATGATGAAGAATGCTTAGACAGAGCACCCTCTACAGATGATGACCAACTCAATTGAGAATAGCACACATTACACAACACAAGAACTAGCATAAAGGTTTAACATATCAAAATGAACCATTCATGAGCATTTAGTAAAACTTGGGTACACAAATCGATATGAAATTCGGCACGAACTTTCCGGACAACCTGATAGATGGTCGATTATTGTTATTTTACAGAAACACAATATTAATAATGGCACTAGTGACCACACCCACACCCACACACACACACACACACTTATATAGTTGGATACATGATATGTGTATGGCTGTATTTTCCGCTGGCAATAATTCAGTTTAAAATAGAAAGGGGACTTGGGTGATATTTACCCAACCTTCTATTTAACAGATTATGTGGTACATACATCAAATAACTAACCACATATAAAAAAAACAAGGCTTCAACAGTCAATATATATTTTATAGCTTGTTAAGTATTTAACGTAATAAATTCTCAATGTTCAATCTATAATGTTATACGGACAGCAATTATAGCGTTTCACGTAAATAGACAGCAATTACACGAGAATATTGACCTATTACAACTATTGTAATCGTAACTGCGTTATTCTCGCGCTACTTATTAGCATAATTAACATTTTATAGTTTTAAGCAACGTGTATTTTACAGCGTATCAACACTTTTTTGTATTATTTGATGCCAAACAAACAATTGCATAATGTCAACAATTACTTAAACACAAATTACTGCAACCCATGACTGAGTAAAGGTATTCAGATATTCCCCAATAATATTACGGTATAAGTAAATGCAATAGATCTGATTTGGTTTAGAACTCATAGTCCGATTGTTTTCTATGTTTATTTCAATATGTCCATATCGATTGAACACAATATAGACATATACATTCAGATAAAAGGAGTGTTCATATTTATCTCTGAAGGTTTTATGTGTACAACTTGTGAAGTCCTTTTGCAGTATGGCTGGAAACACATACAATCAAACATACGCCTATATACGAGCATGGATGTAAAAATCAGTGTATATATATATATATATATATATATATATATATATATATATATATATATATATATATATATATATAAATTAATTCGAAAAAGAATTATATTTATCACTCCAATATACCATCAAAGCAGGTTACTGTTATTTAAATCAATAATGCTACATAATCTGTTTAAATACTATAGTATATATAGTAAAGACAAAAGACCCAATTTCACTATTTTAATGCCTAATTTGCGTAACTATTTTTGAACAGTTTATAATAAATCAATGTTTGGTGTAATTCATTCGTTATTTCATTGTCTTATTTTCCTATATTAATATATATATATATTTATATATGCAATAGTTTTATCGTTATTGACAGTGATTAATTAAATTGATTTAATTAAAATAAAATACTAAAACCTTTCTTAAATAGATAGAAAGATATACTGACGAGGCATAAGCGGAAAAAGTTCATAGAGAAAATGGAGGAAGAGGATGAATGACTGACTTCTTGCTTGCTCTCTTCTTCTCTCTCTCTCTCTCTCTCTCTCTCGATCTCTATCTCTCTCTAACTCTCTATCTATCTATCTATCTCTCTCTTTCTCTCTCTCTCTCTATATATATATATGTGTGTGTGTGTGTGTATATATATATATGTGTGTATATATATATATATATATATGTGTGTATATATATATGATAATATATTAAATAAAAGAATAAAAATGAATAATAAGTCAAACTTTATTACATATCAAAGTTCAAGCAAAAAGTACTGTAAAGTCCTTAATTCATAGATTTTTTTAAAGAAAATCTTCTCATAAGAGGACTATTACCGCAATCACATCACTGTGTGTAAACTATTTCGCATTGAAAATATATAAAAATATATAAAACATAAAATATAACGGCAAAAAACACACTTTTATGTTAACATACCCCATCGAGCTAATTTGATGAATATGTCCATATCAATTGTATATAATATAGACATATACATTCAGATAAATGAAGATTTCCTATTTATCTTTCAAGGTTTTATGTGTAAAACTTGTAAAGTCCATTTATCGGATCATACTGATCGGGGAACACATACAATTAAACATACGCATAAAGACGAGTCTTGATGTAAAAATCTGAGTAAATAAATGCGACAGAAAATTACATTTATCACTCCAATATTACCATCAAAGCAGGTTACTGTTATTTAAATCAATATTAGGTAAATTGTAAATATTTAACATTGAATCAGCATTACAGTATTTTTTGCTTGAACTTTGATATGTAATAAACTTTGATTAATTTCTCAGTTTTATCTTTTCATTCAATCAATTATTATTAATATCTAATATATTGAGCTTTTTTTTCATCCTGATTGTACACTAATTAAAATATTAGATATTATTTATATCTTTGAATATTTTATGTTACGACCTAACTGCGGGATGATCGGTACGGATTAGCAATCAGATCGTTACACATAGATTTATTTTATTTAATGTCCGTTGGCACGTTAATCATCTTTGGTCAATCGTCGAATGTCGGATTAACCGGTGAAATTCGTCTTAGGGGAATTGGGATAACCAAAGCAATAAATGACGAACACAGACACGAGTGAAATTAAAAGTCAATAAAGATTTTTATAAACAAATAGAAGATGACATCACGAGAAAGAGTGGGGGAGACAGATGTGTATTTTGGAGAGTGTGTGTAGCTGTATGCAACATGAAATTTCAGTCAAAATATATATATATATTTGTGTAAGAAAGATACTGGCAAGAGATAGGCCAATACTTAGCTGTTTGTCCGAAGTATAATACGGATCAAAAGTCCACGCACATACAATATAAATGATGACACGAAAATCAATAATCTCCTTGAATAGTAATCCTTGGGAATAAGAATAAGATGGATTCAATCCCCGATAAGATTGCCCTTTAAGTTCCTGGAATCGTAATCCTTGGGAATAAGAATGTTCTAGGTACAACCGGCGATACGATTGTCCTTTAAGTTCCTGGAATCGTAATCCTTGGGAGTAATAATGTTCTGGACTCAACCGGCGATACGATTGTCCTTTTCTCTGTTTTATTTACACAAGCGTCCCGTCTGCCGTTTTCTTAAATTCACCTCGTGTGTTTTGTTTTTCGCGGCCTTGCGACATTCGCTGTCTGTTCCGTTTCCGGTCGCCTACGTCGCTTGTTCTTCATAACTTCGCCTCCCCTCTCCTCTCCCCCAGTCAGGCGGCTGCTTGAATCGCACGACAAAATCTTAGAGAGACAGATAGACAGAGACATAGAGAGAGTAAGCGCTTCGGCTGACTGCGACAGTCATTAAAGAGAGAGAGAGATAGAGATATAGAGAGCGTAAGTGTTCGCCTTGCTTTGAGAATTATTTATCACAATATATATATATATATGTGTGTGGGGGGGTGTGGGGGGGGTGTGTGTGTGTGTGTGTGTGTGACTGCCAGTATAGACTGGAGTTGGTTAAGGTATTTAATTGCTTCCCACAGCAACAACATGTGACAACATGCCCGGAAGGTAGGGAAAAAATCAAGCCAGCGCACCTAAAAGAGGGGCCTCTGACCTAGCAAAAATAGCCTGAGCAGTCCCGTCAGATTCCCCGGGTCAGGGCGCCTCAGACAGTAATCAATGAACTTACTCCACTCCAAAGATGGAAGGCAAGGCCTGTGAGAGTGCACCTCCTAGGACAACCCAGGACCGAATACATCAGCCCAACAGATAAAAGACCACCTAAATGGCCCAGTTCCTGTCGGGCTGATTGTCGAGAACGAATTCTCGACTGGTATTACCTTACCCCATCTCGAGATAATAAGAGACTGAACAGGCTGGGATTGGGTCAGGTATTTAATAGCTTCCCACCGCAGCAATATGTGACACGAGGTCGGAAGGTGGGAGAAGAGTCAAGCCAGCGCACCTAAAGAAGGAGCACTCTGTCTTAGCATAAGTAGCATGGTCAGCCTCGTTGGCATTCACCGAGTAGGGCAATTCAATCAGTAAGCAATGAACTTACTCTACCCCAAAGATGGGAGGCAACGTCTGGGAGGGTGCACCTTCTTGGACAACCCAGGACCGTATACCTCAGCTCGATAGATAAAAGGCCACCGAAATGGGCCAGTTCCTGCCGGGCTGATTGTCCAGAACGAATCCTCGATTGGTATCACCTTACCCTATCCTGAAGTACTCAATACACCGAATTTATTGAGAGATTGAAGGGGCTGAGGTTGAGTCAGGTATTGAATTGCTTCCCACCGAAGCAATATGTTACACTAGGTCAGAAAGTGGGAGAAGAGTCCAGCCAGCGCCACTAAAGAAGAAGCACTCTGGCCTAGCAAAAATAGCTTGAGTAACCCCGTCGGCATTCCCCGGTCAGTGCGCCTTAGGCAGTAAGCTACAAACTTACTCCACTCCAAAGAGGGGACGCAAGGCCTGGGAGGATGCACCTCCTAAGACAACCCAGGACACTATACTTCAGCCCGGCTGATAAAAGGCCACCGAAATGGCCCAGTTCCTGCCGGGCTGATTGTCGAGAACGAATCCTCGACTGGTATTACCTTACCCCATCCCGTAGTCCTCACTCAACCGAAGTTAAGGAGAGACTGATCGGGCTGGGGCCGAATCAGGTATTTAATTCCTTCCCACTGGAGTAATATGTGACACAAGGTCGGAAAGTGGGCGAAGAGTCAAGCCAGCGCCACTAAAGAAGGAGCACTCTGGCCTAGCAAAAATAGCCTGGGCAACTCCGTCGACATTCCCCGGTCAATGCGCCTCAGGAAGCAAGCGATAAACTTACTCCTCTCCAGAGAGGGGAGGCAAGGTCTGGGAGGGAACGCTTCCTAGGACAACCCAGAACAGTATACCTCATCCCGACAGATAAAAAGCCACCGAAATGTCCCAGTTCCTGCCGGGCTGATTGTTGAGAACGAATCATCGACTGGTATTACCTTACCCCATCCCGACGTCCACAATCAACCGAAGTTAAGGAGAGACTGATCGGGCTGGGGTTGATTGTCAACACTAAGAAGCAGATGCTTCTAGTATTTATTTTAAATTGAAACGTCGAAAGTGCGTTATAATTAAGGTACCATAGCACTATTGATTCTCTCGATCTTTTTATTTATTTGCGGGAAGCTTTATTGTCATTCAAATTCCAGGGATCACCACGGGCCGTTATCAGCGAGAACTCAAGGTTAAACGGCTGGTGTGAGAACGTTGTAATGGTGATCAAAAGAAGCGGAGAATACTGGAAATCTGGGGAGACGTGTTGCGACTCAGATTCGTCGGAATAATACACAAATTGTTTATATGAATATCAGGTATATGTATAAATATTATTTCATTTTATGTGAAATATGGTTTATCCTACTTGTATGAATGATTCTCCCATCGAGAAGCCGTTAATGCGTAATATTGAACATATGTGATCGTGCAAGCGAACATACGCAACGCGTGCTGGAGTGCATTTACACGGCTCATCAGAAAAGTTCTTCTGCCCGAGAAACTCACATCTGTCAACAGTAAATGAAGCCTGAACCGTATTCATATTTGTTGCTTAGCAACGTTAGCTGAAACTCAGAGGAAGAGAAATAAAAAAATAAATAATAAAATAAAGACTCACAATTAATAATAAAAATAAAATAAAATGATATTGAAACGGCAAGTATTAAAATTACTAAATTAACTAGCAATCGATAATAAAAATAAT
This sequence comes from Sepiola atlantica, assembly GCA_963556195.1. Taxonomy (NCBI): domain Eukaryota; kingdom Metazoa; phylum Mollusca; class Cephalopoda; order Sepiida; family Sepiolidae; genus Sepiola; species Sepiola atlantica. Next base: position 116,008,247 of record OY744517.1, on the reverse strand, counting down.
AATAATAAGAAGAAGAAGAAGAAGAAGAAGAAGAAGAAGAAGAACAAGAACAAGAACAAGAACAAGAACAAGAACAAGAACAAGAACAAGAACAAGAATTGTATAATCCTAACCGCTCTTTGGATTCTTAAAAAAAAGGCTAATGGCACCAACATCAGTCGGTACCATGGAAAGGGAACATAGGGACTCTAAATAGATAAATGGACCGAAGAAGGGGTGCCCCATCCAGGCTTCAACTACAGAAATGCGAAAAGTACTGATAAGGTTTAGTTTATACCATTCAATTTCTAGAGAAAGCCATCGGCTGTTATCAGCGAGTACTCAATAGTAAACGGCTAGTGTGAGAGGCCAAGGTTTTTTTAAATGTGTGAACGAAAGAAACGTTGAATACTTGGAAGACTTAGTATTACTCCGACTTACTGTTTTACCAGTGAGCTACCATTAATCACGACTCAGAGCTACTACTACTATTACTACTACTACTACTACTGGTACTACTACTACTACTGCTGCTGCTGCTGCTGCTGATGATGATGATGATGATGATGATGATGATGATGATGATGATGATGATGATGATGGTGGTGGTGGTGGTGGTGGTGGTGGTGGTGGTGGTGGTGGTGATGATGATGATGATGATGATGATGATGATGATGATGATGATGATGATGATGATGATGATGATGATGATGGTGGTGGTGGTGGTGGTGGTGGTGGTGGTGGTGGTGGACTTCACACTGCGGCGATCACAGCATGAATTTGAAGCAGACAGTAAACATGCCTGTCTGGGTTATAAAGGTAATCGACTGGGGTCTGTACAAACGACTAAATTGTCCTGTTTTTAAATCTCCGAAACAGTTACATGGTAAACAGCTGAAGATCCCCGTGTTAATATTAGATGCTTACGTTGAGGTCTCCTGCTTTTGTTTCACTGTTAGATACTTAACCCCCTTTTTATTTTATTTACTTACTATTATATATTATTTATTTATGAATTTTCCAACAAATGTTAAGTCTACACTATTTTGGATTTAGTTAGTTTCTCTGGGAATTTAAACTGCATTTTCCTTTTTTTATGTCTTTTTGTTTAAAATAACTCAAAGCTTCTTTAGACTATATATTGGGTATTTAGATCTGTATGGCTAGGTTTCCTTCCTCTTATCTATTTGCCTTTCTAGTACCAAAGGTACTAAAGCTTTTTTTTTTTTTTTTTTTTAATGCAACCTTAATTCCTATATAATTTTATTTCTAGCTACCATATCGTAGAATGGTTCGTAAGTGTAGTGTTTAGATAGTATTTTTTTATTATTATTATTATTATTATTATTATTATTATTATTATTATTATTATTATTAGTATTACTATTGTTATGAAGAATTTTATTTGATATGCAAATATCCATATCACACGGTAGTCTTAAGGGTAGTATATTATTATTATTATTATTATTATTATTATTATTATTATTATTATTATTATTATTATTATTATTTTATTATTATTTGTTTATGTATATATAAGTAACATTTTAAGCTAAATTATTTCGACACTTGATTATTGGGGAAATGGTAGTTTTATCTGTACCATTGGAGAGCCATGCATATAACTGTCCTGTTTTTAAATCTCCGAAACAGTTACATGGTAAACAGCTGAAGATCCCCATGTTAATATTAGATGCTTACGTTAAGGTCTCCTGCTTTTGTTTCACTGTTAGATACTTAATCCCCCTTTTTATTTTATTTACTTACTATTATATATTATTTATTTATGAATTTTCCAACAAATGTTAAGTCTACACTATTTTGGATTTAGTTAGTTTCTCTGGGAATTTAAACTGCATTTTCCTTTTTTTATGTCTTTTTGTTTAAAATAACTCAAAGCTTCTTTAGACTATATATATATATATATATATATATATATATATATATATATATATATATATAGTGTATACATTTTTATTTATAAAAACATTATTGGTGACATATGTGCATACATGTTTCGGTTTTACTCTTCACAGAGAGTCAACCCCTTCAGACCAAAGAAGACAGAGAAGTCTGAAGAGGCTGACTCTCTGTGTAGAGTACAACCGAAACATGTATGCACATATGTAATATATATATATATATATATATATATATATATATATATATATATATATATATATATATATATATATATATATCTGGTTGAACAGGAGTGCTAACTTCTGTTTTTCCTTTTTTGATCCAATCTTTCTATTCGTCGGACGATAGATCTTGTGCTTTTGATAATGGAGTGTAAGAAATCTCCATATTTAACGCGAACGTTTTCGACCATCATTGGTCGTCTTCAGGCGGATGATTGATAAATGCAAAATAAAATTGGTGAATTTATTTAAGAGGTAAGGACGTTTCCATGTGATTAAAAACATAAAACTATTCAACAGCATTTCAACACGCCTTCGCACCCCTCATAACGAGCATGGTTAATGTTGGGCTTTTTTAATTGAATGAACAACGCTTCCATTACGGGGAGGCGAATACCGCAAAATGATACAGCAAGAATGGATGTGCTACCGGTTAAGATATTTCTAAAATTATCTTTGGAGATGTTATGTGCTGTAAGGTGTTTGTAAATGGAGCTTTGAGGGGAGGTTAGGTGGCAAGTTAATCGACGTGAAATACTGGTTCGAGTCATGCCTATATACGTGCTGTTGGCGGAGACACATTCTCCGATAGGACATTTGAACACGTATATGGCATTACTAGTCTTTAGTTAGCCATTGTCGGTAGGATTATTTTTTATTAGTAAATCGCTAGTTTTAAACCTTTTGTAGTAAATAATAATTATATAGTAGATCAACAAATAAAAAACTTACTAACCGCTATAAATAAAAACACTAACAACAGCATTAATAATAATAATATTAACTTGTTCTATTGCAACCAGATGCACTCCAACTATAAAGTAGATGAAAAAATCATTAAAAATATTATACATAAATAGATATCCCCTGTAGACAACGATTTTAATATTAGATTTATTATTTACTACAAAATGTTTAAAACTAGCAATTTACTAATAAAATCTAATCCTACCGACAATGGCTTACTAAAGACTAGTAATGCCATATACGTGTTCAAGTGTCCTATCGGAGAATGTGTCTGAGACAGACAAACAGACAGAAAGAAAGAAACAGAGACGGCTTGGGCCGCTTTGCTACGCTAGCTCACATTGTACGTCCCTCTACCCCTACTGTTTTTTTAGGGAGATTAGTTTTTCGCGACTGTTACATTTGAATGCCTGACCTAAAAGATAGAGATACCCTTTTTCCAGAAATCACGTGATACCCTTAACTTCGGCTCACCCGAGAAGGTAATACTTTTAAACCCCGATTCGTCAATCATTCTCTCAATTTTAGTTGCGGGCTTTTGTTATATAACAGTTGTAAAGTTATAAGTATCTAAGTATTTTCTGTGTATTATTTTATTCATATTTTTATGTGATTTCCTATCAATGCTGGTATTCCCCAGGGCTCGAGTTCGTGTCTTTAAACCGTAGGCGTGCCTCTTTTCCTCCTGAGATTATCATGGATTGCTCTGCCCTTTAGGAGAAATCGACTCTGTAGCTTCTTCCTCTTTCTTTCTTTTCAAATTTTCCGTGGAGTGCATATATTAGATTGATTGCTCTTTCTGCTTCTCGTAAAGTCGGTTCTCTCTATCACTCCAAACACTTTCTCACACCTGAAGCTATTCTCTATCTCTGCAAATCTATTATTACACAATGTATGGAGTACTGTTGTGATATTTGGACTGGTGAATCTCGGTCCCATTTAAAGATTCTTGATAAAGTGCAGAAACGTATTTGTACTTTGATTTGCCGCATCCTTTCTTCCTCTCTGCATCCTCTCTTTTACAGACGTGATGTTGCTAGTCTCAGTCTTTTCTATAAGTACTATTAGTGCATGTGTTCTTCAGAATTGTGTGATCTATTCCCCACTTCTTTTGTTCTAGCTCATTTGTCTCGTTGGTCTAGTTGTCTTCATCAATTCGCTTTCTTGATACCTCATTGTAATACAGCTTCCTATTCCAATAGCTTCTTTCTAAGAACTGCTCGCTTGTGGAACTCTCTTCCTGATGACTGTTTTCCTCCTACAATAGCATTGGTTGTTCAAGACTAATGCCAATAGACATCTCATGTCTTTGCGATAATCATCTTTCGTTCTTGTTAGCTTCTTATATCAAGTGAATTCATGCCTGGTCTGGAGCGATTTCGATAAAAAAAATAATAACAAAATAATCGTTCATACACATTTTACTTTCAAGATCTGTCGTTAAATAGTTACAAGAGTTTGATTAGTGACTGATAAAGATACTTTTTGATTTAATTTTTTTTTTAATCTTACAATGCAAAAAAATCACAAAATAGTTCAAATAATATTTACAATTGTAAAAGTAAATATTTTTTTAAAGTATTGGACTCTTGGGGTTTTTATTTTTCGAGTTTATTTTTTGTGTTTGATTTGGTTTTTAATTTTAAAATATCGAACATAATGTGGGCTAATTGCTTGCAGTCTTGCAGAAATTCGCCTCAGGTTCTGTCGTCCGCCATTTTGATATGTTATATAATCATGCCCAACTCTATAATTGAACACAAATAACAGTATTTAGCTGACGTAATTCAATTAATGACTACAACCGCTGGGAATTTTCAAGTTGTCTTCCTCTGAAGGTATATTATTTTTAACTTGATTAGTTTGTTTCTATGTTTTTTTGCTCAATTCTAAAAAATTCTATCTTCCCTTCACCGCTTCTTCATTGGAACGCGACTTTCTGTCTATATCGACATATTTACGAAAGTATTTACGAATGGAAATATTAATTTTATTCGATGTAAATGTGTTTGCTTAATTATTGTCTTTCCTTTTTACCATTGCAATTATTTTCTATTCCAATGCATCTTCTTTACATTCGCATTGTACGTTCGCTTTCTTTCCCACATTCGTTCTGTTCTGTCTGTCTCATCCAAATGCATTTTTCTTGCTCATCAGATGACATTACTTCTTATGGCGTGTCGCAACGAAGCTGGATCATCTTAACAGTTTCTTAGGTAATGAAATGGAGTTTTCGTTTAACATTAAGAATTTTCAGCAAAATATAGTGAATATTTAGACACACAAGCACGCATGTGCTGGTATATTTGTGTACGCAATTATTTAAATACATTCAAATACATTTAAACGTGTTTTAAACTGTTATACATCATTCACAGGCACATATTAACCTTCATCCATATATATATATATAAACAATATTATGATAAATATTTTAAAATATTGAAAATGTATCCACTCTTCCGTAAAGACTCTAACAAACATATGCACGGGCTAGGAGTGTATGTTCGGAACACCTTCTCCTTGACTAGAGAACATGGGCTACAATCAGATTACAAGCCTACATGTGCTTTAAATTAACCTTACAGCACAGAGTTAGTTACTTATATTTCTTATACCAGTCTACTTCGACCCAGGACTGTATCCTGCTTAGCTCTGTCCATGAAAGCACAGATACAGCACTCTCACTTGACCCAAGTGTCCAAATACATTTATTTGAGGATTCCAATGTACATTTATAAATTTTGAATTTTGTCTTTTCCACTGCCAACTTATCCATCTATGCAATTCCTCTGATGATAAGATGTTAATCTTTGAAAATCCTTGGCTTAAGGAAAGAAAAATAAACGTTTTTTACGGAGTACACCTTGCATTGAACAATCGAAGTTGAAATAGATTTGTCATTCGTTCATATTTATGTCTCTTCTTTTATTTATCTTTATAATTGCTCTATCTCGTATATTGAGCTTAAACTATTTCAGTATAGGTTATATCATCTACAAGTATAATTTTAGTTTCATATCTTATCTATGTATATGTATTACTTTTCTCTGAAAAATAATGCTAGTAAACAGTTATGTTTAGTCATGATATTTAACTTTTTATTCATTAGATTGATTGTGTTTTTTATTGATATAGAATTCAATATCAAATATTTCAGAAGTAAATAATGTTATTCGGTCAATAAAGAAATCACACTATTTATTTTATTGCATAACTAAGTAAATTTGAGCTGTTTGTCTCATTTAAAGAAGTCTATAAGAAAACATATCCTTAGAAATATATAATACAAATAGAAATTGAAAAGATCAACGTCCAAAAATGATTGACCTGTGAGCTGAAACATGGCAGGCGTCGAATGTGTTCGTTTAAACTGAATGCGATTATCTAAAACTTATAATTATCAAGCAGTCGAAATTACAGAATAAAATTCTCAAAATCGTGGAATTTACCAGTGCCTGTATAAACAAATAACGCGCTTTCTAAGAGTGGCGTGTTAGTAGTAAATTTATAGGGAGGGAATATTGTTGTTCCTCTATATTTCGAAGACGTTTAGGAGAGAGGCATAAAATCTCGGAATAAATGTAATAATTGTTGTAATATATTAAAGATGTTGGAATATTTTCGTGAAACCCGTCGTAGGAAGTGTTGTTTAGGGTTAAGTGGCAAATATTTGTTCGGTTATTTTTTATAATGGCTGAATTTATAGGGATAAATAGACATTATTTTATTATATAGGATATATTTTCTCTTATGCTATATAGTTCTGCACAGACAACAAAAAATGCACATTTATCGCCTTTCATATTCTAGCTAATCTTAGTGACATTTACACTCGTTTTACCATGGGACTTGGCGTAGTTCTATGCAGAAAGTGTTACTAGTTATCACACTATAAGCATATGTCAACTGAATTTTATAAATATAGATCCACACAATCTCATAACTATTTACAGGGTCTTACATGTGTCTTAGAATCTTTGCACGAACTGTTTTGCATTGAATGACCTTGTGTCCTACTCGACTGATTCGAATGTCGGATGTTTAAGGGGATATGAAATAACTGTGTGCATATACAGTCAATAAAAAATACTTTTATTTTCATAAAGATTAGGTTGTTTCTTCGTTACGGATGCTGTAAGCAATTTAAAAATTGTATTTACTACTAGCGTTGGATTCGCCAAATTATTTAAAAGGCGTAAATATTATCTGTGCCACAGAAGACCAGTAAACTATTATTGTATTATTTAGTTTATTTTATATAATCATATTATAATATGAAACTGTATGACGAAAGGTACTCTAATGTAATAAGAGAAAATAATATTTAATATAGGAATGAGAGAAATTAATATCTAAATTATACATGAATAATTTGAGGGATTTGGTGAGGATTAAAGTCGGTCAATTGACCAAACAACATCGCGATAACTGATTTTAGTTTCCTAACCGCGCTTTGCCCGCTCTGACAAAATAAATCGACTTATTTAGTGGTCGTTGGATTAAGATAATAATTTTAACTAGATGTTCCGTGACTGCCAAAATTCTGAAAGATTACATTTTTCGGAAAAGGCATTCATAACTTTTGGATAGCTTTGGCAAACAAAATGAATAGCAACATTAGATGATAATTGCCTTCAGAATTTAAATTAATTGCTCCTTGATAGAGAAAATTCTAAGGTTGAGACATCACAGTTTTAAAGTGTAGTGTGCTGCAATTATAGGACACTAGCCCCGGAGGATTAATCGGGTACAGAATAGAAAGGGGGATGAATTAGATGCCTTACTGTTCGCTAATACCAGTAAATAGCGGAATATACAAACAAAAATGAATGGGAATAAAGGGGTAAGTGTTACTTCTAAATAGAAAATAAATAAATGAAGGAAAGTGATCCGAATTGGCTATGTTACGCGAAACGCTAATTAATGATATTTAGTTAAAGGAACTTGTAAAAATCCTAGAGAATTAACTAAAACCCATGTCGCAAGGTCTAACGCAAGATTCACATATAAGCCGGGTATCCTCGCATCTCGATAAAATGATTCTTAAGTGTAAGTGGAGCACCCAGACTAGAAAAGCGCTGCTAAATGTATACCTTGTACCCAACTCGTCATATAAATAACTAGTTTTCTAACCGACGAACTCACACGGTGTCTGAGAATGTTTTTGTGACATACAACTGTATTGACGTGCGTATATAAACTGATCAATTGTTAGTCTACAACTAAATTAACATTTTTCTTTTCTTTTTAGAGGATTACGCACTGGACAACTAATCCAAACGTAGTTTTCAAATCCTACCAATAATGATACTTAAGATGCCGAAGTCGAAAGACCGGCAGAAATGCATATACTAAGATTTAATATCATATATAACATTTTCTTTTCAAAATGAAAAAAATATCTTTTATCTAAAATTGTACATAGTTTTCGTGTATATTTAAAATATAGACGATAGCGCGCTGGAATCTTAATCCAGAGGTCGTGAATTTAAATCTTGTCTCGAATTATATTTTATGTATCCAAAATTGAAAACGGAAAGATACACGTACACTGGGAGTTATAAATATAGGCATATGTTATATTTTACGCGTATACTTACTGTCAATTCTGAGTTAGTACTATTAGCGTTCAAAGAGAATGGGAGAACCCATAGATTATTTGGGTCACCCGTAAATATTAAAGTATTATTTCCATAAATAAGTGAATATTGCAAAAAATCGAATCATACTACAAATGGTGAAATGAAAATCAACATTTCTTGATTCGGGAAGAGACATTGTTTAATCATACGCAACTTTGAAAGTCTGATTTTCATATCAAAATTGCTTGTAGGATAAAGTATTGAAACGTTAATGTTACATGATTTTAATTAAAAAGCGTCATTTAAATTAAAAGGATCAATGTTACTAAGGCTTTCTGCCTCGAACTACTCTAAGCGACATGTCACTAAACGAAAAAAGAAAACGAATATGTACATATTTGATTATCTATTTTTAATTTTGAGTTATAAATTTGTAAATACGTGTCAAGTAGATACAGCGGAAATGAGAAGAAAACACAAGTGAAACTAATGTGAAATATTGAACTTAAGAAACGGGAAAGATGGATTATCCAAAGATGTTCAACCTTCAAAATATCGATAACAAATATGTTATGAACTTATATATCCTTGCAATTAAATGAATCATATTTAAGTTTGGAATATACAGCATGTTTGGAAAATCGATGGAATTTAGGGATTATGTTTTATATGAGTAAAGGAAACCCCTTATGTGGGAGTTGCTTTTGTAAAAGCACATATTAATAATATGTGCTTTTTTATAACATTTCCTTTTTTATCAATTTCTTACCTGTGTGATCTTTGGTTTCCGCTAATCATATATATTTACCTGTATTTAGTCTGTTACCTGAAATAAGAACAGTCAATATACTTAGAATGCCCACCGAGTCCCCCAATTCGGCTATCAAGGGAAACCTGCCGATCATGACGCTCAGATCATTTTTTCTATGCATCACGTCTTTTATATATGTTTTGGTGTAATTGTTATAATGTTTTTTTTATGTATGTGGCAATACCAGGCACACGCTTATTTTACCTGTGATCCTGTCACATGAGTAGTGTAATGCATTTTGATCAAAATTAGAATAAAGATTCTAGACATAAGATTTAATAGCAGTATATCATTATTTTCCTTTTCGTAAGAGAACATTAAAGTGGTAACAAAACTGTTCTGTTCGGGGAATTAATTTTCTAGGATTGATATTATTTTAGTATATCATATGTTATATACTAATAATTATTCGAGTTGATAAATCAAAATATTTCTTGATCTTAAAAGGTGGATATGACAATTATATACATTTTTAAATATATATTTTTCATTCATATAAATTGTGTCAATATTGCAGATAATAAAGTCCAATAATGAACAGGTAACATTGATTAGAGCTGTTATATATTAATAGGTTAATAGTTCATATATTTTAAATATTCTCAATAGAATTTTTAGATTTTCAGACGCGGTCCCCAACAAGAAATATTTCAACAAGTCCCTTTTATGTACATACCGTTCTGAATATTTACTTTCAGAATTTGGTTTAAATATTTGAAAATCTACTTAGTAAGCTTAGAGTCTATTAAATATTAATCCATTAATATGCATGTGTTTCTCTAATTTGGGATTAGGCATTTTTATTACTATTTAATAATATTTGAACTGCTTTCATCATATTGTGCGTAATTATCAACGGTTCGGTTGCTTTGCCCTCTGGTCTTCTTCGGATAACTTGTGTCGAAATTGGTCTTTGTTGTCTCAGCCATGTGATTCTAACAACGTTTTTCTCTTTTGGACATAATCATCATTTTGAAAATGTTCATGTCTTCTCATACTTTTTTATCAATTGATGGAGGATGGCAGTTCAATCTATTTGCAATATCGCTAAGTGACAGTCCACAGTCATTATATGTCAGAATTTGACCTTTTCAAACTCTCAAAATGGCTTATTAGCTATTAGTAAATCACTAATTACAAATTAGCATATCAAATAAAATAAAGAACATTTATTATTTTTTGGTTTTCAATAGACTTTTTCTTTTTCGAAAATTATCACTTTTCGCTACAACTAAAGGAAATAATCACGTCCGATTTGTGGCTAAGCCACTGATAACTGTGTCAAAAAAACAAAAGAAATCAGTATGTTCGGTTATTTTATCCAATACTAAATAATTATATATGTATATAAAAGAATCATAGAAGACTAGCACAATACAAGAACTAGAAATATGCCGGTGTTCAGGAGGACAAACCACAGTGATTTTTTGTAGTAAATCTTACTTTTTAAGTTAAAATTTATACACGGTGATCTAATGTGTGTAACTGTGTTTCATAATGGTAAAAAACCTATTTATCAAATCGTGGTTGTTTAAAATATATTGTAAAACGTGTTGACTGGCAATGTTGTTTGTATGGTTATGCCGCAGTAAATTTGAACATGGCCTGCAGTAAATAAAAACAAAAACTTTTTTTGTTATAATGAAACGATTCTCGTTAAATTTATTTGTAATTGTTATATTTATTTAATAATTTTAAAATATGATTCTAGCGTGTTAGATTGATTTAAGTAAATTGTTATTATATTAACTCACTTCAATGTTGATATTCAAAATTTAATTAGTTAACGATGTTATTTTAATTAAATATCTTAATTTAATAAAAGAAAGGTAATAACCTAAAATATTATCGTGAGTTATTTCCCTTGCATCGAGAAATATTTGAAAGCTTTGTCAGTAAAGTCAAATTCATAATTGTGAGCCTATATATCATTCAAATTTATTTTTAAAGGGGGAGGTTAATTTTAAGAATATATACGAAGTGTGGTATTCAATTAATATATATATATATATATATATATATATATATATATATATATATATATATATATATATATATATATTTAATCATTTGAAAAAAAGATTTTTATCAAAATTCAAAATGCAATCTGTTGGTGATTTTTTTTATTAAAAATGTAATTTTAATAATAGGAGTTAATCAATTAAGACTTTGTAGTGAGTTATTTCCTTCGTATCGAGAAATACTTAAACGGTTAGTCAGTTACGTCAAATCCATAATTGTGAGCTGATATATCTTTCCAATTTTGATTTTTGGGGAGATAAATTTATATTGCAAATCTCTAAGTGTGTGATTCTGTTAATATAAATATATAAGTTAGGGGTGTTAATTCTTAATCTAGATATTAAGTGTGTTATTCTAGTAATATATGCTTAGTGGGGGATGGTCAATATATATGCTAAGAGTGTTATTATATTAATAATATATTTTAATATATTGTTTGTGGGGCAGAGTTATTTATACATCTATATGTGAGTTATTCCATTTATGTTTTATTAATTCATTTTTCTTTATGAGTGAGGCACTTTAAAATCTATATACTAAGTGATTTATTCTATTAATATTTTTGAGTGGGATAATTGTAAATGTATATACTAAGTATGTTATCCTATAAATATTTCTGATCATTTTAACTTATTTGTTTATTTTTTTCTATTCCACGAATTAATTGTGAACCAATCTACTAAGTGCATTATACAATTTGTATTTGTTGTCATTTGGTTTTCTTTATATATATATATATATATATATATATATATATATATATATATATATATATATATATATAATCCGAGTATGGTATAAATCCACAGGGTATAAATCATGGGGAATTGAACCGGGTTTATGAGAGTGCTCAATAAAAATATAGAGCGGAAATATAAATATAAATGATAATTTATTTCATTTTGACTACAAAATTGATTTTGTTTCACGAGAGCAGTTTTTAGGAGCTCACGATCTTCAGGTCTCGAAATAAGATTATGCCTGTTAGAATAAGTTTACAATTCCACAAAGTTATAAGAAGGTGACAGACAATTTAAATAGAAATTGAATATGAATAGAAATAGAAATAAATCTGGTAATATGGTATTCATAACAATTAAATATTACCTAGTTCCATTTCACTTTGAAAAATAAAAAAAGGTTGGGGATAAAGAAATAAAAGGCCGGGAAGTAAAAAGTTAGCAGTATTGCGAAGTGATTTTTGAAGACGAAAGGGACGTTATGGTGTAGATAGTTAATAGTAAAAGTAACAGTTTGTAGAATTGAAGAATTTTGTACAATTTTTTATCTTCATCTTTCTTTCTTTAAAAAAAAAATATATATATATATATATATATATTAATTTGTTTGCTTTTCTTTTATTATTATCATTATTTTTTATTATATTTATTAATTTATTTAGTGATTCAAATTTACTTTCAAATTATATCTTTGCAATGTGCGTAGACTAAAGTTTTATAGATATAGAAAATATTATAAATTATGAACTAAGTGTAAATTCAGGGTGTAACCTATAAATAAATGTAACTTCCTTCATACAAACAATTCTAATGTTCCTCGCACAATTAATATTTTGATTAACAATTACTCCACCCTCATATATATATATATATATATATATATATATATATATATATATATATATATATATATATATATATATATATATATATATATTAATAGAATAACACATTTAGTATATATATTTTTAATGAGCCCCCTCCAGCCAAAAAAAATTAATTGGAAAAAATATATACGCTCACAGTTATAAATTTGACTTTACTGACAAGCTTTCAAGTATTAACCGATGCAAGAGAAATAACTTACTACAAAAGTTTAAGTAATTATGTCCTCTTATTAAAATTAAATATTTAATTTACAAAAATCGTTAACAGATTAACTTTTGAATTTTAACATTGGAGTGAATTAATATAACAATTTACAAAAATCAATCTGACACAGAATAAAAGATATTTTGAAAATAAATGAATATAACAATTACAAATAAATTTAACGAGAATCGTTTCATTATTTAAAAAGAAAATTTGCTACAGATTCTGCTACATTTACTGTAGTATAACTATATAAACAACATTACCAGTCGACACGAGTTTCAAGATATTTGAAACACCCACGAATTGATAAAGAGGTTTATACCACGAAATATATTATGTGGCACGGTGACACACATTAAATCACTTTGTTTGTATCCTTCTGTACACCATCCTGATAGCCTTCTATGACTTCTTTATATACTTGATTGAGCACTCTGCGTAAATTCCTTCATATTATATATATATATATATATATATATATATATATATATATATATATATATATATATATATATATATATATGGCAGCAAATCATTACTAATGCAGGCCTCGTTGAATACTATAGAACTTTCTCTCTTTGTAATTTTTCATCTTAATTTATCGGCGCGGCGAGCGAGTTTTAAATTTTTCGGGGTGAAGTTGAATATTGTAGCTCTGAATGTTGTTGTATCGGCCATCTCTCGAGCGCTTTCGATCTCTCGATCGTCATTAGGAGGTTGTGTCTTATCGTGAGTCTTGGGCTGTAAGCATTTTTATGTTTTTTTTATTATTATTATTGAATACGGATAGTGCGTTAGTGCCAGCATTAATTGCTATTTTATTAATGTTAGGTTGCAGTTTTTTAATGTAGAGGGCTTCAACTACAATCCTCTTTCAACGTCTTACGTTAGCAGTGCCATTCAACAACACATCACTTCACACAACAAAAATCTCTACAATCCGCAGAACTCAATAAAATACTCATAACTAATAAATAATCCATAAAAATAATTGCACACACAGACTTAAAATCATCGAAGCCCTCTACATATATATATATATATATATATATATATATATATATATATATATATATATATATATATATATATATATATATATATATATTCTGTTATGCCATCCAGCGTTGCTGAATTTAAATCGTCAACGACTTCCTGGAACAATGCGAAAACCGTTCTATGCTGTTACTCCGCCGTCTTTTTAAAATTCTCTTCTTTCTCCATTTTTTTGTTCAATTGCTTTTGACACCTGAGGATGATTCGACGAAGAATTGAAAACGTTCGTGAAACCTATGGAACATTTATTAACTTTGTTGATTTTAATACAAAAAAAAACATCAGAAAAATTTTAAAAAATAAAAAAGGTATATTTATCATCATCCTTAGCTTACTTCTTGTCTAATTCATTTGTTTTTCCTTGTGAAGTATAATTCTCTTCTAATATACCAATATAGGTAAATGAAGCAGAACTATATTTACACTTAATACAGTTTATTTTCTCTTTCGGTGCGTGTTATTCATAGTACTAGAATACACACAGCCAGAAGAGACACATATCTATGTATGCTTTTTCTGTGTCTTTCCTTCTTCCTTCAGTCGTTTATTCTCTGTCTCTTTCTTCATCGGCGTCTCATTCGCAGTTTTCTTTATTGAAACAAACTATTTTAAAAGAAGCAGACAGGCAAGAAAGAGAGAGGGTGAGAGAAGATTGTGATCAAGAAATAGAATATAGATTCGTCGTATGTGGTGGACATTCTTATTGATGTAACAATGATTCTTTAATGCCTTAAGTGATATAGTTTTGATCAGATAAGACGTCGATATAGAATGACGAAGTTTTTTGGAACTGTTTCAAAATGTTCTAACTTAACACACCAGTCAAGTTCTCAAATGACGTTTTCACTTTGCAGGAAAAACATTCTACGTTTAGATGAAAATACAAGACCAGACATATTTTATGAATAACATACAGCAACAGTAACATTGTTTACAGATGCACTAAATGATTATATATATATATATATATATATATATATATATATATATATATATCACTAAATGATTATATATATATATATATATATATATATATATATATATATATATATATTATATTATTTCATGGATCCACATAGAATGTTATAAGGAGATATAATTTTTTTATGTATCAATTTTCATAATTTACTTCAGCAGTGCTCTATACGTGAGTAGAGCAGGGTAGTAAGTTATGAAAATATATTTATGGCAATTAAGCTAGACAGAGGCTTCCGCGTTTCATCCCCGGAGGCAATCGTCAGGCTAAAATGCATGGAGTTAGTTTGCCGGGTATTTTATATACACGTCTAGTTAGTTAACCAATCAGATTCTTTGTTGTTCTCTTAGTCAATCGTTGGGCTTCTCACAAATAAAGGTTCGGTTGATTTTCTTCCTATTTCCTATTATATTGTTCTGTTTTCTATAGGATGACTTATCCCGGTTTATTTATTGTTCTCTTAGCCAATCGTTGGGCTTCTTACAAACAAAGATTCGGTTGATTTTACTTTTTATTTCTTATTTTATTGTTCTGTTTTCTAATAGGTGGCCCTTCTCTGTTTCTTTGTTGTGTCAATATAATGGGTGACCTTATTTTAACACGTGCTCGCCTGTATTTTTATTTTAGGTTTTAGCTTTTAAGTTTTTAGGGTTTAGTTTAGTTTTTTTATTTATTTGTTTGTTTATTTATTTATTTATTTAATTATTTATTATGTATTGGTAACCTAAGGTAAATCTAATTCTGTGCAGGCAGTTGTTTAGCATTTCACTTCTACAGTTTAATAGGTTTGGGAGGTCTTTAAAGTTTAAGATTTCAAATTTCTCATTCGGACATAATCTACATGGGTCGTCTAAATTTATACACGTACTGACTTGTATTATTTTTCATTCAATTATTGGTAAGAGTCCGTTTTCTAATGGTTTGCTAGTGCTGTTTTAATTCGGCGTTCTTTGTTTTTGAATGTACTGTTGTGGTCGTAATATCTAGTTTTAAAATCTAGGGAGGTCATACCCACGTAGTACTTCTTGTTATTCGGTCTTTCTCTGGCAAATATTGTGGCTTGGTAAACAACACTTTTGGTAAGACATTTATTTTGTAGTGGGCAAAGTGTACGATTTATGCAGTTACATCTTTTTTCTTTCATTACTAACTTTTTTAATTTCTATTTGGGTGATTACTATTAGGGTTTTGTTTATTGCTATTTGTAGTTCCTATATTTATGTTCTTCTTAGTGTTTTTTTTTATATATTGGTCACTTTTTTATGAAATTTGTTATTTTTTCCTCTCTGCTGTTCTCTTTTAGTATTTTTGTTTGTGAGAAGTCTAACGATTGGCTAACAGAACTACAAAGAATCTGATTGGTTAACTAACTAGACTTGTATATAAAAACACCCGGAAGGACTAACTCCATGCATTTAGCCTGACAATTGCCTTCGGGGGTGAAACGCGGAAGCCTCTGTGTAGTTTAATTGCTATAAATATATTTTCATAACTTATTACATATATATATATATATATATATATATATATATATATATATATATATATATATATATATATATATATATATATAACTGCGATACCGGTTAAAGTAACTTTTCTTTTTCTACTACATTTCATCCATATTTCCATTTTTTCCTTTGTCTTCTCTTTTTTCTTTCTCCACCCCTTTTCTTTATTTTAACGTCTCTTCGCACGCGTTTCATTATTCTTTCTTGTTTCAAATAGCTAAATAAATTTAAAATCTTTACTTTTTCTGATCATTGATCCAGACGAAACTGGTAAAATCTCTCGTTTCTTGATGATTTATTCCCGTATTTAAATTTGTTTTTTTCACACATTGTATGCATGTATATCACTTTTTTATGTTCTTATCTTTTTATCTTAACTGAAGATGTGGTGTCCTACCGGATGCCAGAGATTCACACGCTATTTCAGAGACTCCAAGCGAGAGATCGTTTTAGGATTCTAACCGTCCCTTTAAGTGCCAGCGTGTGTATCTCTCTTGCACTTGGTTCACCGGTTATATTCGCCAGGTAGATTTTGAAATTATTGTTCATGAGTCCGCTTTCTCCTATTTTTCCTTGAATAATGGAGATCTTCCTGTGATTTCAGTTTCTTTTCATATCGTGCATAAAATCTTCGTATTTAATTATCTTCTCCCTCTAAATTCTGTTGAGCCAGAATCATTAGGGACACTGATTTCAACACGGGTTGCAATTTACTCATTGTTGTTCCATATCACAATATCAGGTTTAACAACTCCGTTTTCTAAGTATGTAGCTGTCGGAATTGCATACTCATAGTGGATGGTTTACTACATATTTTCAACAGTTCTATTCTGGTTTATGTTCCCAGGGCTTGCTGCTAGACTCGATATTTATTTTTACAGGTGGTCCAGTCAAAGTATTTACACACTTTATTGTGTCGCATTGTATAGTAGCCGTCCCCAGCAGAACCTTACCACTCAATGTCAGGTGGCCCACACACTACCTAGGTGGGGCACAACCTACCCTTGTTTTCGTGGCTGAGACAACTCATATATATATATATATATATATATATATATATATATAGAGAGAGAGAGAGAGAGAGAGAGAGAAATACCACTCATATATATATATATATATATATATATATATATATATATATATATATATATATATATATATATATATATATATATATATATATATATGTTTGTATGTAAATGAATGTAATAATGATATAATATATTTTTGTTTTTTATTTCGTGATTAAATGTCTTTTTTACGAGCCCGTTCCTGTGCTTTTCCTCAGTCTACTTAAAGCCAGACGATCTCTTTAGACGGGGGTTGCAGTATAATCAATTAAATATCAAGTGCATCCCATACATACACGTGTATACACAAACACACATAAAATTATTATATTCACACAAGTGTTCTGTCCTGGTATTGTACACATACTTACGCACGCAAATACATTCGCATACATTTCGATAAAGTTAAAGATGATGAATTAATCAGACACACACGAAAACAGAAATAAGACAACGAACGAATGAGATTTAAAGAATCATTACTTATTTACAGTGTTGTAGTACTATATAAATTTCAACAATTAAATATATCTATGTGTGTATATCTAAACGAATAAATGCGAAAGATTTTGTTCATTTATCCTGTTTATATTTATATCAAAACACGTTAAGCTTATTTCACTGAATTTTACATTTAAATATTTAACATGTTTTATTTATATATATATATATATATATATATATATGTATCCAACAAAGCACTGCCAAAACCCACTGACCAAGATGTTTCATTTGAATAATGTTTTTATAAACAGTCTCAAATAAATTCATATTCTGCACAATTTATTTCTATTTTTTGTACTCCAGTTTCCTTCATAAATGTAATAATTTTCTTAATTTAATTGCAACAACTTAATGAAAAACGTTTAACATTCAAAATGATTATTTTGAAATTCGAAAGATAACTTCCAGTTTTTATTGTTGCCGTTGACGACGACGACGACGACGACGACGACGACGACGATGATGATGATGATGATGATAATTCTGATTATGAAGATAAATATTATATTTACCATTAAAAGAAAACAATAAAGAAAAAAGTCCCCTACTCTTACTTTTCTAAATTACAAAACTAATAGAATCATATTTTTTAAAGATCGTTATTAAGTTCTGTTTTATATTTCTGTCTTCTGAATTAATAAATGCGAGAGTATTTTTCATTTATGTCGACTATGTTCATATCAAAACGCGTTAAGCTTATTTAATTCAATTTTACATTTGAATATGTTCAAACACATCATATAAATCCAACAAGGCATTGCGAAAACACACTGACCAAAATGCTTTATTTGAATAATAATTTTATAAACACTCTCAAATAAATTAATATTCGGCACAATTCCTTTTTAGTTTTAGTACCCCACTTTCCTTACATAAATGTAACACTTTTCTTCATATTAATATTCATATTATTATTAGTAGTAACATTAGTTGCAACAATTTAATGAAAAACGTTTAACATTCATTCCGTTTTGTTGTAGTTGTTTTTTGTTCTTGACGATGACAACAACGATGACGATGCTGCTGCTGATGATAATAATTCTGATTATGGAGATAAGTATTATATTTGCCATAAAACATAAAAAGCCTCACCAAATTACAAAAAATAAAATCGAACCATAGTCTTAAAAAAATCGTCATTAAGTTGGTGTCATATTTCTGTCTTTAATTATAAAGGCGAAAAACACAAAGTAACGATTTTAAATTATTTTATTTGACCAATTGACGTTTCGCATTCGGCGATTCTTAAGAAGAAGTTTTCAGTTGCAGACGAAAGGAATTTGTTGTTTCTTAATAAGTTTTTGAGAAATCCCGAATTTGATACTGTGTGATCCGGCCCACATGAACAAAAGAGTGCCAACTCATTTCTTTGAGGTATGGAAATAATTACACACCACCTAAAACATCGAGACGACGCATAGCTGTATTCATTCGATTGCTCAAAAACTGTTTTGAAAGAAAGAGAAATAATTCATTCGCATGAAACCAATACATTGAAGCAATAGAGTGAGAGGGTATTGCAAGGGAAATGCAACCTTCCAACTTAACAATGTTAAATGATTAAAATCACATCATTTACAATTACGACTAGTTTGTTTTAATCGTGGTTTCCCGGACTCATCAGAATAATATTAAAGGCAATTAAACAAGGATATAAAAAGCGACGCAACGATTTAATTTAATCTGAAAAAAGAACAAAAACTTGTAAAACATATAGATTTCCTACATGCAACTATTAATGGCGGTTTTGTAGTCAAGTGTATACAACATGACCAAGATGTTCACTGACAGTAGCAATTCCGACAGTTTTGCACAATGGTTAAGTTTATTGGACAATGTTCAAGCTATCTATAGTTGCCCATGAAAGAAATATTTATAATATGCATTGTTAATTGTGAACAATTCTATCAAAAGATGTAGTAAAAATTGTTATATTATTATAAAACGCATATATATATATATATATATATATATATATATATATATATATATATATATATATATATATATATATATATATATATATATATATATATATAGGTTAATATTATATTCCAATAACCATGTATTTATTTTATTATTTTTATTTTTTCACATTTCCAAATAACATAAAATTTCTGTGAGATATATTTTACGGTCCGTTTCATTTGTCTTGTGCCAAACAACATTTTTATGTCAATATCGTCTCTACAACATTACAAGATCATCAGAAAAAATTCACAAAGAGTAAAAAGTTCTTGGATTAAAGTGTCATGAAAAAACCTACACTATACAGTTGTTCATTTTTGGGTGAAACCAAACAAAAAACAAAGAAAAAAGCAAACTCACACGTGGGGTAACCCACCAATACGCCATTTTGAATTTTTCGTTCAGAGCTAGTACATCCTAAAAGTTGTATGGATATTTATAAATTTTAATTCAGTAATATTTCTTAAAATAGTTAATAAGTTCTATATTTTAGTTATAAAAATTCTAATTCACTTGAGGGTAATTTTTTTACTTTCTAAAGTTACATCAATTAGACTTCAGATGTCTATTTAGGTCATTTGGATACGATCCTACCTGACTTATATTTGCTCTGTTGTCACTAATTGACAATCATCGAGCGAAATCTTTTAAGGAGACTGCAAAGTAAAAGGGAACTGATAGTATATGCTCATCCATATATTGTCATTAATAATTATATATATATATATATATATATATATATATATATATATATATATATATATATATATATATATATATGGCAATAACAGGATGATGTAAATCCAACGGTATGACTTAAAATAAAAAAGCGGAAGACCTAAATATCAACGTTTCAACCAGCGGTTGCGT
This sequence comes from Sepiola atlantica, assembly GCA_963556195.1. Lineage (NCBI taxonomy): Eukaryota > Metazoa > Mollusca > Cephalopoda > Sepiida > Sepiolidae > Sepiola > Sepiola atlantica. The sequence goes on along the minus strand of OY744517.1, from coordinate 115,987,166 downwards.
GGGATTTATCAAAAGAGAGAAGCTAAAAGTGGCAAAAAACGACTTTTGTCACTTGTATCTTTAAAAAACTTCCGTCAATTGTCTACCCAAAACACATCTATTCCGTCCATTTCTAACTGCAGTCACCGCCTCTGTATCTTCAAATAATTATTCATCCGGTCGTATAAACTCATCATAAACAAGACCCGGTGTGAGGATGACAGAGGAATCTTTATGACCCGATCTTTTATGATAAATCTGCCAATTTTAATGAGATATAGAACCATTTGTCACGTGCTTGAAATAGAATCATGAGAGGCGAAATCCCAAGAAAGTCCGACTAGCTTCTATACACATTCAGGTAGAAAGTTAGATAGCTGATTCGACAGTGGGGAAAAGTAAACAATAATTGACAACCCTAGGTTTTAGCTTCTTTTTTATCAAACATATATCGATGAAAGAATGCTGTCAATATATATATATATAGATATATATATATATATATATATATATATATATATATATATATATATATATATATATATATATATATATATATATATATATATATATATGCGAGATAAAGCAAAGTTCCTTCATGTAGAACACTTTCTGTCTGCTGCTTATCAAAAAAATGTCCGTTTACTGACATATACAAGTTTATTTCGCATGACTTTCGTATGACTATTCATGTTGGCCTCATCGGTTAAAGCATCGAATTTGGAGTTATAAACAAACAACTCTCAGTCCGGTGTTCGAATCGTGCAACCGGCTTGGATGGTTATCTCTACACTGATGATTCCGCAAGGATGAAACGTATACGTATGTAGATAATAATGAACCATTTAGTAATCATGTATATATATATATATATATGTATGTATATATATATATATATGTATACTATGCATATACGAATGCATTATAGATATATATATAGAGAGAGACAGAGAGAAAGAGAGAGTGAGAGAGAGATTCCATATATATGCTTCTAACTGGAAAGGCCGAGTTTACATGACTTTTCGAAAATATTCCCTATTAAATGTAGCCTCTTGAACCAAAACCAAAGCCAACAATCGTTGTTTTACTTTTCGTTGGATTCCTTATTTTCCGCAGATCTTTGAACATGTCTCGCCTCAAGCGATCAGATTTCATTCAGATGTTTTTCTTGTTTACTACCCAATTCTCGAAGCCAAAAGCCTATTACATTTTCTCATATTATAGCTTCCTATATCAGAAGTTAAAAATAAAACGAAAATGTGTTAACTAAATTAAGAAAAAAACGTTTGATAAATTTTTAAATAGGAATTTCAAAGAATGTATGATTACAGAAGCTTTACGAGTGCAATATACTTCTACAAGCATATTTCCATCCTATTATGATAATAGTTGTAGTGTGTTTGTATGTTGATTTATATGTTTGCAGTTTCCGCTGTGTTAAAGAAAGATTGTATAGTCTCTTTCCACTCGCCAATTAAGACAGCTGGAGAGTGATAAGGAGCCAGGTAGGGGTCTAATTTTGTTTTGGAACTGTGTAACAAAAAAGAAATGTATATAAAAAGTGAGAAATATTTGTGGTAGCTTGATGTAAAGTAACAATAAACGGCTATTGTGATAAAGCTGCTGCTGCTGCTGCTGCTGCTGCTGCTGATGATGATGATGATGATGATGATGATGATGATGATGATGATGATGATTTTTTATTTCATTTAATATGCATTTTTTTTATTGTGATATAAAAATGCTGCTTACTTTTCAACGGTTTGTTTATTTGTTCAAAAAATAACTTTCCTTTGATTTTAATGGAACAGATACTCTAGTTTGTTCATAAAAATTAGTATTATTTACTTACGATTACCTATATAACCTTTAATTTTCATCCATCTCTTCTGGAAACAATCGCAGTTTAATAAAATAGTTTGTAACGGCTGATTTGTCAATAATGGTGAGAGTGTTCGCTAATCGGCCATGGGTAGCTGGAGTAATTATTGGAAAGTTGTGGCACCATCCCCTACACCTCGGTGTAGTACTTAATGAAAAGAGAGCGTTCTTGTCGCCGTGTACAACCACTTTACTCTTTTGAATACGAACACTTTATACACAAAACATTAGTAAAATAGTGTATTCATTACGATAAATGTGTTACATAATGGTGAACGATTACATCAGCTAGTATGTATTTAGTGTCGAGGTGAATCAGTGCAAAATATTGACACGAAAATCTGGGGAACGATTTTGCTCGAACTAAATATATAAATATACCTAAACTTTAACCCCACCTCTGATCTCTTATCCAACAGGTGCGTGGTGACAGGCTCAGAGTCCCCAAGTGAAGGCAATTACGTCACAATCGTGGGGACGAGAAAAGAAAGAAGCATTTTAGTCAGTGTTCTCTTGGTGAACAGACGCAAAATCGAGATGTAAATCAGAAAAAGAAACATGGGGATTTAATTCGACCAAAAGAGTTAATAGCGACAGGTAATGTTCTCTTCCTTCCAATCCCCGTAATGAAGTAGATCTAAGTTAGTAATAACGATTTGGCCTCTCTTTTAAAACTAATGAAAATATGAACTTTTTTATAATTATGACGAGAAAATATCCCTCAAATAAAGACCAGTTAAATTTTATGCTGGATTCGCCTTTTTCTTCCTCTCTGCATGGAAGGTTTTAATTACAGACCTAGACGATCACAATTATTACGACGGTGACGACGGCGAAGGCACTGCACTGGAAGACGACGACGACGACGACGACGACGACGACGACGACGACGACGACGACGATGATGATTATTGCAATGCATGGGGTTATACTAGTGACGGCAACGATGACGGTGATGGTTGCTACCAAGTGCAGCCCACTACGACGATGACAACGGTGACGACGGCGAAGAGAAAACGCACTGCGATGATTATGATGCGACGGCACGTCGGGCGTCACTGTGCAAAAAGAGAAATGTATACGAGAGCATTTGAACTAACGAAGTGATATAAAGAACATGTGTTTAAAGAACGAATACGTTACACATTCTGATTCTTTTGTAAACAATATAAGACCATAATAAATATAAACTACATCTATTAATACATTCGGTTCGTAATTGTTCCCGATTTAATTGAGTTCAGACATGTAATAATGTGAAAGGAGTTTTTTCATAAAAATCATAGTAAGCAATAGAATCGTAAAAGAAGTGATATAGTCCATAAAATAATACAACATAGAAATGTTAACAAATAAAACAAAAGTAACAGAACTAGATAGAGATGGATTGAGAAGATGAGTGGGGGTAAAGAAATGCGAAAGCGGTATTATCATATGAGAAAAATGGTAAGAAAATCTTTTATATATGAAAATCAGACTTTTATAATTACCAAGATGCAAGTAACGCCATCTGTTCAAACACTTTAATATCGTCATTTGACTTTTAGTATGGCTCATTTAATTTCATGACGATCAATTCAGAACAATTTTAATCGATGTTTTTAATGTTGAAAATATTGTGATAATCACCCTTGCGTGTATCTCATGACCAACCTTTCACATTAGCTTCATTTGTTTTGTATTCTTATTTCCGTTTGATCTACCTTACACGCATTAGCACGTTTATACCTCAAAAGGAATTTAATAATTTGCTATAAATTCATTTTTTTTACGTTAAGTGTAATAATCTGTTTAATTCAAACACAGTCTCTCAAGTGAACACGTTTAATTTTATCAGTTGAATATTAAAAACATCAAGCATTTTGATATAAATGTGTTGCCATCTTTACTGGACACTAACCCAGTCTAATGCCACTAAAAATCATTTAAACTGTTAATAGCATCATTGGTTTTCACTTCCTGGATGTGTTAACAACGTTCTGGCCGTTGTAATGTATTTTTATAGTCGGTGCCTTGTCGTGAATTTCGAACTGACCCCTTTATATATATATATATATATATATATATATATATATATATATATATATATATATATATATATATATATAAATTATTTATTTAAACAGTATACATTACTGATTCTGTAGATGGGCGATGCTTTCATTGAAAATACCTATATATATATATATATACTTTTATTTATACAGACATGTACAAACGTCGCGACACTGATATGACGATGTTTCGATCTGTAGCTATTTAAAACTAAGATCTTCTAAGGGAAAAGGTTAGTATTTTCTTTTAGATGTTCATATTAAAAAATGAAAGAAGAAGACGGAAAAACGAAAAACGAAAAACTTAAGACAAAAAAAACTGAAAGGTCACATGATCAATTTAAAATAATGTTTAAAAAGACTGTTTTTATGTTTTCAGTTAAAGGTTTAATACAATTAAGCATTGATCTCATATTGTCTGGTCTAGATTTTTTCAGGTCGTCGGACTGTATGTTAAAAAGCGGGAGGGTAGGGGGCGAATGTGGCAATTCATGCGAGATGTTGAGGTAATAGGTTGGCAAATACTAAAGAAAAGAACGGGAATGGTTTTGTTTAAGAGAAGGAGACTTATACCAATGTCTAGACATGGTTTAATATATTGATATATTTTTAAATTGTATGTGTTACATTATGAAGAGCCTTTTTAGGGAAAAGGTGTACTTCAGCTAGTATGAATTGTCATTTAGGTTGAAATTAAGAATTAAGTGCAATTCGAGCTGATACAAAACTTGAGGAGATAATACTGTTTTCCCACGTGTTAGAATAGACAAGTTTAAGTTGAGATTAGAAGAACAGAGATTGGGGCCAGTAAGGATCAAATACAGAGAGCTGATGGGTTGATAGTGCGATGACGTAACTTGTTTGTCGCGAACAAGGAAACGATGACGTCACGTTTGTGACTGTGAGAGAAAGCGAGAGTTTTAAAACAGTTTCTTCGATGGCATTGAAGCGTGCAGATGTGCAAATGATGGATTGAAAAAGTTGGGTCTCGAGTTGAGATCGAAATTGTTCGTCCAGTTCTGTAATAGTCTTATAATAAATATCTATTTAAGTGGAAATGGATAGATAACTAAAAAGCCGGGCGTCTTCCTTCGAGCTTTATCCAGAGATCATTTAAACTTTGCCCTCTCAAAGAAATCTGTTTTCGGAGTCCTTTTGTTGTAAGAAATAAGTTCATCCACACATACACCACTATGATGGTCACGGAAAGAAAAAAAGGATATCAACACAACTATAACGAACCACGGCACGACAAGTGAGAAAAGAAGCAACGGAGACGACGAATCAATAGAAATAAAAAAGAGAAAACTGGAAATTAGTTTGATCCCGATGACACTTCTCTTACGTAATGTGAAGGCGGGATATGGACTTGGGAAAGGACTTCCTACAGTCAACAACTTACTATTCATGGATGACCTTAAAGTTTTGGGAAAGCATGCAAACTAACTGATACTATAATGAATACGGTTAGATTATTTAGTTACGATATACAAATGGAATTTGGCATCACCAAATGTGCTATTCTTGTTATAAAAAGAGGTAAACTTGTCAACTCAGATGTCCTTGAACTACCAACAACAGATTTGATAAAGAATGTAAACAGTGAGAGGGGCTACAAATATTTGGGAATCTTAGAGGCAGATAACATTTTTAAAAATGGAAATGAAAAACCAGGTCAGAGTTGAGTACAAAAGAAGAGTAAGGGGTACTCTTGAATCGCACCTCTATATTCGAAATACAATCTATGCTATCAATGATAGAGCAGTAGCTATCATTCGATATATTAATGGTATACTTGACTGGAATGTATATGAATGAAAATGTTTGGACACCAAAACACGGAGAATGCTTACAATTTATGGAGCTTTTGCAAGGAAAGGAGATGCAGATCGATTTATCTATATAAAAATGAAGGTTGTCGAAGTTTACTTAGTGTCGAATATGTCATGAATACAGAAGAAGGTTGTCTATACAAATATATTTCTGAAAGTAATGAGATTCTTCTTCGTGAAAGATTACAAGAGAGACTGTTGAAATTATTTGAAAAAAAACTACACAGTGTATTCTTTAAGAATACTGCATTTAGAAATAATGACAGCGTGAATTGGTTGGTCAGGTGTGATATCAAAAGATCTAGTGAGAGCACCTTAATGGCAGCCCATGAACAAGCCACTCGCACTAAGTTCAGTAAACACTACATTAACAAAACTGCCGAATCACCGATGTGCCGATTGTGTAATGAAAGTGAAGAAACCTTAGCGCATATTGTATCTGAATGCCTTATGTTAGCAGACATCAATATAAAAAATGGAGACACGGCAAAGTCGCTCAGGTACTACACTGGATTATATACAAACTTTATGAATTGGACAACAATGAGAAGTGGTATGAGCATAAGCTAGAAGTGCTACAGGAGAACGACAATGTCAAACTTCTTTGGGGAATGCGCATGCATACTGATAAGGTTCTTGAATATTCCAAACCCGACTTAATCTTTCTAAACAAAAACAAGAGAACTTGCTTAATCATTGATATAGCCTGCCCTTTTCGATACCAGAGTGCAGGTGAAAGAACACGAATAAATAAATAAATATCAAGATCTACAATGGAAATTAGTTAAACTATGGAAATTTAAAGAAGTCAAGGTGATTTCTGTTGTAATTACAACACTTGGAACAATAACGAAAAGCCACCATAAATGTCTTAAACTGATTGACGAAATAATTTCTTTTCTAATTCTGCAAAATGCTTGCCTGTTAGAAACGGCGATAATCTTAATGTACAGCTTGAATGTCTAAAGTCAATGGAATTGACTTGATGTTCAAAAAGAAAAATCCAACTAAAAACGTCCAAAGTTGAGACTACTATAAAAGAAGAAGAAGAAGAAGAAGAATAAGAAGAAGGCAAGGAGACTACCTATCGCCACTACCGTTTATAATAGCCATGATTCTGCTGAACTACATATTCAGATAATATGATGCCGAATACAAGTTTACAGACACATAACAAAGAATAAACCACTGGATGTACATGGACGACCTGAAACTATTTGCAAAAAGCAAAAAGTAACTAGAAAAGCTGATAAATACGCCCAGAATCTTCATTCAAATGGAATAGTGAATGGAAAAGTGTGCACTATTAGAAATGAAAAGAGGAAAACCGAAGAAGATAGAGGGCATGGAACTTCCCAACCAAGAGAAGATGGGGGCTCTAGGCGAACAGGATAGCTACTAATATTTGGGAGTTCTGGAAGCAGACACAATCAAATTTACAGAAATAAAAAGGAAAATTAGAAAAGAATACTTATGTAAAACCAGAGAAATCTTAGAAACAGAATTATACATCAGGAATCTAGTAAAAGGAATAAAGACCTGTGTAGTATAATTTATAAGATACTCTGGACCATTCATAGGTTGGACTAAAGAAGAACTCAGACACTCTGATCAGAGGACTAGAAAATTAATGATCATGTACAACGCACTACATTCAAAGGACGATACGGACAGATTCTACATGAAAAGCAACGAACGGAGAAGAGGACTGCTAAGTATAGAAGATTGTTTGGAAGACACAAAATAAAAAGAGCTGGACAAATACATAACTCAGAACACGGAAAGGCTAATACCCGCAGCAAGAGACACAGTTCCAACGAGCAACTCAGGAAACACCGAAACCAGAAACCAAACGATACAAAAAGAAGAGTGGGAAGAAAAACAACTAGATGGATGCTTCAGAAGAGTGACAAGAGAAGAAACCAACGGAATTAGCTGGGCATTGCTAAGAAAAGGACACCTGAACAGAGAAACAGAATATTTACTGATGGTTGCACAGAACAATGCCATTAGGACAAACTACATTAAAGCTAAAATAGATAAAACTAAGGAAAACAGTAAATGCAGACTGTGTGGGCAAACAGACGAAACAGTACACTATATAATAAGTGAATGCAGCAAACTAACCCCAAAAGAATACAACAAGACATGATAGCGTGGGGAAAGCCGTATACTGAGAACTGTGCAAACGACTGAATTTCAAACACGCATACAAATGGTACAAACATAAACCAGAAACAGTAATTGAAAACAAAAAACACAAAATCCTCTGGGATATGGATGTACAAACAGACAAACCTATACAAGCAAGGAGATCGGATGTCATAATAATCGACAAGAAGGAAAAATAATAACGATAATTATTTTTAAAATAGATAATATTAAAATTCGAAATACTGATGATAAAATAATCATAGTAATACTAATCATAATGCTAATAATAACAATAAAAATGAAAATGTTAATAATAATGACTATGATCATAATATAGTTATGATAATAATGATGGTAATATTGGTAATGATCATAATATTAATAATAATGGTAACTTATAATATAACTAAAGAGTAATACTAATAATCTCAGTGATAACAATAATATTCATTGTATTAATAGTAAAATATATGATTCCAGTAATAATACTCATAACTAATAATATTAAAGCAAATAATATTAATAATAATAAAAAAAAAATGGAACCAATACAAATATCAGAACTGACAATGATAATAGTTACACAATTAATAATAATTCCACCCGTAGTAATAACACTGATAATACTGCCATTGATACCAATAATAACAGGATCAATTCTAATAACAATATTACTACTACTTCTAGCAATAATAATAGAAATAATTGTAATAATTGTGATGATAATAATAATAAATACAATTATTAATAAAAGTCATAATCATGATAATCATAATCAGAAGGTATTTATGAAAATAATAATAATAATAATAATAATAATAATAATAATAATAATAATAATAATAATAATAATAATAATAATAATAATAATAATAATAATAATAATAATAATAATAAAGGACTCATTTTTGTATATAATATAATATATAATAATAATGGTAGTGTTAATAGTAATAAAACAAATAATAATAATTCTAAAAATAGTTGTAATATTAATAATGATGATGATAATAAGGATTGTAATTACAATAGTAGTAATACTACTACTGATGATGATGATGATGATGATGATGATGATGATGATGATGATGATGATGCTGATGATGCTGATGATGATGATGATGATGATGATGATGATGATGATGATGATGATGATGATGATGATGATGATGATGATGATGATGATGATGGTGGTGGTGGTGGTGGTGGTGGTGGTGGTGGTGGTGGTGGTGGTGGTGGTGGTGGTGGTGGTGGTAGTAGTTATAACGATAGTGGAAAAAATAATGATAATAAAACAAAAAACTAGTGAAAATAATAATATTCGTTGTGATTCAATACAAGAGAAGCTTAACAAGTTATAATATACATATGATATGGGTAGACGATAAAGACCACTGTTAACTGGTGGTGTAGTACAATACAGTAAGTTTATAAATAAAAAATTTTTTATTCATATATATATATATATTAACGTTAAATTTTAGAAATGTTCTAGAATCAAAACAATATAATGGATTGTTGTCAAAGTTGGAATAAGGATTCTAGATATGAGTTTTATGAATTGATCTTGCTTTTAATCTTTCGGGCCACGTAAGTCCAGTGACCAAGACGGAAAAAGACTGGTGTAATTTTGTAGTTTTCCTTCTCCTTGACGAGTTTCCCTATTAAGCCTTAGAACTAGGGTTCGGACGATTAATCGGAATCGGGAATCAGAACTTTTTAGGGTAGCAGAATTGGTATCGTAATCGCAAAAATGTTAACCTTATTTCTGATTCCTAAAACGATACTTTTACATTTTTTTCTTGACAATAAAATCTGAAACAACACAACATATTTATTTATTAAAAGATTGTTTATGTACAAATTTCCGCACCTATTTGCTAAACGTCTATATGACACCTCTCAAAGAATTCACAGTTGAGTATTGCGCTCGGGACAAGTTTTTTATTTTTATTTTGCTGGAGTCGCGCTGACCATGGTCGTTGTCTGGTCACCGCGTATATATCCTCTCAAATAATTAATGTTTCATTGTATTTTTCGGTTTGAAATGCTTTAAACATAATGCTTATTTCCCTTTGAAATGAATTAAATCAATTTTAAATTTATGGAAAATTTTAAAACATATAATTTTTAAACTATCTCTAAAATAGCTATTTTAACTGAATTTAGGACAAAATGGCACCGGTCATGAAGGCAGAAATAGATAAATACAAAAACACTAGCACAAGTAAAATGTATAGATGAAAATATCACAATGAGTTTATCAAAATCCTGTATTCACTACAGAAAGGGAAAATATTTAGAAGTTTGTCAAATAAAAAAATAAATTATATCAACATTTAAAAGTACCCCCCTCCCCGGAAAAATGGGATTGTATTTCTTTAGGCAATTACGTGAGAACACACGGAAAAAATATTTTAGAATTTCGAGTGTGGGTTAGTTGCACATATAAATTTAACGTAAAATGATCCCTCATTTCCGGACCATTCTAAATTTTAGGGCAGTTAACTAAAGTGTGTACCACTAATCCTAAGTCCGACTCGAAAAGCAATAAAACCACACGTAATCGCTTTATTTTTCGTGTTACCAGTTGGACTTAGGGTTAGTAGTAGGAAGGAGACGTGTTTTTTTATGACTTTTAACATAAACATATTGTATACTAAAGTTTTATCAGAAACATTAACAAGATTTAAAACAAACAAAATTAGTTACATTCCTTAAAACGCTGTCTGGTCCGAAAGGGGGTTCATTTTACGTTTAATTAATATGTGAACCTTTTATTCTGTTTTTGTTTTTTTACCACAAAGTTTTTCACGCTGTTTACAAGTAATGGGCTAAAAAATGGAAAATCGCATTATTCTTTTTCGGGTGAAATAGCATAGGGTGCAGGGCGATAATAATACCTTATTTTCTTTCACAACAAAATATTATAATTTCGAATTGACGAAAACAAAAGGAAACAAGCACCGATAATTTCATAAGAATGCAGTGTTTACATATTACCGGAACAATGTTTAAAAATTAAATAAAAACATTTTTGTCGAAAAAAAAATTACCGATAAGAATTTATTGATAATTATTAAAAAAGTAAATATAAAACGATTTTTTTAATTAATTGATTTTTTGGTTGCGGGTTTTTGCCCGTGTTTGGATTATTTTGATGGACCTTTGTCCGGTCACCGCTAAATAACCCCCTCCCCTTAAAAATAAAATTCTATTTTTTTCTGAACACCTTGAAAAAACAACAACTTTTATTTAAGAATTTAAATTAGGGAATCAGTTTCACACATAAATGTAACGTAAAACGAGCTCCAATTTCCGAGACATAATAGCGTTTTAGAGATCTTAACTAAAAAAAATTATTTTGCTCTGGTAGAAAATTCTATGCGTTTATTATTTTAAATGGGGTTGAGCTACTTTTTTAAGCGATTTTATTTACTAAAGAGTCATCACTTATCAAGGTCCAGAAGCCATTCGAGGATAAGGGTTAATGAGTGTCAGGTGGACGGTGAGACAATGCCGTGCTAATTTGTAATGATGGTGGAAATTTGGCAGAATTTGATTATTTTAGAGGACGGCTCAACAAGAATTTGTTTACATTGGACTTGTAAACAACCACGTTGTAGTCAGCTGGGAAGCAGCCCCGCAGTATTATTTTCCGTAGACGCGTTGGTCAAGGAAAGAAACTTTGCTCATGGAAGTTTCGTTTAGTTTTAGGCACAAAGAGATAAAGAAAGGGAAATTATTGACAGTTGTTTTACAGGGACACCATAGATTGAAGAGACGCATGGTTTTACGACCTCGGAAATGATGATCATTTTACATTAAATTATATACGAAGCTGATCTGCCACTATAAATTCTAAAATAATTGTTTTTGTTTCTTTCCGCTAAGTTTTTAAAAGTGTTCATACGTAATCGTCTAAAAAAAAGTAAAATTTCATTTGGATGGAGGTGATATTGCTGAGGGTATTAATCTACAAATTTGCAATTATTATTAGTAGTAGTATTGCTATTATTGTAATGTATTTAGTTTTTTTCTTTTACAGTAAAACATACCAATCTAGTACATATCTGTTATATTTACAGTAGCAATAACCCACCAAATCTTTATAATTAGTATAAAATATTAACATTCTTTGATAGAGGGAATGCATAGTTAACAAAGCCACCCCTCTAGGCCTCCTCATATTAAAGATAGTTTCCTAAATAGTAACATTATTATTTAAAAACTCATTGTTATCTATTATGTTCCTACACCATCTTCTTATTTTGGCATACCAATCGTCGACTATTTTCAATTGTTTATGGAAATATTCAAATTGCATTTTGTCAACTAACGACGAACTAATGCAATTTGGCTTTGTTTTAAAAGAGAAAATAAATCAAGTTGTCTCACAATTTTCAATCAAATACAAGAAAAACATTTGAAAACAAAAATGTAGAAATATACGCCCCCTAATTGTATTTTTAATGTTTAAAAAGATATATGTGTACATTACACGTTTTGTTACAGTAATTTTAAAATGTTTAAAAAGCATCAAATCCACAATTTAATATTTAGAAATATCAAACGAATCGGAATCGGGGTCAGTAATTGTATCGGAATCGGGAATTGTTTTGGAATCGTCCCATCACTACTCAGAACCTAATCTACCGTACTATTTCACTTATAGACATGGGGTATATATTTATACCTTGCTCCACTACTTCTACATGGTCACTTACGGCACGCAATATTCTTAAAATCACACATCAGATCAGGTTCAACGTTGCTTAACTTCAAGGATCCGACGAGAAATGCTGCTTTCAACGTGATATATAGGTCATTAGCGTTTAAGACGCCTTTTGGAAATATCTTTTTGCGAAGAGATAATAAAAAATATTATAAACTAATAATAAACGTTCACTTTTCGTTATTTCTTAATTTTCAGCAAATTCAATTTTTTTTATTGTGTTTTGTTATTGTGTTTTCGTTTGAAAAACATTCCTATCGTCGCCCATATTTTATTTGAGTTCATGTTTATGTTTTAATATTGTCTCTGTCTCTGTCTCTGTCTCTGTCTCTGTCTCTGTCTCTGTCTCTGTCTCTCTCTGTCTCTCTCTCTCTCTCTCCTCAGAAATATTTTTTGTCTGTTCATATACAAAATACCTTTTGTTTGAACTCTTGTATAATTATTTTGTCTTCCTATCTCTTTAGTTTCTCTAAAAGATGTTTCCATGCAAAAGCATTGTATTATATTTGTTAGTTTTACTTCATTGGATTCTTTAGCGTTTGAAACTTGTTGAAACACTGTGATATTAATTCTTCCTTTATAAAATCAGTTTTTATTTTGTATTCGCTTTCGGTCTAAGACTTTAATCTTTTATTTTGCGTTTATTTTAGCATTTCCTTGTATTCCCCTTTCTTTCTTTTTTTATTCTGTTGAACACATTGAAATTACGATGAAATAGCGCGAGATTTTAAGTGCACCTGCCGGTTATTCACCCAAGAATTAATTAGCATCCACCTTTTATCCATACACCAAGACGTTTCAAGTCCCTTAAGATTCTCTATTTAGTTCTACACGCTTTTTATTGGAAAATCCAGAAGTACAGTTTTTTTTTCTTTATATTGAAAATCTTATTTCCTTTTCAGGGACACGTCTTCTATTTTAATTATTTAGCTTCATAAGATTTCTTTCGGTCATCTAGTTTGTTGAAAAATGTCTTCAATAGTTTTAATTAATATATATGAGAGAGAGAGATGTATAAATTATGTATATGTTTACATATTTTACAGAATTCACTCATAAACTAATTCATCGATCATTATGTACTTGGGAAAACAGCTGATAGGCGTAAGTGGTCGTAATGTAGGCTATATTTAGTATAATAATGTTTTAGGCAAAGAAACTAAAAAAGGGGTGAAAGTCATTTGTGGAAATCCAGATACTTTCATTTTTTGTGATATGTTAACAATAGGTATTAGACATTAATAAATATCTTCCAAATCTAAGTATCGGGGGGTATTTTAAAGGGGTTTAAAGGTCATAATAAGGGCACAACCTCCTATTTGAAATTTCAAATATTTCAGATTTGCATCAAATTTTTTCTATAGTAATTGAACATTAATAAAGCAAGATTATTTTAATTGAACTTTCTTCTTAAGTCTTAAATTTTAGACATTTTCTAGAATCAAAATGATGGAATGGATTTTGATCAAAGTTGGAATAAGAATTCTAGACTTAAGGTTAAGTCGCAATATATCTTCTAGTATATATATATATATATATATATATATATATATATATATATATATATATATATATATATCCAACACAGTTTCATGTTGTAGATCATTATTCGCTGCTCGTTGTAAATACCCGCCGACTTGGCATTTACAAAGTTAAATTCCTCCTTAATTCCAAGCTAATTTGTGGTGGCCAACGGGAAAGGTTCTTGACTGCGAATCAGTGGCGATTTGTGCTATTTGTGCGCTGAAGATTGCGTAAGCATGAAACATCGATTTCTGTAGGTAATAAATAATTAACATTTATTTATAAATGTTATATATATATATACATTAAGTACTCTATATACGGATTATATTTATCGTTGTCGATTGCGTAATTCACGCTCTTTTATATATATATTTGTGCTAGTCTCTATCGATATAATCATACATGCGATATAGTATAAATATATATATATATATATATATATATATATATATATATATATATATATATATACTCTTTGTTTGTATTTTACTGATATTGTAAATCATGATCTATTAAAATTTGCGCCAAGCAGAGAATACAGTGAACTTGTTATTAAACATAATATTAAATATCACGCTGCTATTTTGGTTGACATTTGTGTTTGCGTAAGTAATTTCATTAAATAAACGTATGATTTAATCCACGGGACTGAAAATAAAAAATAGAACAAACCTATAGCTCACAAAGAAGGATCACTTGTCGACTTAACGACTTGACTAACAAGCCGAACAGTTAGAGAAAGCTCAATCCGTACAAATAACTGAAACCACTGCAATAAATTTTTGTTTATGTTACGAGCCTTATTTTTCTCTTGGTAATGATTAACAAGAAAGAAAAAACAGCCAAGTTTAAGATGAAGCTCAAAGAGAAACGAAACTGAGCTAATACAACAGGTTTGTCAGATCAGAAGGGAATATGGGTAAGAGGAGCAATCGAGGAAAAGAAGTGGCACCCTCTCCTAGATTTCAATGTAGTAGCCAATAAAAAGGGGGTCTCGACTAGGTACCATCAATTTTTTGTAAACCTAACATATTTGAACTACGTAGCGTTGTTTCTATTGGCTCATTAGTGTAACTGGCGAAAAGAATACATCCAAGATTTTCAGTAGTAGCATAGAGTTCGTACTCAGTTTTACGTGCATTGCCAATTAAAACTGGAGTGTTGCCAGTTCATTTAGAAAACAAAAGAATTGTTAATACAGAAACTATTCGTCAATAACGAGCGCGATAAAAACGGACAGGTTAATTGAAAACAGAGGATTTGTTTTCTTAAGTCAAAACTTACTGACATGCTGCATCTTTCTTTCTCTTGTTCAGCCTTTTCAATATTATATAACCTCTTTTTATATTTCAGCAGCAATTGAACACTTATGCCTTTAGCTAGGAATTTTGATCTGCTGACAATTTCGTTTAACTGTTGCTACATACAGAATTTAATAATAACAGAAATGGGTAAAATGTCTATTTGGAAAATGCTCTTTCCACTTATATTCATTAAAGGATTATCGTCAAAATCTAATCGACATAAAAACATTGAATGCAATAACGAAAAAGTTTGAATCGAAATAAAACTTTCGGTTCTTTCACAGATTAAGACCCACGCTAATTTTGACCCCGTCGTGAGGGTTAGGGTCAGGGTCAGGGTGAAGGTTAGGGTTAGGATAAGCGTTAGAGTTAGGGCTAGGGTAAGGGTTAGGATTAGGGTTAGGGTTAGGATTATGGTTAGGTAAGGGTTGCGGTTATCGTTAGAGTCAAAGTTAACGGAGGTCCTAATCTGTGAAAGTACCAAACTTTCTTATACGAGAAGAAAGGTATAATAGAATGACTACAAACAATTTGAATCTCAAAAACAACTTGAGTCGAGGGCTGTAAACGTTTTTTATGATGATAATTATGGAATCCAACGTAATGAAAGTAAAAAAAGGAAATAAAAAATTGTTTATATGTTCATCGGTGTTTCGTCTTTATTCAAAAACTTTATCAGGTGTCATCTTTAGAAAGTCTTTGAATAAAGACCAAGCGTCGATGAACATATAAACAGTTTTTGGTTTTCATTTTTTTTATTTTTTTCATTTTTCATTACGTTGAATTATGCATATTTTTATTTCCAACATCATTAACAATACTGGATAACATGTGATTATCTATCTATTAATATATTATAGCTGGATTAATAAAGGCATGTTTTCCTGCGGCTTTTTCTTATATATTTTAATCACCTAAAATACAGGTTAAAATATTCATCCGTTTGGGAATTGAGTTATGTTTCCTTCGTTCTTTCGTTCTGTGTTTATTAACAATCGAAGTTAATAAAGAAATTAAAGAATAAAAGATATATGGTTATCATTTTTAAGTAAAATTGTGTGACATCTTTATATACTTAGAATTTTATGACATTTTCAGATAATTAAATTGTATGACATATTTAGTCAATTGTATGTATGACATCTTCGCATTATTAAAATTGTATTACATCTTAAAATAATTAAAAGTTTATGACATCTTTAAATAATTAAACCCTACATTTTTCGATAATTAAAAGCGTATGATATTAACAGATAAGTAAAATTGTATGATATTTTATATAATTAAAATTGTATGACATTTTCAGATCATTAACATTGCATAACATCTTTAGATAATTAAAATTATATGACATTTTGAGTAATTAAATTCGTATGACATCTTCAGATAATTAAAATTGTATGACATCTTTAATTAATTAAAATTGTATGACATTTTTAGATAATCAAATTTGTATGATTTCTTCAGATAATTAAAATTGTATGATATCTTCAGATAATTCAAATTGTATAATATATTTAGTTAATTTAAATTGTATGATATTTTTAAATTATTAAAATTGTTATGATATCTTCAGTGAATTAAAATTGTATAATATCTTTACATAATTAAAATTGTATTACATTTTTGATAATTAAACTAAAAATCGTTTCACTTACTGTGTATTAGTTTACAACTGCGAAAACGATATGTCGATAAAAATATTACTATTATCCGTTATATATCTCAGGAACGTCGATCTCTTCTTATTTACTATATTAACATGCATTCTTTCAATGCTCACTAATTACCTAATATAATTTAATCAGTAGATCAAAAAATACACAGCACATTACGATCTGAGTGGAGTAATTATGTTTCAAAGACACATATATTTGATGTTGTCACCTCAAATACGAAAGAAGAGAAAATTAATTAAAAAAAGAACATAGAAAGAAATTTTCTCTTTTTTTCTTTCACGTGTGGACATTATTGTTAGTGTTGATAAAAATATGAAAGGTATTCTCTCTTGCTATTTCATATAGCGTAATGTAATATTTTCTATGTTATGAATAAAGAATAGGATCTTTTCGAAACAGTCATATGATAACTATTATATTTGTAGACGAGGTGAAACATTCAAACTGAGAAATGTTCATCATATTCGCTCTTTTATATATCTTAGAGATTAGACACAAAATAATTCACATAAATCAAAAACTTTGCCATATCTTTTACTAATGCATCACCACTTGTCAAGGCTGAAAATCACTCAAGTATGAAGCTTAAAGAGGTGTAACGGATTGTCAGCTGAAATGATGAAGAATATTATAGGAGAGTTAACTGATGAATACAATGAAGAAAATTGAATTACTTATAATGACGTTTTATCACAAGTATTTGCTGACATTGGATTTGGTGACGACATGTTATAGTCTGCAGGGAAGCAGTCCCGTGATAATATGTTCTGGATATGGGAAGTTCTTGAAAATAACCTCAGTTCATAGGAATTCGGTTTGATGCTTCACACATGGAAGAAAAAAGGTAGAAAGACAAATTATTTCTGTGAATGTCTTACAAATTGAAACTCAGTCGAGGAATAATTCTAGTGAAGTCAACGAACATGCTCTTAACATAATTGTGTATTTTCGATGCTACTGTATAAAACTAACCAATCGTCTTAATTTCATAAGCGATGGGTCATCTGTGAATTTTCCAGTAGTTTTATTTTGTCGCTTCGGGGTGAATAGCTGGCTTTAGATTCATAGTGTTGACCAATCAAACTGATTCAATTATCATGTTTTTCTTTCTTTTATCTTTCTCGACTGGCTCGGGGACAAATGGCATGCCAGCATAGAGCAGTTGATGCTGTTGAAAGATACGGTGATGCGTTCTTAGGCAATGGACATCACGAAAGAAAATGGAAAAAGAATCAAATTTCCCACGGAAATAAATCCATTAGCTTTTGACCACCAGGCCAGAAAATACTGTGTCGCCATTTCACATCTGATGAGTATGATATCGAAACAAATGATTACAAACGAACACATGTTTTCTCTGATTCGTGTTTGCTCATACAAGGACTTACGCAATTCTGGTAGATATAGCAGTAAGCCGAGAAGAAATCTATCTATATATCTATTTATATAAAATTAGGTATATTTTTACAAATGTATATGTACAGAATTTACTTATAAACTAATTAACCGATCATTATGAATTTTGGAACATTGATGCTAGGCGAAAGAGGTACTCATGTGGGATATATTTATTTTAATTTAATTTCATGCCAAGGGGTGAATAGAAGGTCGCAGGATCTCGTGAAAATTCAGATACCTCCGATTTGTATAAAATTTTAACAATAAATATTAGACATCAGTTAAGAAATATTCCTCAAATTTTAGTTTCTTCAGAATATTTTACATGTTTTTAGAGGCCAAATATTTCAGATTTCCATTAAACAAATCCATGGTCATTAGACACTAATAACGCAAAAATGCATTTTACCCGTCCTGGGTACATATATATATATATATATATATATATATATATATATATATATATATATAGTGAATATCTTGTATCAGTAAAAATAATCAGAGTTCTCAATTATAGTACAAGAGCAAGGTATATATGTGTGCCTTAAATACTGGATGACCTTTCTCAAATATATTAATAAATAGGGTTTCCTGCGTGTATTTTTTATAATGAGCATTAATAGCTTATATATTGAAGTCAGGTGTATTTTATATTCCAATAGCCATGTTTTTTTTATTAATATATTTTTATTTTTCCACATTTTCAAAAAAAACTAACATTTATATGAGATGTATTTTTACCGTCCGTTTCTTTTGGCATGAGCCAAGCAATATTTTTATGATAATATCGTCTCTGCAACACTACAAAATCATCAGAAAAATACACAAAGAATAAACGTCCTTGAATTGAAATGTCTTGAAAAAATCTACACCTGTAGTTTTGCAGAGACGATATTAACATAAAAATATTGTTTGGCTCACGGCAAAAGAAACGTATAAAAATCATGATAATTTTAGACTTTGTGATAATTATTTTCGTTATCACGTATATGTGTGATTTACACTGAATTGTGTCACGCGATCGCTCTCAAATTCAAACATATTCTTTTGGAAAAGAATCTTTAACATATTAAGTAGACACAACCCCTTACGAAGATAAAAAGCAAGATATACTGATACAAAACCTTATGTCCAGTATCCTTATTTTAATTGTGATCAACATCCATTACATTACTTTCAGTCTACAAAATGTCTCAAATTTAAGAATTAAGCTTAAGTTGTCTTAAGAAGAAATTGAAATGCAGGGGATCTTACTTGATTACTGTCTAATGAGTGTGGATAAAATTTGAATTGTCAAATAAGAAGTTGTTCTATATTATGCCAGTCAGAGGAATCTGAATTTTCACAAAACTAAATAAAACTAAATATAGCCCACATTACCAAACCTTTCGCCTAGCATCTGTCTTGAAAATTTAATAATAGTTGGTTAATTATAGTTTCTGTACATACAAATATATAAACATATACACATAAATAACTTTTTTTAAATAGTCATATAACAGTGTCTCTGGATGACAATATAAAGTAATAACTTTGAAAAATGTTATCTTAATAATATACAGCCACGAGATATTTTCTATCGTAAAAGTCATTTCCAGTGCATTTTTATTTAAATTTATTTTGTGTTTTTGAAAGGGTTGTGAGGGGGTATAATGTGACTAAAACTTTTGACAATTTAAACATTGCAATTCTTTTGTAATTTGAAATATAGCTATTAGACCCACATTTAATTTTCTTCAGAGTATTTAAAAAGCTTTGTGACGATACATAATAAGTTTCTTAAGAGTATTAAAAAGCTTGTAAGGGTGTATACAAGAACGTTAAACACCTCCCCATCTTGAAAATTTAAATATTCCTGATTTGCATGAAATTTGATACTTTACAGAGTGTGAGTGACACGATTAGGGAAAGCAGATATGGAGAAAACCTTTCCCGTTGTAATAGTTCTGCATTGCATAGGGGAATAGAGAGAGAGAGAGAGAGAGAGAGAGAGAGAGAGAGAGAGAGAGAGAGAGAGGGCGTAAATAGTAATAAGCTCTCGGTCTTTGATATTATGTAGTAAGTCGGAGATTTTGAACTTTTGTCATCTCACCTCACTTAACTACGACTTTTCAAATTACACCACTTCTACCCTCTCTGTTTATACTTACTCTATCTGTCTGATCTATTATTCTCGTTTCTTTGCGTTGTTTTATTGTTTATTCACAAAGTCACTATTAGCGATTGCTCACCGATAATGACCAGTGGTGTTCCTAGAATCTGAGTGATAACAAGTCTCTCTTGATTTCCTGCTCTCTCGGGCTCTTTCGATAACCGTTGCTAATTTGAGTTGAAATAAGCTTCCTAAATGTTTAGGTATTCTCTGCACCCTTCCAATGACCTTGCAATATCGCAACATCCGCCTACCATTGATTACTCGCTAGTAACAACCATTGATCTCCTTTGGGATGTTGGTGGCAATAAGCCTCCCAGACGTCTCAGAACTATCCCCAGTCTTTCTGCTGCCCCTCTTTGGTCTTCTAATCCTCCTTGACACTATACACTATTTTGTGTGGTGTCAGCCTAGACCGGTTCCATTTTTGGAGGGGGGAACCTTATAATGTTTCTTGCAGTATCTGTTTCTTGCTTCGTGACGTGGTGTTCTTCCTGAGGTTTTGTTTTCTTGCTGTTTTAACTTCGATGTGACTGGTTATTATTCGTAGCTTATACGGGTTGTTTTCAGCATTCGAGGATTTTCCTTAAGATTGCAGCTGTTTCTATTATTGCTATCATTTGTATGATTTCAGTGTTCCCTTTGATTTCAATTACTCCTAGTTTTTTTTTCAGGTGTTTGGGGACTGGCCTTATTGCTCCTATGTTTATTAGTATTATATTGACTTTTTTCATGCTCCCTATTTCTTTCAGTTCTCTGGCAAGTTCTGTGTATTTGCTTCGTTTTTCCGTCTCTTTGATCTTAATTCTGTGGTCTGCTGGAACAGCGAAGTCTACGACTTAGCAGAATTTATCTTTCTTGTCAGTTATTATGACATCCGGTCTTCTTGCTTGTACATCCATATCCCAGAGGATTTTATGTTTTTCGTTTTCCAGTACTGTCTATGGTTTATGTTTGTACCATTTGTCTGCGTGTTCGAACTTCGATATTTTGTGGAGTTCCCAATGTACTGCTTTCTCCACGCAGTCCTGTCTTATCTTCTATTCTTTTAGGGCTAGTTTGATGCATTACCTAAGTATATGATTTACTGTTTTGTCTCTTTGTTCACACAGTCTGCATTTACTGTTTTCCTGGGTTTTATCTATTTTAGCTTTAATGTAGTCATTTACTGTTTTCCTGGGTTTTATCTATTTTAGCTTTAATGTAGTTTGTCGTAAACGCATTTTTCTGTACAGCTGTCAGTAAAAATTCCGTTTCCATGTTCAAGTGTCATTTACTTAGCTATGTTCAACTAATTCCGTTGGTTTCATCACTTGTCAGTCTTCTAAAGCGTCCATGTAGTTGTTTTTTCTTCCCACTGTTCTTTTCGTGTCGTTTTGTTTGTGGTTTTGGTGTTTCCTGAGGTGATCGGTGGAACAGTGTCTCTTTGCGTGTTCTGGTTTATGTATTTCTTCAGCTGTTTTTTTGTGTCTTCTACACAATCTTCTATACTTAGCAGTCCTCTACCCCGATCGTTTATTTTCATCTAGAGTCTGTCCGTATCGTTTTTTGGGTGTAGTGCGTTGTATATGGTCATTAATTTTCTAGTCCTCTGGTCAAGGTGTCTTCTTTAGTTCAGTCTATGAATGGTCCAGAGTACTTTCTTATTAGTGCTACTACCCATGTGTTTATTCCGTGTACTAGATTTCTGCTATATAATTTCGTTTCTAAGAGTTTTTTGTTCATCGCAAATATTCTTTTCTAATCTTCTCTTAAATTTATGAAGATTTGATGGTGTCTGTTTCAAGAACTCATAAATATTTATAGCTATAGAAAATGTTGTGTTTTTCGTTTTACAGTACTGTCTCTGGTTTATTTTTGTACCATTTGTCCCCATGTTCGAAACGAAGTTGTTTGCAAAGTTTTCAGTGTACTGCTTTCCCAATACGGTTTGTTCTGTTCTTATATTCTTTTTGGAATAATAATAATAATAATAATAATAATAATAATAATAATAATAATAATAATAATAATAATAATAATAATAATAATAATAATAATAATAATAATAATAATAATAATAATAATAATAATAATAATAATAATAATAATAATAATAATAATAATAATAATAATAATAATAATAATAATAATAATAATAATAATAATAATAATAATAATAATAATAATAATAATAATAATAATAATAATAATAATAATAATAATATAATAATAATAATAATAATAATAATAATAATAATAATAATAATAATAATAATAATAATAATAATAATAATAATAATAATAATAATAATAATAATAATAATAATAATAATAATAATAATAATAATAATAATAATAATAATAATAATAATAATAATAATAATAATAATAATAATAATAATAATAATAATAATAATAATAATAATAATAATAATAATAATAATAATAATAATAATAATAATAATAATAATAATAATAATAATAATAATAATAATAATAATAATAATAATAATAATAATAATAATAATAATAATAATAATAATAATAATAATAATAATAATAATAATAATAATAATAATAATAATAATAATAATAATAATAATAATAATAATAATAATAATAATAATAATAATAATAATAATAATAATAATAATAATAATAATAATAATAATAATAATAATAATAATAATAATAATAATAATAATAATAATAATAATAATAATAATAATAATAATAATAATAATAATAATAATAATAATAATAATAATAATAATAATAATAATAATAATAATAATAATAATAATAATAATAATAATAATAATAATAATAATAATAATAATAATAATAATAATAATAATAATAATAATAATAATAATAATAATAATAATAATAATAATAATAATAATAATAATAATAATAATAATAATAATAATAATAATAATAATAATAATAATAATAATAATAATAATAATAATAATAATAATAATAATAATAATAATAATAATAATAATAATAATAATAATAATAATAATAATAATAATAATAATAATAATAATAATAATAATAATAATAATATAATAATAATAATAATAATAATAATAATAATAATAATAATAATAATAATAATAATAATAATAATAATAATAATAATAATAATAATAATAATAATAATAATAATAATAATAATAATAATAATAATAATAATAATAATAATAATAATAATAATAATAATAATAATAATAATAATAATAATAATAATAATAATAATAATAATAATAATAATAATAATAATAATAATAATAATAATAATAATAATAATAATAATAATAATAATAATAATAATAATAATAATAATAATAATAATAATAATAATAATAATAATAATAATAATAATAATAATAATAATAATAATAATAATAATAATAATAATAATAATAATAATAATAATAATAATAATAATAATAATAATAATAATAATAATAATAATAATAATAATAATAATATAATAATAATAATAATAATAATAATAATAATAATAATAATAATAATAATAAATAATAATAATAATAATAATAATAATAATAATAATAATAATAATAAATAATAATAATAATAATAATAATAATAATAATAATAATAATAATAATAATAATAATAATAATAAATAATAATAATAATAATAATAATAATAATAATAATAATAATAATAATAATAATAATAATAATAATAATAATAATAATAATAATAATAATAATAATAATAATAATAATAATAATAATAATAATAATAATAATAATAATAATAATAATAATAATAATAATAATAATAATAATATAATAATAATAATAATAATAATAATAATAATAATAATAATAATAATAATAATAATAATAATAATAATAATAATATAATAATAATAATAATAATAATAATAATAATAATAATATAATAATAATAATAATAATAATAATAATAATAATAATAATAATAATAATAATAATAATAATAATAATAATAATAATAATAATAATAATAATAATAATAATAATAATAATAATAATAATAATAATAATAATAATAATAATAATAATAATAATAATAATAATAATAATAATAATAATAATAATAATAATAATAATAATAATAATAATAATAATAATAATAATAATAATAATAATAATAATAATAATAATAATAATAATAATATAATAATAATAATAATAATAATAATAATAATAATAATAATAATAATAATAATAATAATAATAATAATAATAATAATAATAATAATAATAATAATAATAATAATAATAATAATAATAATAATAATAATAATAATAATAATAATAATAATAATAATAATAATAATAATAATAATAATAATAATAATAATAATAATAATAATAATAATAATAATAATAATAATAATAATAATAATAATAATAATAATAATAATAATAATAATAATAATAATAATAATAATAATATAATAATAATAATAATAATAATAATAATAATAATAATAATAATAATAATAATAATAATAATAATAATAATAATAATAATAATAATAATAATAATAATAATAATAATAATAATAATAATAATAATAATAATAATAATAATAATAATAATAATAATAATAATAATAATAATAATAATAATAATAATAATAATAATAATAATAATAATAATAATAATAATAATAATAATAATAATAATAATAATAATAATAAATAATAATAATAATAATAATAATAATAATAATAATAATAATAATAATAATAATAATAATAATAATAATAATAATAATAATAATAATAATAATAATAATAATAATAATAATAATAATAATAATAATAATAATAATAATAATAATAATAATAATAATAATAATAATATAATAATAATAATAATAATAATAATAATAATAATAATAATAATAATAATAATAATAATAATAATAATAATAATAATAATAATAATAATAATAATAATAATAATAATAATAAATAATAATAATAATAATAATAATAATAATAATAATAATAATAATAATAATAATAATAATAATAATAATAATAATAATAATAAATAATAATAATAATAATAATAATAATAATAATAATAATAATAATAATAATAATAATAATAATAATAATAATAATAATAATAATAATAATAATAATAATAATAATAATAATAATAATAATAATAATAATAATAATAATAATAATAATAATAATAATAATAATAATAATAATAATAATAATAATAATAATAATAATAATAATAATAATAATAATAATAATAATAATAATAATAATAATAATAATAATAATAATAATAATAATAATAATAATAATAATAATAATAATAATAATAATAATATAATAATAATAATAATAATAATAATAATAATAATAATAATAATAATAATAATAATAATAATAATAATAATAATAATAATAATAATAATAATAATAATAATAATAATAATAATAATAATAATAATAATAATAATAATAATAATAATAATAATAATAATAATAATAATAATAATAATAATAATAATAATAATAATAATAATAATAATAATAATAATAATAATAATAATAATAATAATAATAATAATAATAATAATAATAATAATAATAATAATAATAATAATAATAATAATAATAATAATAATAATAATAATAATAATAATAATAATAATAATAATAATAATAATAATAATAATAATAATAATAATAATAATAATAATAATAATAATAATAATAATAATAATAATAATAATAATAATAATAATAATAATAATAATAATAATAATAATAATAATAATAATAATAATAATAATAATAATAATAATAATAATAATAATAACAACAACAACAACAACAACAACAACAACAACAATAACAATAACAACAACATCAACATCATCATCATCATCATCATCATCATCGATCGATCGATCGATCGATCGATCGATCGATCGATCGGCAATTCTTTTTATCCTTATCGATTTCCGCTCATAATTGTTATCGTTTGAGCCGGAATCGATGTTCAATTCTGAAATAAAATTTCTAATTAATATTTAAAATCTTTGTAGATGTGAATTTTGATCGAATTTATTTTGAAACGCGGGGTGCCAACTTGGTAGTTTTATTTGTTACTCTTCTATACAAGCTTATTGCTTTTTTTGATTAATGATATACCGTGTAATTATAGTATAAGAGGAGGTTTTGTTAAATGTCCAGTCACTCTTGTTAGAGTCTAGTACTAAATAACATTATCCCCAAAAGAAATTTAAACAAAAAAAAATATATCTTCACTGCCTCCGGCTTACGCTTTTAGTGAATCGAAAATGGAAAGCTTAAATTTCTTGTTGCCTTTCTAATGTTGTTTGCCATGTAGAAGCAGCAGTGACAGTAGCAGTAAGAATAGAAACACATACACACAGTTTCTCGACATCTTGGGTTGCTATGCCGACGCCCGATTGGATTGAGTAAACCGCTCAGACCTGGCACGCAAAATATTATTAATATTATAGAGGTGGTGTGACGTCACATCCGGTTCTATGATGTCATATCCGTCTACACTTTTAAGTTCGTTAATATACAGATAATGATTAGGATAGACAGAGAGAGAAATAGGAATAGAGAGATACAACAGACAGAGACAAATTTTGTATTTTGAGAGAGAGACGGGCATATTTGATGAGTTTTCTTAAATAAGACATTGTTCTTATTTACATTATTTATAGGTTTCAGACTGCTATGCACATATCAGTCGTTGTTAAAATTTCCAGCTAAATTATGTATTTAATCTACTAAGTTAAATCTCCCCATGCGTTTAAGATATATGGGGCCCGTCTCGTCGTATTAGAATTTACACAAGAATATGATTAAACCAACGCCTTTATCTTTATATTAGAATATATGTTCCGTAGGATTAATTGAAACGTTGTTCGAAATACCGAGAAACACACCGAGTGCAATAAAAGGTCTTTGCAGATTGCCAGAGAGTACCATCTTGTGAACATAGAAATAAACCATACTAAGGATAACGGTCATTATATATATATATATATATATATATATATATATATATATATATATATATATATATATATATATATATATATATATACATATATATATATACATATATATATATACATACATATATATATACATATATATATATACATATATATATACATATATATATACATATATATACACACATATATATATATAATATTTAGGAGGGGTAAATATAAATTATTATTACCTACAGACATCGATGGTTTATACTTACACAATCTTCAGTGTAGGGATGTGAATTCATGTCGGTCGGAGGGATCGAACCCTGTTTCCAAGTCGCCACTGACTCGTAGTTGGGTATCTTTTAATTAGCATGGAAATTAGGAGATATTTAAGGGGTGGAATATCACATGAAGCTGAAGTATTATTGCTCATTATTACATTCTCTCAGAGTGCAACAATCCTTGTAAAAGGGGATATAATAATATTTTTTAGGTAAATATAAATTATTAGTGCGTACATACATCGATATTTCATGCTTACGCTATCTTCAGTGTAGGGATGTTAATTCATGTCGGTCGGAGGGTTCGAACCCAGTTTCCAAGTCGCCACTTACTCGTAGTCGGGTATCCTTCTATATCTATATATATATATATATATATATATATATATATATTTATAAAATTTACAATGAGGTTAAATACAACAGAATACGTAGACAATATTAAATACAAAAGAGGACAAACCACAGAATATAAATAACAAAATCACATTAAAAAAACATGCAGTAGACAAATATCTCGCGTTATTTATTGAGTAAAATCTTTTGTTGGAGTAAAGCAGTGATAGATCTGATACCATTTATACGGACACAAATATGAGAAGGACGACATGGGGAGATTGGTGATGGAGATGAAAGGTGCGAAATATGAAAGTAAAAGTAAAAGAGGATAGATCAGTTCAAATAAAGATACTTACCATAATGAAAGGTGTATGAGAAGAAGGATGAAGTGGATAGGCTCAAGTCATATGTATATATTCCGATCGAGGAGAATGGAGATGGGGAAGGAGAAGTAATAGTGTGTAGCAGGGAAAGAGATACATATCAATGAGAGAACAAGAGATAAACAGAGAGACTGCCAGATAGAGCAACAGAATGTGCAAGACCAACAGACGTTATACGTTCAGAAATAAAGAAAAGTATCTCCCGAGAGAAACAATGAGAGACAATCACAATTAAAGAGACAGATAGAGGGAGCAGGAAATATCTTCAATTTTTATTGTCTGTTCCTTAGTCATTTCCGGTTGGCAACGCTATTAAAAAACCTTCATCATGAATTCAAGTCGATTTTCATTAAAATCCACCTTTTTATTTGTACTTTTACTCACGCCTTGCGAAGCTCCATTTTTTCCCTCGTATTTATTTCTTCTTCGTTGACTTAGTGGCGCCCTTTTTGTCCGACCATTACCGGGTAACTGCCACACTCGATATTTCAAATTATAAACATGTCAAATGTGACACTAAATTCTTTAATAATGGAATATTGAATTTCCGAGGGAAAATTAATTTCCGCCTTATTACTGTGAGGAAATTTGTAGAATGGCATTCTGCACTCTTTGACATGTCTCCACAATACTGCAATTTCAGTCTTATAACTCGTACAAAATACACAAAGGGTATTCTCACTTGTCCATGTAAAATTTTAGAAAGAATTAGACAAAAAAAAAACGTTTTAAAAATTTTAAGTTATATAAGTATATGTAAAGTATATGTAAAGCCAACTGCTCATATCAGTTTAGTCAGTTAGGTAAAGTACTTTGGAAGAGGCCAATTATTATTATAACATAGTGTTAAAAATATATAATAAAATGTCCCCTTTTCATTGACTACTACACTGAGATGTAGGGGAGGCCTCAACATTTTACCTTGATTGTTCCATTTACCATTAATTGCTTACCTTATAATTCTGAGCATTCAAAAAGGAATCATCAAATACCTATTGTTTAGTCCTTCGTATGAATCAACCGAGTATTGAACCAGAGTCTTCACACCCATTAAAGAGCATTCTAACTATTATGCTAGATGGGCCGGTGTAATTGATAATATTCAATAATTATTCTCTTTGTTTATAGGGATTAGCAGTTGTAGTTTGAGTTTATTTTTATATGTACAAAAGTATACGATTTTGTGTTATATAGTAAATTTTTATAGGTAATCAAATGTTCAGTTCAGTGTGAGTGTTTGCATAGTTATTATTAAACTTCAAAGCTAGGAGAGAGTTATATCGAGGTTTGTATAGTGTGAACAGAACGAATACGATTAACGACATATATACAATTGAGCAAAAAGGAATATCAACCGACTAAGTTAAGAAGTAAGTCAGCAGCAGACGGTGTTCGCTCATATGTAGTCCCCGTTATTAAAATTCCGCCGTAATATAACTTCCGGCGAGAGTTTCAGTTTCCTAAATGTATCAATTAATTTATTTATTTATTAAATTGTTAGGTGAAAGTACAGAATAGTTAACAACCCCTCCTCCTCATGTTAAAAAAATATTTTTAAATAATAACGTTACTATTTTAGCACGGTCCATAAACTTCAGAAGTGCAAAAAATTCAAACCACCCATTTCATTACTTATTTTTGTAGAAGAATTTTTTTTATAAAAAACAAAGTAATTTATTTAATTTTCCTTAGAAAAATCAAACCAATTACTTGTTTACTTATTTTTGTAAAAGAAAATATTTAAAATGAAAAATTAGTACAAAATGTTCCTGATTTTCTTTATCTCATTATTTCTTTACCTAAAATACACCGCCTGGCTCCGTAATACATCCTATTTTGGGTCGGTAAATATTCCGGTTTGCAACACAATAGTATATTCCTAATACAATAAATGAATCCATCTTTGCTTACATTGTTTTTAATATATTTTTGTAAATTAAAAACAATCAGATTCAGCGCGGCGAAATATCGATCTTGGTTTTAAGAAAATGCGAGTGAACTTGAAACCACTATAAATAATACGTATTGAACAAACAAATAATCATTTTGTGGTATATGTCCACATCAATCCAAAGCTTCTAGACGTTCATTAAACTTCTGTTTGATCTGAATTATCCCGTTTTAGTATAAATTTATAAGAAGTTTAATTTATTCTTTTATTTCATAAACTTAGATAATAGTACGCTATTTTCTATTTTATATGAGTTTCCTTAATAAGCCTTTCTTTGCTCACTTCATTATGATTTAAAAATGAATTCCAGAAACCTGTCTCAGAGAAAGGAATCTGTAGAACATCACCACTCGGGCCCCAAAAAGCGAACAATATTTATAGCTACAATCTAGCTATATAATAAATGAATGATGTCGTATATGAATCAGTGATTTTCTCTAAAGATTGCACAATCTTCATGTTATCTTGCTGTCATCTGAAACCTACGTATTTCCACAATTCCTTTTTGTCATGTTTTGTTTTATAAAAGCCGCGACATGCATTAGAATTAATGGGCTTATCAATGTGCCCATAGGTGTCTAATATTTCCCCCCCCCCCTTGTGATACCATACGCAACTAACTAATATATTAATTAAGTGCGATTCTAATGTTATTTACCTACAGCATTCTCTTGTTTATCACCGCAGAATACTTTGCAAATTTTCTTTAATGAAAACGAAGATTTTAACGTATTAATTTATTTATTACTAGCAGGACTCATGTCCAGGCGTTGCCCGGAGACAATATAACAAACTGATTTCAATTTTTAAATTACATAAATAGATTGAGAAAAGAAACCATTTCACTGTAAGAAATTTAGGTAATTAAAATAGAATTTAACATGGACCTGTGTCATACCGTTGTTATGTTTGTTCCAACAGGTCTCTCCATTACAGAGGTAAAAGTTATTCGTACAAAGCTCTTGGATACACAATGTTTGATGTTTTACCTTCTGGTGCCAACATGTATAGACATTGTGGGGAACCTACTCTTGAGCATCCTAAATAAAACTGCCCATGGCTAAAGCAATGTGAAGTCAAGTTTAGACCAACCACTGCCAATGATTTTCCTTGGGACTTGTTAATTGTTATGGTGAAACACAATTTAACTGAGAACTGAAGCCTTTTAAATTCTACTGCAGAATCTGACGGAATAATGAGTATTCTGGGAAGATATGTCAGTTTGCCCTTTGCCACACCAGTTAGTATTACAGCTTCTATCAGATGAGGTTGCATGCGTTTAACAAACAGTCTCGTTCCATTACATAACTTTGAAGCATCAGAATCCGGAGTAACATAATTGGGCATCCAGATTTCAGCTTTAATTTGTGTGTTGGCATACCAGGCAATGCTAATGAATTTAAAAATGCGATAGGGTATTGTACAGCATAGTCGTCATCGAAAGTAGAATCAGCAGAAATGAAAGTTTGTTCCTCACCTGGAATTTCATCAAGCAGTTGTTAGTTGATGACATGTACCATGTCATTTTAGGGGCTAGAATTGATCTCTCCGTTAGCAATTCAGGATGCACATTGTTTCGGCTATAGTTGCGTAAACTTTGCTACTCAGTCTGTGAGTGATGAAACAATTGATCCAATACTTGGAGTAATAAAAATCTTGCCATAACCTATTTTTAGAAGTAGTAAGGAAAACTTACCAGCCATTGGGTCACTATTGAGACGTACACGCATGTTTGTAAATAAAGTTACAGTCTTGATGTACTGCCACAAAAATGACAATTTAATGCAAGCATTCAGCTCGTCAGTGGGACTTCTACGTGGAACAATAGGAAGCATTTGTCGGAAGTCACCTGATAATAAAAGTGTTATGCCACTCATCGCAACATCACGTCTCTTGAATTAATGCAATGTGTTATCTAGAACCTCGTACGCTTTTTTATGTGCCATTGTGCATTCATCTCATACGATAAAGGAACAATTTTGTAAAACTTTAGATGAATCTGATCCTCTTTCTATTTGGCAAATTGGATCAGCATCGTTTATTAAGGATAATGGCAACTTAAATGTGGAGTGAGCTTTCCTACCACCAGGAAGAAGAGTGGTTGCAATACCTGATGATGCCACAACCACCGCTATTTTGCCTTCTGACCTTACTTTAGTAACAAATGTCTTTCCTGTACCTCCGGGTGGATCAATAAATATGAGGCCACCTTGGTGATATTCTACAGTATTAACTACAGTACGAAAAACATGAATTCGCTAATTATTTAGTTGTTAGATACTATCTCGAACAATTGCTGCTTGCTCATGAAGTTGATAACTAATTTCACACCGCCATGCACTGTGTCACCATTCATCTTATAAGACATATCTTCGATATGAACACAAAGCCATATTAGAGATGTCGTCTGAAAATGTTGTATCAACCTCAGGCTGTTGATTGCGTTTCCTAAGAAGTAAATCTTCACTAAATGCTTCTATGTATGCATCCCATAGTCGTTTTGGATGAGACACTGCACATGTAGTCAACATGATGGCAAACAAATGTCTCAAATTGTCTGCAGATTAAGATATAGATGCTTCCTGTAAAGAAGCTCACAGTAGTTACTATACTCAATTAGTCGATGTGCACTACAGGCATCCCTGAATGTAGTCATAACTTCACCATTGATCGTTTTTAGGTCATTAAAGCTCCGTGGACCTCTAATATTGTGTTGGAGCAGTCTCAAACAGAAGCATTCAAATTGATTTGAATGCACGGTGTATACCCTGCCCAAAACCCCTGTTTTCTTAACGCACGGATAGCCTGCAACTGGCTTACCATGTAATTGTTGCTTGAAAACCTTAGTTTTAGTGTCCCAAGTATAATAAGGTGGAAATTGAGAGTACAAAAGTATACGTGCAAAAAAATCTGTTTGACACGATTTGAAGAATGCCGTTAGAGTGGTTGAAGGTGGATTTGCAACTCTATCTACTGCAGTACTTTCAGTAAAGTATATCCGCTGTCCATTTTCTAGATGGACTGACAGGTGAATTACTGGAGGATTATGTACATGTATGTGAATGTTAAGTATTCTCCAAATGGCTTCATTGGTTGATATGTAACGTCCCGTTTTGTATCTCTTAACTTCATCATGAGCATTAATTTCAATTGTGAAAATAACTTGATCACTAACTTTATTTACATATTCACAAATGTATTTAATTGATTTCACGTTGTTGCAATATTGAACATTAGCATGTTCATCAAAAATCTTACAAGGCAGTTTATTAGGTGGTACAACCCATCGGTTGTCTACATGAACTGTTTTGTTGCCAGGTAGGGTAACTGTCGTCTCAACACCTCCAGCAAAAGGAGAGAGTCGTCGATATTGTGGGTAGCCATTTGTATCCAACTGAGTTTCACTCAAGAAGTGTTTGGGATATCTCTTACTGCAGTGCCCATCTTTGAAACAGGGTGAACATTTGTTCATGTTTCCACATAGTCGATAAATCATATAGTGCCTAATGATATCATGTAAAACAGGATCTTCCACTGGATCCGGAATTTCCGCACTGATAACTGAATCTATGTCAGAGAATCTCAACTTTTGTTGAAGCCAAACCAGACAATGGGCGTGCGGCAATCCTCTTTCCTTCCACCTAACAGTATACATTTATGCTTTGACCACTCCGAAAATTTTTCATTTCGTTAGGAGTTGGATAAGGATACCTAGCTTTAGATGGAACACTCTTGCTATGCGGTCATGGCGATCATGTGGTGTTGATTCAGAAGGAGTTCATTCACAATCTCAGGCCACTTCGGATTGCAGCTAAAAGTTATTAAAAAACCTGCAGTTCCATGTTTTCTCCATACACCATCGCATCTTGTGTGCGTTCATGCATATAGCGAGGTATCCCAGTAAATGTTACTGGTAGGATTGTCAGTTGGCCAACATTTTCAGTATTGCCATCAATACTTAATGCGTCCCTCAAGTGATTGTAATCAGCAACCCTTGGCTCCCTTTGATGAGTCTTAATGTAAGTAAGCCTTTCATGCTCTATTTTCGCATACATACCAACTATGTACAGTTGGAATAGCTTCCTACATTTAAGAAGCATGTTAAAACTTCCTTCACGGACCGTAATCATATATGCATAGAAATCATTATAAGAAATATTCTTTACTTCTACTAATTGAGTGGTATGATGATTTGTTTTCCAAAAAGTGAAGTGATACCCTTCCTCAACTGCCCAATGAATGATCGGATACTGTAAAACGTCATATGTCCGATTTGTTTCAGAGATGAGTTGAAGTTGTTTGTTTCGGAGATGCAAAATTACGTCCCAATAATAGAACTCCTGACCAACTATTACAACAGCAACATCACATGCCTCGGGAACATTGAAACGTCATTCCTGTATATAATTTCTAATTACCGATGTTTACAAATTCATTTGTCATTATTCATTTTGATTTTGTATAGTTAACATATTGTAAAATTATTTAAAAGGCGTGTCTAAATGATAACATTATTATTTCAGCACGGTCCGTTAGGTAAAATAATTTCCTTTAAAAAAGTGTATATATTTTAATTACCGATGTTCACAAATTCTGTATTCATTATATATTTTGTTTTTGTATAGGTAAGCATTTTGTAAATATAGTTATAATGGTTTTCTAAACATAATAATATTTTAATTCTAAGAATCAAAAGGATTTAAATCCACAAATTTAAACATTTCCACCCTCATAACTTCAGTCATGTCAACACCATTATTTTAGCACGGTTCCTAGCATAAGGAAAGATAATACCGAAAAGTGAAAAATACTTATTAATGTAAGGAAAACGCATTAACGTTAATTCTATTTGTTAACATAACAAAAGAAAAATAACCAGAAAAGAAAAATATTGAATTAATGAGGTAGGGGTTGGGTTTGAATGGGCTGATAAAATGACAACTTGATGCCTACTCTTGCCTATTGTTTATTTTTTGTTGTTAGTTTTCAACATATTCATAAAAGAATCAACGTATTGATTTATTCACGAAATTCGAATCTTGTTTGTTTGTTTGTATTTTGTTTGGTGAAGAATAATACGACGATATCTTTTGTTTATTAAATTGCTAGGTAAATGTAGAGAATACTTAACTAAGCTCCCACTCCCATGTTAAGAATGAATTTCTAAATAGTAACGTTAGCGTGTGAGTAGGGGGTGATGTTGTAAACGACATCTGGGATTGTTTCCAAAAAATCAACCTTTCAAAAAAAGAAACAGTATACATTTATGCTTTGACCACTTCATAAAAAAGAAACCGTTCGCTTCAAATTATGTAGAAGAACCAAGTTGTTTTGTTTGTTTTGTAAATAAATAAAACGTATAATTATGTTTAGTTTATAAAAATGGAAACAGTTCGGTTCAAATGGTGTAGAAGTACCAAGTTCTTTTGTTTCTTTTATAAATATGTAAAACGTATAATTATTGCAATATATCGATTCTTGATTTGTATAGTTAGTAACAGAATTGATATAAAAATAAATAAGAAAGAAACAGTTCGGTTCAAATTCTGTTGAAGTAACATTTGTTTTATTTTTTGTAAATAAAGAAAACGTGAGTTTATTTGTTTATCTTATCATTATTTTTTATAATTTATCTTTTAATTTAGATTTTTATTTGTTACAATAAAATATCAAGACTTGTCAACCTTTTTTCATGATAAGGTGTTTAAAGTCAAGGATCGATGTTTTTTGTTTTTTTCATAGCCTTTACTTGTAGGTAAAATAATTCTGTTTAAAAATGTATATCATTTTTATTGTAATATTATTTCCCAGTAAAAATTAACTCCTCATTAAAAATTGCCGCCGTCGAGAAGGATTTCTCCCTCACTGACTGAGCATTGAGGAGAATTTGCCAGTAAAAATAAATTGTTATGGTATCTGTAGTTCATTATATTGATAAGTAAAAGTGCAGAATTGTTAACTAAGCTCCCCTGCCATTTTAAGAATTGAGTTCAAAATAGTAACGTTAGTACGTTGGAACATCAAGTAAAAACCAATTACAATGTTCTGTTAGTGTATTAATTGAAAGAAATTGAGTCACGTGTAACGAAAGTACATGCTATATTAGGCACGTAAGATAAATAAATGTTGTGTAATAAATAAAATTTTGAAAACAAATATTTGTGTAACGAAAAGAAATGGTATTTTAGGTAAGTAGTATTGAAAATACATGTTATATTAGGCATATAATATAAATGTATATTGTGGAATAAATCAAAAAATAAAAACAAGTCTAGCGATCTTAAAACCGTAATGAGATTATTTTTAATTAAAATATTCTTATTATGTCATGTGTATTTTCAATGTAACAATAGAGCATGTATTACTTGTCTTAAATAAAAAATATTCGTATTATCTTATGTTTATTTTTAATGTCATATAATTAAGAAGTGTACTTAGTTATAGTGTTTATTTTAATATATTTGGTTATTCCGTAACATAATAATGTTATAAATACGGAATAACAGAATTGTAATCGCGTAATATGTAATCGGAAATGTTTCTGTTTATGTGACTTTGTAATCTGTGTAATGTTCATTGGCTGTGAAAATATAAAAACATTTTTTTCGAAACATTTAAAAAGATGAATACCTAACTTTAAAAGGAAAACACAAATGTTGGATGACCTGAAACAAACGAAAAGTGTTAAGGGAAATGAGTAAAGGCGATTAGCTGAAGAGATTGTAGTAGCCATTTTTAATCGGGGAAAGTATAAGTTAATATGTTCGTTAGATGTATTTTGTAGGAACCGGATGTAGAATAACTCTCGTTGTAATAGGCAGAAATAACGTAATCCGATATTCTCGACATTCAGCGGAAAGTGAAGGAGCGTCTATTAAATTTGTACCGAACGTATTTTATTATGTATTTAATTAATGGCATATGAACAGCAAATGATAAGATATACGTTTTTTTAAAGTATCCGGTGTAGATGGAGACGGTGGTAGTAGTAATATATTAGAGGAAAAGGGTTTTGCTACCACCTATATGGAGCATGGTGTGGTGAGAGTCTACGGTGGTAAACAAAAGTATATTTAGTGTTAGATGGAGAAAATAATCAAAAGTTTACTAATAACACGCTCGAGTGAATAAACGTAATATAGTGATGAGTTTAGTAGCTTGTGATGCGTGTGGTCATTTTCCTTTTCTTCAAAATGGTACAGGGAAAAATCGTCTTAACGTTATTTATTAGATAACAATTTAAATTTTCTTACCATCAATAAAATTGCCAGCTAAATATCTTTGAAATAAATAAAACGAACGTCACTTTTATGTCGATGACGACAGAATTCTATTTATCGGGTTATATTCGATTTTAGAACAATTCATTTTGAAAAATAGAAATTCTAAATTTTTGGGGAACAGCGACATCAGGTTTCCAGCAATTACTTTTGGTGATGGGTATGCAAGGTGATAACGTACGTATAAACGAATATACAAGCGTATTATCATAGAAATAGAAGTTAATATATAAATAAAAATGCGTAAAAAGTACAATTTACATGAACCAAAGGTTTGCATAATTAGCACTAACGAATGATGAAAGAGAAGACTTCGATTGAAAGGTTGATAAATGTCTTTATTATCGAAGCGTTACTATTTTGTATGCAGTTATTTTTCTTTGTCTACCTCCTTCTCTCTCTCTCTCTCTCTCTCTCTCTCTCTCTCTCTCTCTCTCTCTCTCTCTCTCTCTCTCTCTCTCTTATTGCTACAAACAACTGTATTGGAGTTTACGATATAATTACTAATTTTTGGTATTTACTGATCGTGTTTATTTTCAAATAATGATATCGCATTGCAGCTGGTCAATTGTCTACTCTTGTTTGTGCGTTTGAAAGTTGCAAAGCGAAGCAATGTGATCGCTTCCAATATTGTTAAAAATTAAAGTCTTGCAGGATAGGTCAAGGAAAAAGATGACGGGTCGATTGTAAGCTTTCAGAATGAATGCGTCCATAAAACTGTTGTAACTTTGTTTATATACAGACCTTATTCCCTTTTACACCTCTACTGTATTGGCCCTTATTGTACTCTGCTTGTGTCCAGATATGAAAGTCTGTAAACTTCCTTTAATTGTTAGGCGTGACGTTGGCTCTCATAATAATGAATCACGGAGCCAATATGTTCGTTGAGGATGCCACGTCACATAAGACTAAAAAATCACTTGTTTTTCTTCAGTTGGTGGATTTCTCTTGAATTTGCCGAAGCATCTTCTTCCACAGGTGTATTTACAAATGAAGACACGAAAGCACAAAAAAGATTTGTAATGGCTTACTCTTATTTGTCGACATTATCTTACCCCCACACTCATTTCTTTATTGCCGTCGGTGCCCGGCTATGCCTCACCAGTAGAGTGAGCTGGCAGGATGTCTTTGCGACTAGGTAGCAATCTTCGCTCTCACGTTGATCGCTGATAGTGTTTCTTAAAATTGTCTATGTTGTCGCACATTCTTCTCCAAACAACAGCTGAGAAACGTTTATTTTTCAATTCAATCCTTACTCCTGATTTTATCAATCCACTATAACTAAAATGCCTCCCGTTGTCATAGTCAAGGCCGACTACTTGATATCACCCCAGCACCATTATGATCTATATTGTTAGCAATACTATTATAACTCTCTTTGTCTCCACGCGGGTAATCTCGTTATACACCCATTACAAAAATGAAATCCTCAGATTGTCAAATAATTGTTGCTTATCTGACGTCGCAATTTGTCTAAAAATTGGATCTCACCCATTTCAAATGAATTGGTTCAAAATCGAATATAACGTAATAAATAGAATTATGTAGTCGTTAACTTTAAAATGATATTATTTCTATTTATTTATTTATTTATTTAAAAAATAGCTAGCTGAAAATTTATTTTAGGAAAAAGAAAGAGACTAATTATTTTAAACGATTTAAATTGTTACAATTCATGAAGACGTCAAAACTGTCATGTTATCTCTGCAACACAGCTGCTCTGTGTAAGAGTGTGTAATGTAGGATATATTTAGTTTAATTTAGTTTTATGATAGGAGGCAAAGAAAGGATGGAAGCCCTTCGTAAAAATTCAGATGCTGTTACATTCTAACAATAGGTATTAGACGTCAATGAAAAGAAATTCTATAAATTTCAGCTTTTGGGGGGGGGGGGATTTTAAAGGGTTTTAGGGGGGGGGCATAATATAAGAATACCCGTCCATTTTAAAATTTAAATATTTTAGATTTGCATTAAATTTATTTGAACTTCAATTTCTTTTTAAAACACTTTCAGCTTAAGTCTTGAACTTTAGACATTTTCTAGAATCAAAATTATGTACTGCATTTTGATCAAAATTGGAATAAGGATTATATCTGACCTGTTTGTGGAATTAATTGTACACGTTCATGGACTGGTACTAGTCTAGCTTATTTATAAATGACAAGTATGTTTATGGTAAAAAGAAAAAGAAGGCGATGGCTAAGCAACAATGGAATTTCTACGGGTTTATGTTAGGAGATTTCTTCGAATACGAAAGATAAACAGTAGTAGTAGTAGTAGTAGTAGTAGTAGTAGTAGTCTGTCGAAAATCGACATAATATGATGGTATCCCGTTTTGTGCTTGTAGATAAGCTATTTAATCGCTTTAGGAGAGCGATTCTCTATCATCCTCACCGCTGTCAACAGACGATGCAAATGCGAGTTGCAATTATCGTGCACGCATCCATCTCCTCGATGCTAGCGCAGAACATTGAACGCATTTTCTACATGTCACTCACCAAATCACACAGTTGCAGGGTTGGTGGTTTTCTGACCTTTATGTAGCGATGTTGCATTTGTTCAGCTGAAGCTGATGGGATCCATTCATCTTCTGAAGTTCCCTATTACTGATCTAATATTTGCAAGCAAAAAGCGTCATATACGTCTTCACACAAACACACACACACTATTGAATATGAATTGGCTAGAATTACCCCTCATGTATGAAAAAACAAAATAGTTCATCTTAGTGTCTTTGAAACCGCTCTATTGGATTATGATAATATGCATTGTGGTGGGAGATTTATTTTACTAATCAATAATTTTACCGAGATTTGTTTTTAGTAGAATCTTTAAATTATTGGGGCATTGTTGTTATTTGATTTGTATTTTTTACTTGGAACTTACGAAAGTTTTTTTTCTGGAGATAAGCCACTGTATAAACATGTTTATGGATCACTGTATGACTAAAATAAATGCTGCTTTTAAATAACTGTGAAGAAAAATAACATTATGTGTGTTCTTTAACATTTGAACATGAATTAAAATTATTTTAAATCGGCAAAAGTACATGCATTAAAATATTTTTATGTCTTTCTGAATAGCTAATTTTTCCCTGCACTATGTTTATTTTTAATGGAAAAATGTATTATCATTTCGAAAATACTCATTCAGTAATAAATAGAATTACTTGATTTCTTAAATCTATTTACAAGCTTGTCTTAATGAAATGTTGGAAGCGGCCTTCAGAATACATGAACATTTGCTTATTCTTATTCAATTCTATAGTTATTCTAATTAAATGTTATTTCCCCTCTAAATCCCAATGAATATACAGTCATCTGTAAAAATATATACAATTTTGATTTACATTCATCAGAAACTTTAGATATTTCCTAAAAGTTGGAGGTTGCTGAGAAAAGGAAAATATTAGTGTTAATCAGGTCCGAAAAAAGGCATTGTAGCAATAGTAATTGTATTGTGTGCGAATATTTCTCCGTCTATAAGCGTGTTTTGTCTAGCGAGTAACAAGTTAGCCGTTTAGGATGGTTGTCATAGCAATTGATATTGTGCTTACATTAGTTATTTTGTAATTGTTAGTTGTTTAGTGAATAGCAATTTAGCAGGTTCTTTTCTATTTAAACTTTGCTTGAAAACAAATAACATAAATAAATTAGATGAATTTTAAAAAAAAACACTGTCCATAACAGGGTTATAAATGTATTTTTAAAGGGAGTGGAAATTTTCGGTTTATTTCTTAGCAGGTAGAAAATGTATATCGTTTACTAAAATGAGTCTTCTCGTATTCATTCTAGCATTTTGAACCACGATAAAAGCGAAGTATATTGTTGTCCTAACTCAGAGGAGGTGGGAATTTCTATTTTTGTTCCCAAATGTGAGCTGGATTTCCCTATTCAAAAAACTGACCATGTGTAGGAAAGGAAGCAATTAGAAGCCGGTTTGAGATTGGCCGATATTATTCCACATTGTACCTATTATTAGTGATATATAGAAACAAGTAAAACAACAAAAAAAATACTACAGAATAGGGTCCCAAACTTTTTCATACGTAAGATAAGTTATTCTTATTCTGTTAATTCCCGGCTTTTTAGGTTGGAGGAAAAGTTCAGTATCTCTTCTGTTTAAGGAGAAGTCATTTTTTTCATAATGTATTGCGCTTTCTTAAAACACA
Organism: Sepiola atlantica; assembly: GCA_963556195.1. Classification (NCBI taxonomy): domain Eukaryota; kingdom Metazoa; phylum Mollusca; class Cephalopoda; order Sepiida; family Sepiolidae; genus Sepiola; species Sepiola atlantica. The sequence continues at coordinate 115,945,029 of OY744517.1, read as the reverse complement.
AGTTCAGACTTTTACTGAATTATTTTACTAATCAAAATCCTATTTAGGAACAATAATCTATTTACAAAAAAATAATTTACCTGTGAAATTAAATCCACGAAAATACATCTCGATTTCTTCGCAAACAAAACAGACATTTTTGTGAATTACTTAATTCTACTAACCGCAAATAATTTATTTACAAACAAATCTATTTATGAAATCATATCCACCAGAATGATTTTCCGTCTTTTAGAAAACAAGTCAGACATTTTAATTAATTACTTCTTTTACTTTAAACTATTTTGTTGTAAATCATGTATTATTAAAACAACATTAACATAAACTTAACTTCCGGAATACGACTGGTATGGACAACTAATATATATATATATATATATATATATATAGAGAGAGAGAGAGAGAGAGAGAGAGAGAGAGAGATTTTTAAATTAATTAATTAATTTATAAACCAATTTATTGCATACAGATTTTTATAATTAATTTACAAATTTTTTTTGCGTGCACAAAAGTTAGACATTGACGTGCGTTTCTGGCTATAAGCCGTCATCGGCATGCCTCACCGGGCAGGGATCGAACCTCTGATGTTAATATTCGTAGACCAGCGTTCTAACAACTAGATCGAAATGACCTGCCTATTTGTGTACTTCTTCCCGCCTATATTGTTAGGTAGATTATTCGTTATTGTTTTTGGATTCGATGATTGTAAGACAATACATATTATCTGATAATATTAGACCGTACGAAAAGTTATGAGCATTTGTTTATTTATAAGTATAAAATAATATACTCGCCTAACAATCGTTTTTATTTGGTATTTACGTGGCATTATAGCCTTTTTAATCATATTCTAACCGATGCTTTACAACTCTAATTCTATATCTTTTTATAGTTCGTAATGCGAAGCTCACGGGTCAACGTTTCTCGAGGCACCACCAAAAATCGAAACAACACGAAACTCACTGCGAAAGTTAGAAACGTCGGGCTGGCCTTTTAGTAAATTTAGCGTGTATTTAAATGCAGAATAATTAACAGAGTTTTATCTCCATACTTTAACAATAGTTCCTAAGCCTTTAAACTGGCTTTAAACTTATAATGTCCTTAACATGTTTCAAATCGTTCTTACGTTTTAAATCAATATTAAAAGTTACCTTACAGATTTCTGTCTCACTGTTAGTCGTGGGTTTGCTTGCACACCCATCTCCGTTGCTGGCTCGTGATCGTAGTGGAGTTCCTGTCTTGTGGGAAAACTCTGTCCTCATGCACGGGAGACAAAAACGTTCGAAGGCAAGACTTTTGAGAGAGATTCTATTTTATTTCACACTTCAATCGGAGAGATTTCCACTCGTCGGTTCCTTCATTCACACTCTCTTTTACTTTCGTACTGTTTGTGGAATGTGAGGGATGCAATCGGCTTTATTCTTGTCTCGTTCTTGGGATCTTGCTCTGCGTCTTAGCCCATATCTGGCGATGTCACCCGGACTCTACGCATTGCAGAGCTCAGTCAATGGACGTCTGTCCATCTCGTGCCTCCATGGTGAACTGTCTAGAAAGCTAATGTCTCACCAATGATCTGTGACGTCAGAGCCCTTTGACTCTTCAACCAATGTAATAACAGAACTCAATATCGCTTTTGTGTCTTACCTTTTTGATCCGAGTGTTTTATCTCGGCCAGCTCACATCCAGTGTGCTATGATTCTTAGAATGAATCACCGTGGGAACATTTTTGTTTGTCCCAAATTATATATGCACCTATTTTGCACGCCATCCTATTTCTTTCACCCAGTTCATAATTCATACGAGCTAACTTTACACGTTTTCAGAATACAGGGCCCCTCATGATATAACATTTATGTCAATTACAATCAAATTTTCTACATAATTGTTATATCTCTGATTGATTTAGGATTTGACTACACAGTTTACCTTCAAAAGATCTTTTACAATGATGATATGTTTTATTAGTAATTTAATAATCATGATGTTATTATTGGGAATATTAATATTTATTTTATTTTTATTTGTGAAATGCATGTGTAAACAGTTATAACATTATTTTATATTAATAATATGTTTACTAATAAGACAAAATGTATTATTAGAGAAGGTAAATCATTATAAACCGGATAATTACAGAGAATGAGTGTTTATTGTCACCGATTTCATGATCACTGACATAAAACTCGTTCAGCGATGATGGCATCATTGAATAAATAGATTCATACACAAGTTATTCAAGTGTAACATCAGCTAACATCACCTGGGTAACAATAAATGTAACTCGTACGTGAGAAAATCTAGCCTGATCCCATTACTTTGACGTAGAAAAAAATCAAAAAACATTTCGCAAGGGAAACTTAGGTTCAAAATGCAAATGAATTCCACGCATGATTTCATCTTGGAATGTAAAATCCGGAGAAGCAGCAATCAAAGCGCTCAATGCCCTTAAGGAGGAGAAGGGCACCTATTACAAAATAATTCGGGAAAAATAATGTTCATTTTTCAGCCATCTTTTAAATACACACACACACACACACACACACATATATATATATATATATATATATATATATATATATATATATATATATATATATATATATATATATATGTTTATATATTTATATATAAATATATATATATTATGTATTTAATAAATACATGTATGTGAATATGCATACATATATGTATGTCAATACATATATACATACATATGTGAGTGCATTTAAAAACGGGTCATTATTATGTATACAGAGATAGGGAGACAAATAACAGAGGGGATACTGAGTTATATTAATATATATATATATATATATATATATATATATATATATATATATATATATATATTAGAAGAAAACAAGGGAAAAGGCTAATTAATTACACAAAACTGAAACTCATTCTTTTCGTTATTAAACGTGTTCGCTCTTTTACTTTTTTTTACATTTAGAAGCACTGTTTTATATGTTGTTAAATATATACTTTTTCCCCTATTGGGGAATGTGAATTTTCGAGGGGCCTACCCTCTTAATCATTTAGTTACGAAATGCGAAATCCAGAGATTAATCTGCTATTTTGAAACGCGTACATGAGTTAAGTGACTTGCATTCGTTACAGAAATAAGTCTCAACTGTTGTTTTATTCTTCCGTGTTTTTATGTCTAGGTAAAATTCAAAATATATTTGATAATGACGTATCTATGTATGCATCTTATATTAAACATTATTAGGGAAACAAAAACCCATAACAAATAAATTACATAAAACTGTAACTCACTTCTAGGTTTATTAAACCGGTTCAGCTTTTTCAGGAATAGTTTAGATGCACGGTTTAATATATTGTTATATTTGTATTGTTTTTTTTCTTTTTCATTAGGTAGTGAGATTTTTCCAGTAACCTTCGCCTTTTATGGCGCAGTTACGAAATGCAAAATTCGGTGCATATATATGTTATTTTGAAACGTGTACATGAGTGAAGTAACTTGCAATCGTTAAAAAATGGATTTCAACCGCTTTGGGGCGTAGATATTTTTGTCAAAGTAAAATTTCAATGAGATGTGCTCCGACGAACTTCATGCGCTGGTGCCCTTTCAACGTAAGAACATCCGACCAACCCGATAATCAGCTAAATTTCTACCACTTCAATGTAAAGGTCTCCAGATGCCGGAAGACTTTCTACTTTAATAACATAATTCCTCAAACTGCTAGTCTTTAGAATCTCTACCGTGATCCCTGTTTCTCTAACTGTACCAATATGCAGAAATTTAAATATAATGTAGACAAACATCTCGGTGCACAATGCCACACTTAGGGTGCCCATATACATATGGCATCTAATTCACAGTAGAGTCTCGGTGGCAATGTGCTTTGTTTAATAAAGTATTCACGTATATCTCTTTTATCAAACATTATTATATGAAATAAAAAAAAATAATTACAGGAAATGTAAATCAGTCCGGCATTTGGGAGGGGGGGGGCATTTTATATGCACGTTTTATATTGTTTAATTTTTTTTCCTGTGAAAATGTTCGAGGAACCTTATGCTTTTATCTATTATTTACGAAATCCTAATAAATGTTTTTTTCGCCATTGGAGAAGTTACATTTATCATTTTGTTACGAAATTCGATATTCAAGAAAGATTTATCCGTTATGAAACGCATACACGTACTCAGTACCTTGCATTCGTCAAAAAATGGATCTCAACTGTTTTTTTACTTGATTGATTATGTATGTCTAAGTAATGTTCAAAATACATTTCATTGTAAAGTATCTATGTATTCCTCTTTTATTAAACATTATAGGGGAAAATAAAAACAAATTTATTATGACAAACTGCAACTCACTGCTTTTCATAAATATATATATATATATATATATATATATATATATATGACAAAGATGTCATAGTTTTCTTGAAGCATTGTGCGTAATATGTAAGAAGTTGTGTTTGAAGACTATGAGGGTCTATTCAATATATATATATATATATATATATATATATATATATATATCACGTGATAATTTCTGATAGTTGTGGGAATAAAGCGAAAGCGTGCGGTGTCTTGGTTGACTCTGTGAACCGGTTTCGCGCCCTGTGACCGTCTGAAATTATCAATTCCTACACTAAGCTTGAAACGACGGCGTATGTAAGTAAAAATAATTTAATATTTATTTACTAAATATTATTATGATAAAGCCCTTTTCAGAAATTTAAGTTGGGCACTGTTCGGAGAGAGTAAAAACAGACTGTCACTTAGCTATAAGCAAGATTCCGATAACGTTCGTCGAACTCTCTAGACTGTATGCTGTTTACTGCCCGCTGGATTTAGGCATAACTATAACTTAATTTCTTCTGTATCTCTAAATAATTTATGATGGCCGTGGGGATAAAGCGAAAGCGTACGGTGTCTTGGTTGAATGTGGATCAGGTTCGCGCCCTGTGATCGTCTGAAATCGTCTGTAGGTATAAATCATTAAATATTTACAAATAATAATAATATTAATTATTATTATTATTATTATTATTATTATATATATATATATATATATATATATATATATATATGCAGTTATTCTATATTTTAATATCGTATATATTTTAATATTATACAAACGTGACGCCGTAATGAGAATCAATATACAATTTAGACAATTGACGTTATTATTGTTATGGGTGTACCTGCGACGTCATATATTGTATGACCTCTAAGGAAGGTTACATAAAACGTAATAAAACATTCGATTGTCACAGCTTACATAAGTTATTATTATTGTGTACTCAAAACATATGGTTTTATTTTAAGAATTTTTTCGTTGCTATTAAACAATCTGACACTGTATTTCTCTCTTTCTATTTCATGCGTCAAAATGGAATATTTTCAATGTTACGGTCATAAAATTTGTATTAACAAGACACATTATATTAGTAGAGTTTTACATTTTTTACACACGTCTTAGGAATTGCTAAAACAGGTTGCTTTTTGTTAATGCACGCAATGATTATAATAATCCGATATCAACAAAACAATATAACATGATTGTGTGAGAGCCTCCATATTCGCACATTGAAGTCCGGAAATGCAGATGCTGACGTTTATCGGTGCTTATCTTCTCTTTTTTTGCATCTATGAAATCCCTGTAGAAATTACTACCAGCTACATAAATAAAAACAATACCGATTTCCATTTACTATGGTCGCTGTTGGAGCAATAACTATTTTCATTGTCCATTAGGGACATGGTCCTGTTTACCAGACGCACGTGAACTGATAACACAGTACATCAACTGAGCAAGATATTTTATTGTTGAATTTATTGTTCCAAAGTGATAGGCGAAAGTAAAAGTTATTGAACTTATTTTGATGGAGAAATTACTCGTTTGTATAACAAGCATGAAACTGCGCCTGAATTGTGCTAAAACAACACACGTACATACAGACACTAGCGCATACATACATACATACATACATATATATATATATATGTAAGGTGAGTTTGAATTACCTATTAGACACTATCCCCGAGTGTCTTCAGTCTCTCTGTACAAGGGTTTGTCAGGACAACCTGACATGAGGATACTTCACCCGACAAGTAAACCCTGACTAAATATTTAAGTATTCGCAGCACAAATAAGTTCTCTTCAGCACGAATATACACTTCATTATACAAGGAATAGTGCATCTTCTCTCAGTGATGTAACCTCAAGTAGCAACACTTAGCTGGATATTCCACCAGACTAGATGAATTATTGTCCTAGAATCCGGTAAGCCCAAGAGACCACAAAAAAGATATACTACAACATTGTTAACTGGTCAATTGGGGAGAGGAAAGTTAATGTTCTGTACTTCTTTACTAACTCAACGTTTGAGAAATAAAGAAGAACTTTAATAAAATATTCGAATATCTATGTATCTCATATAGAGATTAAGTGTAATCCCCAGGAAGGAGCCCCTTGATTTCTGTGAACTTCGACTGAAGTAAAAAGAAACAATATAGATTTTTATGTATGTATCAGAGAGGATCGTTAAGCCTCAGCGTTCTGCTAGAAGTAAGAAATTTACCTATTTAATTCTAGTCGAACCTTAAGGTTTATCAACCATCTCTGATTATACACAGACACAGACACAGACACACACACACACACACACACATATATATATATATATATATATATATATATATATATATATATATGTCGTAAATTCTTTTTACCTTAGATCTATTATATATATATATATTTATATATTTATATATGTGTGTGTGTTGTGTGTGTCTTATTGAAGAGCCTAAAACAGAGTGAAACGTACTTGAGTATATAACTTCTTCTCTGTGGCTGTCATGGTGTGTGTATGCTGCAGTGTAAGTCAAATTGTAAAAGAAAAAAAAAAAATATATATATATATATATATATATAGCTTCCATCAATACAGGCAGAGTTTCGACTTTATGGTATGTTCAGAATAGACATTGAAGTCGAGGATTAGTTCTTGTTAGTCTGTTTAGCGGCAAATCCATCTTACTGGAGTTATTTAATTCTTGGACACAATACACATTGTAAACAATTTAATGTATATGATTAATTAAATACAAGTTGCTATTGAACCGTTGTAATTGGGGACTGTGCTTACACGTTTTTCAACAGAAATAGTTTCTTAAAGACCAGAGTATATCCGATGATCTTAACTCAGTGTGGCATATTTCATAAACATATCGGCGGTGATGTATATGTTGGAAACCCAGTAAAAGTAGTTATTGTTGTAGACGTATAAGAATAATGAAAAAATCTAATGTTGCATATTTGCTGTAAGCCGTAGACGTAGTGATGTGTTGTTATTATAGTAGGCAGTGGCGGGTGTGCTTGAAAAGCAGTAAGAATAGTTTTCGTTGTAAATGTATAAAGATAAGGAGAATTAAACTAACCTTTCAAGGAAATATATAGCTTGCTTTCTATAAGTAAGTATGATGTTAAAAATATAAAGTAAGATCTATAGTATCATTCAAAATAAAGGAGATTTTTGTTTGACAAATAGCATTAGTTGTTTTTTTAATATTTGTTTCTTAGTGTGTTTCAATGTTTGGTTCTTGTTTTTAGAAAGTTTTTTATTCTTGGTAAACGTTTCTGTCTAGTCGGCTTGCTGGTATGTGTTTTAAAAGATGGGCAATTAGCATTTTTAGAGTAATTGAAGTGAAGACATCAAAATAAGCTTACCAAATAAAGAGAAATGCAACCGGGTAGATTCGAGACACAAAGCTGTCGGGTAACAGCCGAACGCGTTGACAGATGAAGCCTGAGACACATCTTAAAGATTCTCGAGCGTAAATGTCAAGTTATATTAACAAAATAGCGTAAACAGATAAAATATTGGAAGAGCAACGTCACAAATTCTATCCTAGCAATGAACTGTTAACAGTGTTTGATTTAACGCATATTGTAAATGAGAAACGTTGGTGCATTACGTGAAAATAGAAAATATTAAAATATGTCGTCATCTCAGCAGCGACATTAATTGAAAATGTCGCTGGATATCGACGACTATGCTACCAACAGTAGTAATGTTCGTTGTGTTGTGGTTATGTGAGATCGAAAGTGTTATGAAAATAATTTTATGAATGAGTGAATCTGACCTGTTAAAGAGCAGGTCGACTTCAGATTAATATTTGTTTATTAAAAAATTATTCTATTTGTATGTTATTGTTATCAACTCTCATTTTTATATTAATTGTGTTTTTAGAAGGTAGCTGAATTATATATTATGAGCTATAAGTAACAGGAAACATTTTTGACATATTGATAGTAAAACAAAGACAAGGCATATCAAAGGTATATCAAATTATGAAATTTTGTTAACGATGTAGAGTAGGCGAGTGGGAGTACATATAAGCTACTGGTAAGTTCTCCTCCAACTCCTTCTTAATCTGACCTAAAACTAAAACAAACAATGACCAAGACAAAATATCAAAATCGAACCAATCGATCAAAGTAAGATGTTGTTTTCTAATAACAGAAACCAATAGTTGCGAGAAAATCACTAACTAAAAAGATTGGTGTAAGTGCATTTTGTTCAAAAAGCTATCGAGAACGAACATAGGAGGAGAAATCTTTTTACTTAATAATTTACAGATAGATAGATAGATAGATAGATAGATAGATAGATAGATAGATAGATAATTTGAGGATTTTAAGATGCACGACAAGCGCATAACAGTCAAACGGGTGCTTGTATAATAAAAAGCCGAAAAAAAGTTTTTTTGTCTTTTAGTGTTGGAGAGGTAAATAAGGGGCAAATAACTCTTACCACAAATTTTAAGCAAGATTTTCCAGTAATCAAAACTGATGGTTTTATTTGGCGTTGCACATGTGGCTACTGTGCAAGGAGAACGTCGATTAGACATAAAAGGGTTAGGGTTTAGGGTTAGGGTTAGGGTTTAGGTTTAGGGTTAGGGTAAGGGTTAGGGTTAAGGGTTAGGGTTAGGGTTTAGGGTTAGGGTTAGGGTTAGGGTTAGGGTTAAGGTTAGAAAAATATTGTTCGAAAGCTAGAGCTGTTGTGAAGAGTTACCTACCCCTTATTTACCTCTCCAACACTGAAAGACAAAACAAACTTTTTTTCGGCTTTTTATTATACAAGCACCGTCAAACGCAATAAATAATAGACTGTCATTTAGAACTGATTGTCCATGAACATATGGCATAACAACTAAAACAATGGTTTATAATCAGTTGTATGCCACAGTCTTCTGGGGGTTGAAGGTTTAAATCTTACTACAGGTGATAATAACTAAAAGAGACATAAAAATTAACGCTTCTACCCGGCCATGGCTGACAAAATGAGAATAATCTACCCCCGTGGATTAAATAAGGTTCAGTTCGATATACCGTATCTATTTCTGAGTTCGACTATTAGGCTCCCAATTTCGAAATGATTCGCTTCAAGAAGGTCGGAGGTTACATAAATATAAATGTCAATAAGAGGTTCAGGGCTGGGAGCAGGAGTATATACGGGCACTATCGTTGCTCCCAGTGAACGTCATGTGCGTAGAGGGTTAAAGACTATAAGTTTACCGAAAAATGTATCTCCATTAATGTCACTTTAATTACACCCCCACCCAATGCTGAGTACCTACTTCGACCCCACTCCCAAAATTGAATACTATAAAATGTAAAGAACAAAAAAGGTACTATAGATTTAATGGACTCGGCGCAAAAGAATAGAAGTTTCTTTTAAATTCTGGCAACACCGAGTCTCTCTGCTGGTGGTCTATATAGTTGATATATTGTAAGTTAAGAATAAACTTATAATATATATCATCTCCGAAGGCAAAGTAATTAATAGTTAATAGTCGAAAACTCGTAAACAAAAAGTAAAAACAATAAATAAATAAATAAATAATAGCCTACGCAATAAAATTAAATTTTCTACCGACCCGTATACTTTTAACGTGTGGAAACTGTTTGGAAGGTTTTTATTTCAGAAATTGTATTTCTATGAAAGTTGTCTTATCGACATTATACGAGAAATAACAATGGCCGACGAGATCTTCGCTTAACTCGCTAAACTTAGGCGATGTGGTTTTACGAGAGGTTTTTGGATGGGGGGGGGCGTATTTCCACTTAGGGTCAGTGGTGGGTAAGTAAATTTTTAATATGTTTTTAGTATGAACTGCCTCCTCCCCAGTTAAGCGATCATTCTGGCGGACATTTTGGCTTTCGTGTGTCGATAAGAAGGCGTTTCAGCTAAATAAAATTGTGAAATAAAAAAATTCTTACGAACAGTTACCACATGTTAAAATACAAGGATCAGTAGAGAAGTTAATTTTACTACGTTTGCTATAAATTATTTGTTATTTTCATTTTTTAGTTTACATGTTCTTGACTGTTATGTATTCTTAGTAATTATGTTCTTTTTGGCACACATGAACAACTAATTCCGTCGAGCAAGAGATAATATAACACTAATAAATTGTTTATAAGAGGCATTGTATTACGGTATTAAATGCCCCCTTCCCACAAAAAAAGGTCTTCTTAGCTAACTATGCCACTAACTACCTACGTAATCAATGGTTATATGTTAACTTATTGGATTTATTACGAGTTCAGCTAATCGTATTTAAAGTTCTTTTTCTTGTATTTTTTTTCTAAACGCACATGTATCTCAATGAATAGTTTTGTTTGTTCAAACATATTTTCCTCTTTATTCCAGCATTTAATCTTTTTAAATTTCTTTTCTTTGCTTTGTCATTTCTAAATCGTCCGGGAATTTGACGAGCAATTTTTTACGGTAGTTAATTTGATTTTCAGCTGTTATTCCCATCATTGCTACAGCTTGAGAAAGCATCTCCATGCAAATTCAAGCTGTTATTTTTTTTTACGCGTAATGATTATTTTTTATATAAATGACGAAATAAAATAGAAAATGCTGACCCACGAGTGTAACAAACATTAAATTCCATTATTATTTTATGGGATGAAGCAAAGAAAAAAATGTTAACGACTTCTGCAAGTTTCTGTTGTAAATAATGATCAGCTGGGGGATAGAATTTTGTAAAGCCATTAAAACGAGCCATCGATGCAGGAAGAAGAGTTTTCTTACACATATTCAACGCATGTTTACAACCGCAGATTCTTTATTACCCTATTGATTTTTTTCTTTCAAATTCTAACACTTTATACTTGTGTGCGTCATGCGACGGGTTTCGTCCGTTCGTTGCTCGGTCGATTTGTTACGCTTCACTTTAAAATAACATTTACATCACTAAATGCGCCGATTGAATGGATGCATCTTATTTTAGAATTTAAATGCTTTCCCTGTCAATCGGCCTGCCACGCTTAAGTTGTAAATAGCATGTTGTTACATAAATAGCCGTTGTTTAGATGGAAAAGTTGAAATTACACCTTAAAGGGTGAGAGGTGAGCCCAGAGCGGAAGTCGACGAAACCACGTGACTTCCGGACGGATTTTTTTATCTCTGGTGTGGGGATACTTAAAGCAGGGAAGACGTGTCTAGGGCGCCGTCATCAATGTCGCGCACAATGTAACTTGGTGAAGCGAGACGAGCTATCCGTATATATATCTTTCGCTCTCTCTCACGCGCACCGAAGTATTCCGTTGGTCTGGGATTTTTTCTGTGACTCTTCTCTTTGTAATAAATATTTTATTCAAAATTAAACATCGGCATCCGAGTGATTATACCAAAAGAAAAGCTGGAACCTGAGTTCATTATGACGACAACTCTGGGTGTATAATTGTTTATACATGCACCGGTAAGTTAAATCGTAACATTATCACGTCTAAGTTTGAAAGTATATGCTGGTTGGCATGTCATGATTCAGTTTGAAATATGCATCTCATCGCTAGACAAGGAAGAATGAATAGACGGATTTTATTTTAAACTCGCGTTGCCCGCTAAAATTGATGAAACGCATAAATTCCTGCTCCCACTTTGGAAACTCATATGTATGGTTAATCGAACGGTTACCTTTCTATAAGTATAAATGTTCAAGTTATGAATGAAATGAAGATTTATTTGTTGCTTAAAAGTCCGGTAAAGTCGGTAATTTTATCTGCAACGCTTAAGTTTGAAATAGCATGTTCCTCGTTTTGTCACGCTAAAATTTCAAGCAAACATGTTTGTTGGCATACCGGGATTCAGTTTTAAATATCTATTTAATCGCTAAATGCTGTAGAATGAATATACGCATTTTATTTTATGCGAGCGTTGCCCGGTAAAATTGATGAAACACAGAAATCGTTGCTTCCACTCTTGAAACCCATGTGTATTTTTAATCGAATGGTAACCTTTCTATAAGTATAAATGTTACAGTCATAAATAAAAGAAAGTAAAACGTTTTATTTGTTAGTAATAAGTCCAGTAAAGTTTGTACTTCATCTGCTTTTATTCTATTTATATTATTTTATAATAATTAAGTTTCAAATCGAATCACAGGTTCGTGTACGTTCACGACGCCACGAAGCTGGAAAGACATTTGGAGTCGCTGAAAACGTACACAAGGTAAGACATAAACAACAAATTATGGTTTTATTAAGATTTAAAAAATATTTATTTTTTTCACTAAATTGAATGTTAAGAAAAGTAAGAATGAATCTCAGTTCTTGATTATGTTGTTTATTTGCTTGAAATAAAGAATAGAGTGTTTTACGTACAAATACATGTGCTGTATTGCATAATACTTAAAAACTAGTCATAATAATTAGGGAGATAACTCTACAATTCAATGTGTATGTGTCTGCTAACCTAAACAAATTCAAGTTTATTTTTTAGACTGTTTGGAAGCATTTGTAATGGAAAATCATTTTTTGGCTTTAAAAAAGAAAGAAATCGGAAAAAGATATTAACGAATCGCTCATAAAAAAAGGAGGAAAATAAAAGGAAACGATATCGTGGCGATATTGAAAATGTCTGAAGACGCTGCAATATAGAAAAATGTCTGTTTCAAAACTTACCACTGGTGTCAAGGGTATCAGGTGTAGTAGACGTGAGTTTGAGTGTAAATTCTCCTCCGTCTTCCTCTATTAAGGAGTAAGGATAAACAAAACAGCAAACAGAATTAAATATACAAATACGAAGAGCGATCGCAAGTACGTGTTTCCTTTTTTCAAAACTCGGATCAATATATGAAGCAAAAAATTAGTAGAAACATTATTGTATGTAGTTTTCGTTTATTCAAGTCATTTCTATATGGGAAATCTCACTTTACTTTATTTAAGATTACTCCAATAATCTCAGTAAGACGTTATGTTTTTTGGTTGGTCTGTCATGTTTATGTTTAAAAATAGCGTTTTCATCGTTAAAATGCAAATTGAATGAACGTGTCTTTAAATTACGGCTTCTTATTTTATTTTTGCAGCATTATAATCGTATTTTAAGTCATCTTTCTTAACTCTTAATCATCTGCTTACTGCCTTCCTGGCCATCGGTTTCCACCTCAACAAATCAAAATCGTTGCTAATGCAAAGGAGCTTGGTACTATTGTGGACAACTCCTTCAACCTGTATCGAGATGGTTAGCAAAGCGAGACGGGTTCTTTACCTGAGTCGCAGATCCTTTCTAAACCGCTCCCTTCCACTATACATAACCCTGGTACGGCCCATTCTTTAGTATACCATCTAAGTAACAAATCCCTATCTTCAAAAAGATATCATACACCTGGAGCATGTTCAATGTTTGGCAAACCAGGGTGGTGAAGGGATTCTCGACGCCTACCTAAAAAGAACGGCTTCAAAGACTAAATATGTCTTAACTTCAACAGCGAAGGATGCGAAGGGACGTAAATCCGGCATACAGCATCATTAACGGGAATGTAAATCTACCTTTAGATAAGTTTTAACCCCAACACGTAATCGCGGTTTCCGAGCCCACCCGCAGACGATGTGCTATCACCACTTTCGTCACAAGAAAAGAAAAGCAGCATTCTCTGTCCGTGTTTCTGCTCCCTGAAACAGTCTACCAGAGGAGGTCGTTATGATGACTACAATGTCCAGGTTTAAAGTCACCTTGGACAAATATTCAAACAATATATAGATGCAATATCTTCTGTTTTTTTTAATGGCTTGTTCTACTTTGCTATCTTGCCAATAAAATCGATTGATTGATTGATTGATTGATTGATTGATTTATATGTTCTTTTTCTCATTCAACTTTCAAATTCTTCTACGTTGCGGAAGCTTAATGGTACAATATCTAAAGAGGCGCGATTTTGGATGCGTTTTTGTCGCAATCGTTCAGAATTGGTAAAAACACTTAAACTATAGGAGAAAGCATTCAAGTACAAAATGTAGGGCAGTTAGCAGATGCGGATGTTACTCGTCAGCAACAGAGAGTTATGATCAAACATGTTTTTTAGCTCTTCCAGGCGTTACTTATCAGTGAAAGAAAACCTCGACACATGCTTTTTTAAAGACTCTCCACACACTGGTTCGTTCTTTCTCGCGTTTTTCACCTATAAAAGTCAGTGTGTCTGTTTTATTTAGAGATACTTTAATGTGTTGCTGTTTTTTATAGCGTCGTTAATGTAAAATCTGAAGGTGATCGTGGCAAGACGTTGTTTCCGGGTATAGAATTCACACGTCATACAGTGTTGCTCACCGTGCAGTGATTTTGAAACTGTTTCCATTCAGTGACTTCTGGCGCCGAATGGTATCGGTGATTTTTATTTCATCCTCTCTCTTCCGTTCACACAGTTTTATTTTCCTTTGAGAACATATTACACGTTGGAGTTATTAAACCTTGTGTTTTTCGTCATTGTCTCTGCGTGTGAGGTTTCTTTAAAACAAGTATTCTATATTCCAGATAATATATATTTAATTCTTAACTTGTCTCCATCTGTCACTTGAACTAATGGACACGTTCTAAAAAAGGTGTCTGAAAATCAGGAATTTTAATGAATCAATAGTTGTGCACTACCTTACCGCTTTCTGCGTTAATATAAAGCAGTAACAATAAGAAATATCATACAGATATAGGGGATGATGGGTTAGTGGAGATATCGACTTTTGATTCCATAAATATGCATGTGTGTTTTTAAGTGTGTAAAATAGAAAAAGAACACAAATTGAAACGATTCAATTTATAGCCAATATATTTCTGTGGATAAATGGGTTAATGTAAGCATTAAATTAAATAAAATCGTCCTTACTTCATGAAATAAACTTCGTTAGAATAATTATCATTTCATTGAGCATGAATAATGAATTTACCGTTCTGTGTTATTTTTTAATTAAAGATCTACAATATTTCACGGATGCTTAACGCAATTTATAATTTCATTTGTGATATTTAAAAATGATTTATATTAAATCATTAGCTGTAGCTACCCGGTGTTTCCCGGGATTGGTTGTCATTTTAGTAGGAAATTTTGTTGGTTGCTTATTTTTAAAGTTATACAGGAAAATAAATGAAATTTTACCGTATAATGCTTTATAATTTCAATAATTATTTAAATTAAATACCAGGAAGATATACCTTTGTAGGTTAAAATATGTGTTATCTCCTTTGTATGATTTAAGCCATTATTTAAATAATTATCTAAAATCTTCGTCATAGTAATCACGTTCTGTATCTGAATAATTTGTTTTACAAACTGTTGAGAAAGAAATTTTGCTATTGTGAATGACATGCTAGAACGATACAGAAAACAAAATGGCTATGCATAATCAGATATCTCTGTGTCAGGTGTGATGAATTCCAAAATCTGCGAGACAATGGCGATTTCTGACTTTAGATTTTGGGGGTGCTGATGAAAATTAATTTTAAGAAAGGAAAACTTTCAAATATTCTATTAAAACTATTTGCAAAACAAAAATATTTTTTTATAGCTACAATATCAAAGTTAAAAAAACAATAAAACTTTTTTTTTTTAATTTGTGGAATTTAATTCTAGCAATTTATTCTTGTTATGTTTTAGGTATCTTTAATATAATCTAAAAGTATTTAATGAATCGTAGGAAGCATCATTTAAATAATACATTAATAAATATAACATGTTCAAATAAGTTTTAAACGTATATTTGTTATAATAATAACCATAAAATTAAATTAGGAAAGGTAATAATTGCACCAAAACTTTAATTATCTTGTCATAATATAAGCAGATTTTTGCACATTTCTCTCTCTCTCTCTCTCTCTCTCTCTCTCTCTCTCTCTCTATATATATATATATATATATATATATATATATATATATATATATATATATATATATATATATATATATATATCCGCAGATAACGTGGTTAAGGCGTCGGATCTAAGTTGTAAAATACTCGTAATTCGGGGTTTCGAATCGCATGACCGATAGTGAATAGTCGTATCTCTATGCTGATGAGTCCCGGTTTAAGGAAGAAACGTATACGTACATTGACAATAAACAATAACAAATATTTATTATATATATATATATATATATATATATATATATATATATATATATGTGCGTGTGTGTGTGTGTGTGTGTACTTAACACAAAACCAATATTTTTCAAAAGTGCTCAATACAAACTAGAGCTTTTATAAAATAAAATAAACATTGGTGACATTGACACTGATTAATTCGTGTTTCTACGCACTCGTGTCTTAAAATGTGAATGTGTTTAAAACACGAATTAATTAGTGTCAACTCTCACCAATGTTTATTTAATTTTATATATGTGTGTATATATACGTGTGTGTGTTTTTATATATATATATATATATATATATATATATATATATATATATATATATGCGTTTATAAAGATATGTTTCTCTGTTTATATGCGTGTGTGTGTCTCCCTCTCGTTATATATATATATATATATATATATATATATATATATATATATATATATATATATATATATATATAGATTTTTCACTTATAAAATAGATCATTCAGTGAAGACCGGGGTTATTCCATTTAAAACCAATCTCGATGATACTCGATTGCAGAGTACAGAGCATTTATATGTGATTTCATGAAGGCTTGCCAAAGCATTCCTTTCAGGACACCAATGATCACCATTAAAGATATTTTTTCTTACAAATATTATTTATTCAAAGTAAATTTTTTTCCTACACGTGTTTCACTACCAAGCAGGTACTTGC
The DNA here is from genome assembly GCA_963556195.1 of Sepiola atlantica. NCBI lineage: Eukaryota > Metazoa > Mollusca > Cephalopoda > Sepiida > Sepiolidae > Sepiola > Sepiola atlantica. The sequence goes on along the minus strand of OY744517.1, from coordinate 115,927,934 downwards.
TTGGCAGATCATCAGGGGAATTAAATGTCTGGAATAAGGGTTTCAACTGCCGACAATAAACAATGTGGCGTTTCAATAGTTAAGGTCACTTAAGAAGGGAAGAGGAAAAAAATAAAAATAAAAATAAAAGTTAAAATTAAAAAACAAGAAAGAACAACGATAAAAAAAGTAAGTCCTAGAAAATTGTGCTGCCCGACGTGATAGTGTATTATCGCACATTGTTCCGGTTTTTTGGGGGGGGGGGTTTATGCATTTGCGACCGATTATTTGCTTGTTGGCTTGGTGGCAGAAATAATGCACGAGCTACTTTTCTAAGACATTTTCTAGGACTTTCTTTTTTTTATCGTTGTTCTTTCTTGTTTTTTAATTTTAACTTTTATTTTTATTTTTATTTTTTATTTTTTTATTTTTTATTATGCTTTGGTAAGCCTTCATAAAATCACACATATATATATATATATATATATATATATATATATATATATATATATATATATATATATATATGTATATGTATATATATATGTGTGTGTGTGAGAGAGAGAGGGAAGTCAACGAGAACAACAAACAATCTGATTGATTAACTAGCTAGACGTGTATATAAAAACACCCGGTAAAACTAACTCCATGAATTTTAGCCTGACGATTCCTCCCGGGGATGAAAGTCTCTGTGTAGCTTAATTGCTCTAAATATATTTTCATAACTTATTACATATATATATATATATATATACATCTCTCTCTATATATATATACATATATACATAATATTATGCATCGGCAAATCGACGGTGTTTCGATGGGTAGTCTTCTTAGTCCGACAATTACGAATATTTTTTAGCTTTTATGAGCGACTATTGTTTGATAAGGTTTCTAAGCCCCCTGTTGTTACGTATGGAATGTTGATGATAACTTTTCTTCCTTTCAGTCACGTGACGCAGACTTATACTTTTCCCAACATTTCATTGCCTCCATCCTTCATTGCAATTTACAATTGAGGAATAAAATTATAATCTTGATGTTCTCGTTGAACGTACTCCTTCTTTTTCCATTACTAGTATATATAGTAAGCCTATGTTCACAGCGATGTACCTTAGTTAGGATTCGTTTGCTCCTAAATCTAGAAAGAGGGATCTTATTAAAACCTCAACCTATCGTACATTGATGATTTGCTTTGACTGCAAATTGACGTCAGAACTTTAAAAAATCACCGAAATAATTTCTCGCTAATGAATATCTCGAACATGTCGTCTCACACATTATCCGACCTGAAGTCGAGAACTTTAATAAAGCAAAGTCTTTTTGTCCTCCTAGGTGTCCTATCTATCTGAAGCTTTCATGGTTGGGCTCCAGTAGCCAACCATTAGCTGATAAGTTTTCTTCTTACGCGACACACTGTTTTAATGCCGCTAATATGCGCATTATTATTTCGACTCATTCTGCTTTTTCTTCCTTTCGTAAGGATGTCTTGCCTACCACTGAAAAAGTTTAATTATTTATCGTTTTAAATGTCAGTGCGATGCCGACTATGTTTGTAAAACTGTCAAGCGATTGGAAGGTATGTTCGTCGACATGAGCCAATCCCATCATACGAACGTTTGCAGGCACAAGGGTCTGCCATAGGAGGCCACTTACTCGATAAAAGGAGTTGCAGTTACAATTATTCTGATCACAACTTCTCTATCCTACACAGTGCACGACATAAGTTTCACTTAGATATCCTTGAAGCTATTATTATCAATTCTCAATTACTTTTTCTTTGCAGACAGAGAGAATTGAAACACACACTACAAATTTTCAGTGATTCTACATACATATATATATATATATATATATATATATTTTTATTTTTACCTAGAGACATATGTGTTTCATAGTTACGCAATCCGCAGTGTGGGAGAAGATTTTAATATATATATATATATATATATATATATATATATATATATATATATATATATATATATATATTATTATTATTATTATTCGTACTCACTAGGAGTTATCACACAAGTCATCGTTAATAATTGCTCACCAACGATAACCAGTGGTATTTCCTGGAGTCTGAGTGACAACAAGCCTCCCAAGATTTCCAGTATTCTTCACCTCTTTTCGATAACAACCGCAAATAACATTGCGGTATCGAAACAACCTCTTACCATTGATTTCTCACTGGTAAGGACCATTGGTCTTCTCTGGGATTTAGGTGGCAATGTCTCCTCGAGGTCCCAGGATTCTTCGCACTTTTCAAGTGAATTCTGGTTTGTGCTATCCCTCGTCGGTCTTCTTATCCTCCTCGACTCTCTACAAATGTTTTGTCTGGTGTCATCCTAGGCTGGCACCATTTTTTTTATTTTTTCGTGTGGTTTTGTTTTCTCCCTGTTGTAAATTTCTTGTGACTGGTTACCCTTTGTAGCTTATGCGGGTTGGTTTCAGCATTCAATGATTTTCCTTAAGATTTCAGCTGTTTTTTATCATTGCCGCCATTTGTATGGTTTCGATGGTCCCTTTGATTCTAATTTCTCCCAGTCTTTTCTCCAGGTTTTATGGGATTGTTTCTAGTGCTCCTACGATTATTGTTATCATACGAACTTTCTTCATGCTCCATATTCCTTTATGTTCTCTGGCTAGTTCTGTGTATTTGCTTCATTTTTCCGTGTCTCTGATCTTCACTCTGTGGTACGATTTTACAAGATTTTTCATCTTGTCGATTATAACATCAGGTCTCCTTGCTTGTATGAGTTTATCTGTTTGTATATCCATATCCCAGAGGATTTTGTGCTTTTCGTTTTCCAGTACTGTTTCTGGTGTATGCTTGTATCATTTGTCCGCGTATTCGAAATTTAACTGTTTGCACAGTTCCCAGTGTATTGCTTTCCTCACACTGTCATATCTGTTCTTGCATTCTTTTAAGGCAAGTTTACTACATTCACTTATTATATGATATACTGTTTCGTCTCTTTGTCCACACAGTCTGCATTTACTGTTTTCCTGGGTTTTATCTATTTTAGATTTAATGTAGTTTTTCCTAATCGCATTGTTCTGTGCAGTCATTAGTAAGGATTCCGTTTCTCTGTTAAAGTTTCCTTTTCTTAGCCATGTCTAGCTATTTTTGTTGGTTTCTTCTGTTGTGAGTCTTATGAAGCGCCCATATAGTTCACACTTTTCTTTTCTTGTCTGATTGTGTTCAGTTTCGATGCTTCCTGCGTTGTTCGTTGGGACGGTGTCTCTTACTGTAGTGATCAGCCTCTCTGTGTTCTGGTTTATGCATTTCTTCAGCTCTTTTTTAGTGTCGTCCACACAGTATTCTATACTTACCAGTCAACTTCCCCTTCGTTTCTTCTTCACGTAGTGTCTGTCTGTACCGTCTTTTGGATGTAGTGCCTTGTGCATGGTCATTAATGTTCTAGTCCTCTGGTCAAGGTACCTGAGTTCTTTTTTAATCCAGCTTATGAATTGTCTTTTGTTCTTCTTATTATTATTCTTGTTGTTGTTATTATTATTATTATTATTATTATCATCATTATTATTATCATTATTATTATTATTATAATTATTATTATCGTTACAATTATCATTATTAGTATCATTATCATTATTATTATTATTATTATTATTATTACTACTATTATTATTATTATTATTATTATTATTAGTATTATTATTAGTAGTAGTAGTAGTAGTAGTAGTAGTAGTAGTAGTAGTAGTAGTAGTAGTAGTAGTAGTATTGCAGGAAAAATAAATGTACGCTTATATTGACAGTTCAAGTTACGGGATTAACTCCTTAACAAAATGTGTATACCAAGCCAAAAGAAAATTGAAAGAAAATACTTTTAATGTACAACTTCCCAACATACAAAACCAAAAGACGGGGAACAAATCGAATAAAACTAAAATAATTTTGAAAGAATAGTCAAACTAGCTAAAGTAAAATCTCTGTTCTGAAAAGAAGAACTCAGATTACTTGAATTGTAAATAAAAATAGTTGCCTCTTTTGTTGGTTTGATGTTTCCAGGTTTTAAGTATGTAATTGTGTCCCTAAGTTAATGGATCCTGGTTTATATGGCTATTCTTACGTTTTCTTTTCTTCGAGGAGAATACTGACTTTGTATGATGGTTTTCGAGCAACGGGACATGTGCAACCAACTCAGTGTTATGATTATAACTATGGTAAGTAGCAACATTATCTAACAATATATAGAGAGAGAGAAAGAGAGAGATAACAAAAGGACATTCTATAGACGTTGCAAAAATGGTGTTTTTAACGCTTTTCATAACGTTATCTTTAATATAAATGAAGCAAAGTTTCCTTATGTGTGTCGCGGCCTCACAGTTAAATAGTTTATCTAAGATCCAAACTAGTCGCAGATTTAAAACAGTCACCTTCGATCGAATATTAGAAGTTCTTGAACCTTTTAAAACTCATTATTAAAAGTTAAAAAGATGTAACATAACATTATAAAGAAATGTTCCGACATTTTAGCGTTCCCTTTAAGCCAACCAAACAATTATCTTTCACGTCAAATCATCTCACGATAAAGCATTTATATTTTTTATTACAAATAAATTAAAATTATTTGATGAATGTTCATTAATATATTTTTACTTTAATAAAAAATGATTTTTATTATATTTATGTTTTGTTATGTTTATTTATTTATTTTATACAATCGAACTATTTTAGATCTAGGCAGAAAACTAAAAACTCCCTGGACTGTTAAATCGATGGCCTTGTGGATAAAGCATTCGCCTTCAGTTGCAATATTTCGTGGGTTCGAATCTGTTACACTAAAAGATTGTTTTTTGTCATGGCGTTTCAGTTATTTCCTAACCAATATCGATTATCATCATAAACTTAAATAATTTTTTACTAAGAAATTGAGGAAAAATATTTAATAGATGTTCTAAACTTCTAATCTTGGATATAAAAGTCAAGAAAAGTTAGAAAACCCAGCATATGCAGGTCCTGCAGCTAATATATATATATATATATATATATATATATATATATATATATATATATATATATATATACGAGGCCTGTCTAAAACATATCCGACTTTAGGCTATAAAAATATTTCAAATACGTGACGGGGTTGGGACTCTAATCTCCTTCAAAGTAGGCCACTTGTGCTTGAACACACTTAGCCCACTAATCCATCCACTGCCGGGAACACCACTGGAAGTCTTCTTTTGGAATGGTGTTCATCTCCGCCGTCGCGTTCCACATTATCTCTTTTTGCGCACCCTCTAAACAACAGCTGCACTCCGAGCAGTTTTGAGCCTGTCAGAACGCTGGTCACACTCAGTTGATGTGCGGCCATTTTTGAATCTCCGATCGGATTATTTTTAGACAGGCCTCATATATGAAAGAATGGGATAATATAACAAATGTAGTCACCTACTTTATAAGTTTATTATAATCAAATGTTTCAACAAAGAGTACTTTATGAAAAATCCCTTTAATCCATAGATTTTCAAAGAAATAGATAATATTCTCAGAAGGAGAAAAACCAATAAATTACTAATCATTAGTAAATACTAATTTGCTTTTCAAATTAATTGAGCATATTTCTATCCCGTTTGAATCCAATATGAAATAATTATTTTGCAACACTTTAAAATATATCTATATGGTTAATTAGAATTTCTTCTATTTCGGGGGTCGAGATAGTTTTAGTCAACAGAGATAGATAAAGAATCGGTTTCGTGATGGTCTAAGGCCACCTCATGATAAGTGTTTAAAAAAGAAACAGATTTATTTTCAGTCGCTTACATCGCTTTTGATATTTAGTCCTGCTCGATATTGTCTTATAATTTTGTCTTACATATCAGAAAGGTCGGAATAATTTTTGGTCATGCACTCAGATCTACTATCATTGACCCCCCCCCCTTCATATACCTGGAAACCTTTCATGTAAAGCACATACTTTTGTAGCAGCCTTTTTATTTCATATTTAAATTTTTCATTTGTACGTTACATACTATACATTTTCAAAAGAAATACGTGTCTCTCAATCCCCCTACACGTTCTTCTAAGACGCTTTTTCATTGGCTAATCCATTCCCGCTTAATAGAATCAAAGATTAAAAAGAATTACACTTTCCGAGCATTATAACCCTCTGATCATTACCAAGAAAATTCGCTCTTTCCAATTATTTTTTTTCTTTTTCATAACGGTTTTATGTTATATCGCATGGTCATCTCTTTCGGTTTCTTTTTAATGTATAAATATATATATATATATATATATATATATATATATATATATATATATATATATATATATATATACACTTGTAATATTTGAAATGGCCTCCAGCGATTAAACCATTTACTTAAAATGACATTTTCTACAGGTTCATTCGTAATTCAAAACTAAAATATTAGAACATCAGTAGAAAATAGGAAAGTGGCTATGGTATATGCAAAATCTATAAGAAAATACTAACATTTATAATAGGAAATAGCATCACAAATTACATTTACAATTAATGACATACGAAGAAGGGTTACTGAAAAATCTTGCGGTCTGCTGTTGGTCCTGACATCCATAAACATCATAGATTTTATTTAATACTTGAAAACATACAATTACATTAATTAAAACACAGTAATAATATGGTGTTTGAAGTTGGCAGGAATTTCTTTGTTTTTTCATTCTTCCGGATACGCCAATAAACCTGCCCCGTTACTTATTTACACAATACCGCCGTCATTAATTTTACATTGATAATTTACACAAATCCTTATTTATCGAACGCCGGCAATGGAACGCCGGGTCTTCATAAAAGAGAATATCATCCAACGTTATTTTGTGAAGACGTCCATTAATTTTTTAGATAATAATATTTAGTTGCGAAATCAAGTATAAATACCCACGCCAAACGCCCAGTCGGGAGACTTAGTAAAGCAATAAAATCAGAAATAAATAATAGAAAACAGCTTCATAAAAGAATCACATGGAAGAAAAACAATGCTCAAGAATGGCCGAAATGTTTGATTTTTCTCTATGTAAAAAATATTTCACTATGCTCCTTGTCAGTTAATATAAATATTAAATATGTATATTTCATTTTATTCTTATAGTAGTTACTAGCTGTACCTGTTCCCTGGCGTTGCACGGGAGAAATAGAAAAGAATGAATAAAAATGTGTCAACATCCGACTGAACGCAATTAGTATACATTGGAATGATATTCACAATAGTTAAAATACTACATATTACATTGATTTCATTTCAAATGACTACATAATAACGTTGATTTTTTAAATCCGGCCAATAGTCCTCTCTTCCCCCTTCCTTGTAGGTAGAAGTTTAACAATGTAAAAAAAAATGAAAATAAAAACTTTTTTGAGACGACTGGGATCGAACCATAAACCTCTAGGTCTTTGATCTTAGCTGCTAACGTTACGGACTCTGAAGCGAGTATTAAAGCTACGAAAAAAACAGGTTATTTAAACGAAGCCATTCAGTAGCTGGCATGCGTGTCAACGTCCAATCCGCCGTAAGGCGACCGAATGTAGAGTCCACCAGTCAAACGTTTTGGATATTATCCGTGTGAAAGGTGTAGAAATCAGAAAATGTATACTTTACGGCCCTTGTCGAGTATCTTGACGTATAGTGAATTAATTCGAAGTCAAGTCGTTGAAGAAATTATAGCCGCCACGTTGAAAGATCAAATACTGCAAAGAACTATATTCGTTAATTGCATTCCCTAAAAACCGGAATGACTATAAATATATACGTAATAGGTAAAACTAACGTAATCCAATATTCTCGTAATTCAGTGGATATAGCGAGAGCGTCCATTAAATATGTGCATAATGTTTTGTATTATGTATAAAATTAATAACAGAAAAATAAGAAATAATAACGGACATTTTTTAAAGTAGACGTTATTTATTAATTCCCGGTGTCGTGGGGGTGTTCATTATGGACCAAATATATAATAGCTGGTTAAGTTGTTTCATGTGAAATGGTATTCTATTCATAACACGTTTAAATATGTATAAGCCAAGAAAATAGATGGTTTTAATTCAGAGACAACAGAGTTTCAGAGAAAAAGAAAGAAAATAATATAAAAATATAAACGAACGTTTAGCAGGATTTAAAACGTTTTACAACTTCAAGACTTATAGACATGTCCACCGAAATCTGACACACATTACAAATGCCCCTGTATTTACTTTCGTTTCAGCACGTTAGGAGTTGTTGTTACGGAGATATGTCGATAAATAATAAATACAAAAAATAGCTAGACTGGAAGGTGCATATAGTTTAAGTTTATAACTTCAAGACTTATGGGCATTTTTTAGCGATATATTATAATCATTCCAAAGGCCGCTTTATATACTTACCTTCTTATTCGAAAATCTTCGAATGCGGAAACTACCCCACATAAACTGCGAGCGCTAACCAGTTACATGAAAGTTGCAATAGAAATAAAACAGAAACGTACAAAAAAAGACCATCCCATGAACACAGGAGAGCTGAAACTGCAATAAATTTTATAAACTTTCCTCCCCCAACCCAAAAAAGGAAAAAAGGGAACCAGCCTCGCCTGACACCACACAATAATAGTCATGAAGGGATAAAGCTGATGGAAACGCCGAGTAGGGAGAGCACTAAACAGACCTCCACTGGAAGAGTGCGGGGAGTACACGCACCTTTGGGAGACTTATTTCAACCCCAGGCCCGGAGAAGAGCAATGTAGTTACCAGTGAAAAAGCAATGGTTAGCGGCTATTGTGATAACGCAAAGTCATTTGCAATGGGTACCGAAAAAGGTAAAGAATACTATAAATCTGGGGAGACTTGTTGCCACTCAGACTACAGGGAACACCACCGATTATTATCAGTGAGCGTTCATAGAGGATTACCTGTGTGAGAACACTTAGTGAGTTAATAATAATAATAATAATAATAATAATAATAATAATAATAATAATAATAATAATAATAATAATAATAATAATAATAATAATATAGAAATAAAAAGACATATTTTTGTTATGCAAGAAATATGTCTTCAAAGATATGTGAAATAGTTTATGGATTTTCCAATTAAATCAAAGTAAAATAATAGTGGTAGTTGTTTAGTTCGGGTAGTCTATATATATATATATATATATATATATATATATATATATATATATATAAGCGTGTGTTATAGCGCGAGTTTTAGCAAATCTACATATCTACAGATGCATAGATAAGGAATATTATTTTATCCACATAGATAGATAAATCTTGTTTCCATACGCGTATGTTATTAATGTTTTCTCCTCTATAAATCTATAAAGTCATTGACAAATATAAAAGTTTTACAAGTTTTTGTTCGATATTACAAAAGCAAAATTTGGCGATATTTATCAAATCATCCGTGAACATTACTAGGAATTTAATTCCCACTAGACAGGAAAACTTGCACGACAAATTGTCTCAGCAAGACCACTTAGAATACGCCAAGCTAGGTTTTATTGATTTTAACGTCGTCGAATCAAACGTCAAAAATGGCGACAAAAATATTTTCATCTAAACTACAAATAGGGAGAAACACAAAACAGTGCTGGGGGTGTTAAGTGAATAACAAGCCCGTTAAATTGGCGCTGTTACGTATTAACTGTTGACGGTTCGCGCCTCGGAGCTGTTGAAGTTCATATATTTTGGCAGTACTTTATCACGGTCTTTAACCATTAACGAGGAAGTCGCTCTGCAGATTACCTATGCCAGATCGGCATTAGTTAGATCCGGAGATTGCATGGAGACAATAAGGGCTTACCATGCAAATTAAGTGTACGATTTTGTTAGTCTCGACTTCTTCCGAGCAAACTTTGAAGGTTCACAGCATGTATGCTAAACCTGTTAACTCATTTCACAAAGAATATGTAAGAAAGATACTTGGAATTAAATGATATTGAAATCCTCCGGATAACCACGATGAAGAGAATCTATACCATTTTAGAGCGTAGTCAGTTGAGAAAAATCTAAGCATATACTGTGCATGCAAAACGTTCGCATTCCAAAAAGATTACTTTTTGATTAACTGTGCCCACGTAGAAGATCACAAAATAACTATGGCAAAATAAAAAGAATGACACCGTGTATCCATACATAAATATTTCAAATTTATTTAGGAATTGTTTAAACAACAAAAAGTAAAGAGTTAATAAAAGTTCAAAGTGTCGCATGTGTGTAGACTTGTGTGTGAGTTCGTTCGTAAAATTATGTGTATAAACTCTCGGTGAATTTAGTAGTTCTTTAGTGTTTATTGTGTTGTCTGTCTAGAACCTGTAGCCTAGCGACAAAGGCTGGAATTAGTTTGCCAACAAGGAGTCTGTGTAATAGTTGGTAACACCGTGTTGCAGTTTGAGTCTCTCACTGCTGGCTGTGCAAATCTACAGGTCTAGCAAATCAGTAACCCACGCAAAGTCATAGGCTCACATTGTAATAGCAAAGTTAAGCTCACTATTCTTCATAGCCAATAGTGCTCAGCTCCCAGAGCGACTCTTTCTGATTGGTTCAAGTCCGATTTCCGCAATCACTCATAATTAAGTATTTAATTAATCAAAATCGAGTATTTTACACAAATCGTTTTCTTGTTGTTCATGTTTTTTTGCTTCCGCTGCTACTGTTTCTTTAGTTGTTGTTGTTGTTGATGTTATTATTATTTGTCCGAAACAGAGTTTAGAACTCCCTTAAGAACTGTGGTATAAGCTTAGTTTTTTAGGAGAGCGTTGTTGCCTAACGAGAACGATGAAAAAAAGCAGTTCAATAATGTGTATCAGAATTTGAGAACCATCATATCTGCGTGGCCTACTTTAAAAGTTAATTTTTAAAAGATAAGGATAAAACAACATTTAAATCTCCCGATCACCATGTATGTGATCATCACAAACGGACATTTAATGTGGGAATTTGACGCATCAACAATTTCCTGACATATAAATGTTCATTCAGTCACGTTCATCTTCGTACATGAAGTATTTAAGGTGAGATATTATTTATTTCAGGCGATCTGCTGAGTGACACACTAAGGCCAATTTGATAGTTCTTATCGGAATATACAAACCAATTAACAATCTATCTTTTAAGTTAAAAGTAGAATTCGAATATTTTAGCACCTAGTTCTGCTATACTTTAAATTTCGACTGCATTATCTCTGCTTTTGGATTTATTTTTATTTATTATTTGTTGAGAAGAAAAAATACCAATAATAATCAGGCCTTGATAAAGAAATGATGTCCTGGCCCCCTATCTCCACCATGTGCAGCAGCTAAAAAGAAAAGAAAAGGCTTAAAAGCACAGCCATGATCTGTTTTACAGAAGAAGGTTCTATTGTTTTGCGCAAAGTTTACAAAGTGGAGCAAGACGCCAAACGAAATTCTGGCAGAGAATATTAAAGCATCTACCTCCTTTGAAGATAATACACACACACACACACACACACACACACGCGCGCACACACACACACACACATATATATATATATATATATATATATATATATATATATATATATATATATATATATATATATATATATATATATATGATTATTTTTATTTACACAGACATGTACAAAATCTGCGACACTGGCATGTCGATGTTATCGATCAACAGTTATTATAAACTGAGATCTCATCAGGCAGAGTTAGAATCCGATCTTAACCTTAGATCAAATATGATCTACGTGACACGGCTATACACTGGATCATTCGAGGAATGGTGCACATTCTTCTGGTGATGTTACCTAAGTAACATAACTTATCTGGATACTCCACCAGGCTAGATGAATTTTTGTCCTGAAATCTAATAAGACTCATTTTTCTGGGTTTCGGACGTACAAAAATTTTACAAAACAATTCTAGACAGAATATAAATTGAGTTTAGACAAAAAACATAACCTATGGACTTCTTTGGATAAAGTATTACAATGATTGGTGCTTCCTCGGAGAATGGGCGATATGAAAAATATCATTATTATATAAAAACAGTATCATATACTTGACAGAGTTAAATAAGTATTCTTACCAAAACGTAGGCAAAATTATAAACTAGAACTTTAATTAAAAGCAGAATCTATTTTCCCGAAACTTTTAATCGGCATGTGCAAACGTAGCCACCTTAAAAGCTACCGGAATATATAATCAGGGGAGGTAAACGCGTTTGTCATAATTACTTTAGATTTTAAGATGGCTACGTTTGTACATGTCGATTGACGGTTCCCGAAAAATGGATTTTGCTTTTAATTAATGTTCTAGTCGATAAGTTTGCCTACTTTTTGGTGAGGATACTTATTTTATTGAGTAAGTATATGATACTGTTTTTATGTAATAATGATATTTTTCATATGGCCCATTCTTCGAAGTAGCACAGAATAGTTCTGAAAATTAGGAATCCTTAATTCATTATATTTCATTATAGGTTCATATTAGCCATCATTTTATCTGGCACCATTAAATAAGGCTTTATTTATAGCAAAAATAACTATTTAGACTAAGTTAGAAGTAGATATAATTAAGCTGGTAAGAATAATAATAATTCAATATGACGGTAATTTGTGTACTAGGGACAATAAGGGGCTTAAATTTGATATCACAATGAGAGCCTCTGCTTGGCACAAGTTACTGATTTGCTAGACGTTTAACTTATTCGAGATATTAAGCAAAATATACTTGTGGTAATTGGTGGATCATATAGGGGCAATTGTAACAATAGAATTCTGGGCAAACAAATAAGGCACTGCATAGTTTCTTCAGTAATCTAGGACTAAACATAACAATAAACATTATTAATAAAATGGTTAAACTTGAACAATATAAACTTAAAACCCTACCATAAGCGTCATAATACTCTATATTATGTAGATAGATCAGTGACCTAAATCCCAATAATTTTAAGAAAAAATATCTAAATTATCTAGAAACGAATAAATATTCGAAGAAAGTAAATTATTATGATGAGACACTAAAAAACTCGGAACGAGGAAATTCAATTCATCACAAATGCATATAGCCGTATGGTCGGTTCAAACTCTGAATCTAATTTCTCTAAACATGTAATATCGCATAATATGTCTCCCAGGAGTCCCGCAATTAGGAAAAACATGAATATAATTAAAAGAGTAAACATGAACAATAAGGTAGCAACTAACTTAGACACATTTGACTTTGAGTTAAAACCTGTATCTCGTCAATCAACACGAATTAACCCAGATAGTAATAACTGAAATAGAGTAAAAACTGATTATGATAGTAGAAATAATAAGAATATAGACGTGCAAATGATGATTGGTTTAATCGGCAATACAGTAAACGTATACTAACATCCCTAATGAGTTCTATCAAATCATATAAAAGAATTTCCATAGTAACAATAGATGAGGTAAGATTATCAATAAAAAAAACTATCATACGCAACTTGACAAAACCTAGTTGCAATTATAATAGCATCAAACACTACTAAGATGGTACGAATGTAGCAGCTGGAGTCACGAAAATTAGCAATAGCCTGCGTTGCAATTCAATTGTAGACTGGCAAATGAATATTCTTTTGGGGTTAATGTTTAACATCTGAAATAGTTTTAAATACGAGGTGATAGAAAGAGATAGCAACGAGTCATATATAGGTGCAACCGTTTTCCAATTTAAAACTAGGGGCAACACTCACATAATCTCCTCCAGACAAAGGCTACTAGAGGGTTCAAATTACAACCCAATATCATTAGCTAAGTAGATAAGGGGAATTAGAAGAAGAACAAATCATATGAATTGGAATAGTAAATTATAGGTAGAGCAAAACATACACGCAATGAAGATTAAATAAATATAGCCTATATATTCCGGAATCTTTTTCACATTATTTATTCTAACCATAACTTTATAAATAGAAAATCAGAACTAATCATAAATTGCATGCAACTATGCAAATTCAAATTATCGAAATATAGCCCAAAATAAATTCAAAATAATAATTTGAAAAGAAAATCAGTATCTTTGGGGCATAATTGATAATCATGCTGTATATAATGATTCATGTTAAACTTGTTAGAGAAATAGAATAGGATTATAGATAATTCAGTTTGGGAAAAATCCACCCAAATAAATTAATTAATTAAAAATTAATACTAGACAGTGAAACGATGTAGAACAAACTTTTAAGTGAATACAATCATATGAATTTAAAAGGTGTTTATTTTCTAACACACATACACGCATTATCTGTTATCTATGTACTATCTATTCCTAGTGTACCTTATTATGTCACAGCCTTAATTGGTTAAGATATAATTTACACATCTCCATTTTCTCTTTGGACATATTAAAACCATGTAAAAAATTATTTCGCCCTTAATCTAAAGTTTAGTCTTCTAAGGCAATAACCATATATGTCTAAATTATATTAATTTAAAGTATATATATATATATATATATATATGTATCTGATCTTCTCTAATTAATATATATATATATATATATATATATATATATATATATATATATATATATATATATATATATATATATATATGGGTGTGTGTGTATATATATATATATATATATATATATATATATATATATATATATATATATATATATATATATATGGGTGTGTGTATATATATATATATATATATATATATATGGGTGTGTATATATATATATATATATATATATATATATATATATATATATATATATATGTATAATATATAATTTGGTTCTGTAGTTTAACTTAAGTGCTTTGTGCTCAATAGATATTAGAAAATCGTCAGGTTTAAATATGTAATGTTGACTTGGCGCACAAATATAGTAACGCTTCCAATGACCACAGTGACTTTGTCTGGAATAAAACGCCATTTAAAACCGTAAACGTTAAAGTCAAATGCAGACATTTACATTTGCAAATCAGATAAAGGTGCAGGAGTTGTGGTAATGGATCGTATTGATTACATTAAAAAATGTTATCTATTCTTAATGATACAACTAAATTATATAAACTTGGCCCGGTCGAGTCAGCAGATAATACTTGTAGGAACAAAATCAAGATTGAGAAGCGTTTACTTTCTTTCTTTCTATTAATAGAAATCGCTCCAGACAAGGCATAAGGCCACTTTATGTAAGAAACTAAAAGAAATACTACTTCAAGGTCAAAAACTAGCTAATTATAAGTGTTGTATTGATAATAGATTCTGACTCAGAAAACAGCAATTCTTCCCCCTTTGTCAGAAACATCGCTCATAAAACGGAAGGACTAAAAGACAAAATAAGGGAAGCGAGAATTACGAGGCTACCGAAAGTAAACCCAAGGTCCACTTTCTACTATCCTAAAAAAATTTAAAAGAAGTTAATCTTGAAGAAGGTTTTATATCGGATCAGAACCTCTTGATCATTACGACCTAGATTATATGGTCTTCCTAAAATACATAAGAAGGGGTTCATCTGACCTATATTATCTATAATAGGGCCCGTCCAACATTTTTTGGCTCAGTGGCTCCTAGAAATTTTGCTAGTTGTGCGTGAGTTATACACTACGCACTGTATCGCTTACTCCTATAGGTGTGTAGAAGGCCTACGTTGGTTAGATTCTGGTTCTGGGGTATCCTATATGTGCTTGTTTGATGTGTCTAGTCTCTTTACCAATGTCCATTTGGATGAAACTATATGTATTTATGCCGACGCACTATCAAGGTGACCTGATTTCTCCATGTTTTTCAAAGAAGATCTTCATAGAATTGGTACTTCTGTGTACAAAATCAGTAGAGTTCAGCTTCGACAATATTATGTATAGTCAAGTCGATCGGATTTAAATGGGGAGTTCATTTGGCCCCAACTTTAGCTTATATCTTTGTCGGTTATTACGTATCCGTATTATTTAGTTCTGTAACCATACCCACGACTTATGTTAGATATGTTGACGACACTTTTGCCATGTTTTTATCGCAAAGTGAAGCGTTAGCATTCTTCAATAAGTTAAATTCCATTCATGGGCTCTAAAGTTTACTATGGAAAGTGAGAAGGATAATTGTCTTCCCTTCTTGGATGTCATTGTGTTACGTTCAAGAGGCGGCTTTCTCACTACAGTAAGAATACTTTTACTGGCCTGTATGTAAACTGGTCTTCTTTTGTACCGAAATCTAGAAAGGTAGGCTTAATTTACACTTTGGTACATAGTGTCCTTATGGTATGTTCCCCTAGTAGATTAGATTCGGAACTGAATAGGATTAAAGAAATATTCATTAATAATGGTTACCCTGATGACCTTATTAATGACTGAATTAATAAAAATCTTGTTGACTTCAAATCCCCCCCAAAAGAAAAGAAATATTTGGTCCTTCAAAATGCCCACTTTATTTGAAACTACGTTGGATAGGTGGAAATAGTAAAAGACTGGGCAAAAAGATTGTTGGAAAAATTATTAATTGCTTCTACTCTGTTTCCTACAACACCTGATTTTCTTCCTTTCCCACGCAAGGATAGTGTGCCCTATACCTATTATAGTAATGTGGTTTACCAATGTAAACTCCAGTGTGATGCTGGCTATATACAGCGTACTTCCTCGCATTTGCAAACCCGGATTCCTGTGTCACCCTTCCTCTGCGACTTTGGACTCTGCTATTAGCTAGCATTTTGTTGGAAATCCATGCTGTGCCAGTAGCTATTAAATAGTGTTTTGAGGTCTTGCATAGCGCAGATTTCAAAACCCATTTTAAAATGTTGGAATCTGTCTCTATCGCCATTCGTAAACCTTGCTTTTGTCAACAGAAGGAATTTGACACCTCCCTTATTTTTTTTGTTATATATATATATATATATATATATATATATATATATATATATATATATAAACCCTGTGTATCGCTTTATTGCAGGTCAATATTTTTTAAATTTTGAAATTGCTATGAAACGCAGAGAAGTGAAATTTGGTACAATGGAAGAGCATAACAAAGTGCCTTATTTCCCTGATTTTTGTGGAATTTGAACAAATATTTTGAAAGTTATGCTAATTTTTCTATTTTCTGGTAATTTTAAGTGTGTATCACTTTATTGCAAGTGTCTAAAAATGTATATTTTCGGTAATAAAACAATATTCTAACTTCATATTTCTATTTATATGAAATAAAGAACATATCCAGTAACAATATTAAACAAAAACAAGAACGAATTTCACATTATTTTGTTTAAGGAAATATTTATTTATCAACATAACTCCCATGCTTCAAAATCACTTTGAATAGCCTCTTGTCAACTGATGATGTCAATCGGCGGATTTGAGATGATGTGATCCTATAGGAAACTTCCAAAATCTTCCTCCAAAGTTCATCCTTCGACGAAAATTGAACACCTCCTTCATAAACTTTCATCTTTATTATTGACCAGAGCTGCTCAATTGGATTTATATCTGGAGAACAAGGTGGCCATGTCATCAAATTTTCTCCACTAATGACTAATGACTTAAGGTAGGATGCCGTAGCCTTGGCTGAGTGGGATGGCGCATTGTCGTGCATAAAAATCAATTTGCGGTGACGCGCCAATGGAAGGTCATCAAGCCATGGTGACAAATGCTCATTTAAAAATAAAATATAAGACTGGCTTGTCAGTTTGACACCTTCTGGCACTCGAAATGGTCCAATTAGTTCATCGCAGATTATTCCAGCCCAAAACATGACACCTCCACCTCCCTATTGACGACGGAATCGATGAGGGGTAGGGAATCCAAGAGGACTCCAAACTTTGGCCCACCCATCTGGTCCATCAAGGGTTGCTCTGGCCTCATCGGTTTAAGAACATTTTCAAAGCTGGTTTTCATCTATTTCTGAGCCCAAGCCAAACGTTTTTCCTTATGAGTTTGGTTTAAAACCGGTCTTGCTATGGGCTTAATGCTTCTTGCAATTTCGTTTAAGACATTGCAGCGTGTCTTTCTGGACAAGGAAGATATTCCAGCCTTGTCAAATATAGCAGCACTGTTGCTGCCCGGCTGCTTGATAAGTTGACGGCGAATCTTTCTAACATCACGAGCAGAAACTGACTTTCTTGTGTTTTTGTCCTTCCTTGGTTTGATGTTTGGATTTTCAACGAATGAAGACAATGTTCTTCGATCTCTTCCAAGCTCCTTGGCTAGATCTACGAGAGATAAACCTTCTGCAAGGCCTGCAACAACACGCCACTTTTCACTAGCTGTCAATCGACCCTTTCTAGGCATTTTGGGAGACCTGCAATAAAGTGATACACACTTTAAATTAACAGAAAATAGAAAAATTAGCATAATTTTCAAAATATTTGTTCAAATTCCACAAGAATCAGGGAAATAAGGCACCTTGTTATGCTCTTCCAGTGTACCAAATTTCACTTCTCTGCGTTTCATAGCAATTTCAAAATTTAAAAAATATTGACCTGCAATAAAGCGATACACAGGGTTTATATATAATATTTATTTTGTTTATTATCTATCATTTAAAAGTAAAGATTTCCATCATTGTGACAATGAATGACATACATTATCACCTTGTAGAAAAGAACCCAGGAAAAAAGTATCCGAAAATTTAAAAAAAAACATATAATTAAATCAGATAGAAAACCCTCAATGAGTAAGTTATAAAGACCAAGCATCGTGTTGCACCACGAGGAGCTTAATATTCCGTAAATACAGCTAAATATATATTTATGTATTTTGATGATTTAAATCATTTTTACAAATCAAGTTCCAAATTTTATTTTAATAACTTACCCAGTAATTTAACAATGGATCTGTTGGTGATTCTTGTTTTTGGCGGTATTTTTTACATTTTTTTGACATTATTTCTTATATTATTTTATTGGGCATTTACGAAAACTTGTTTCTACAGATGGTGTTGTGTTTTAAAAAATCATGTTTCATTGTATTATTTGAAATTAAGATTGCCTTGAAACAGCTGCGAACAACTATGATTTATATATATATATATATATATATATATATATATATATATATATATATATATCCACATTAGTATCCACCAGTCATAAAAGGACGTTTCTTCAAAGTGTCATGTGACATCACAGTCACTCTTTAAATTTTCCGGCTTTTTTGTGACTCCCTATTTCTATGCAACATTAATGCATAAGATATGAATTTAGGCGATTCCATAGTCGCAGAACCCTCAATTTTGTCTGTGTATATAACAATTTGACACAGTGTATTTCTCTTAACTAATTTCAAAATCAGATACCTTTCATTAAAGTAAGTTTCTACCACGATTTGCAGGTACTACATGCCAGCACAAGCCTACATACACGAGGAAGTGTATCCGTGTGAGCCTCTAAAAGTAAGTCAGTGTATTTAAAAGCCTCGAATCTCTGAAAGACAGGCAATCGATGTTGTCCATTCTACGTTATAATTTGTGCACGTCTTTACTGACATCAACCAGCTGTGAGGTCAGATCGTGTGAAAGGTTAATGTCCAATTCCAAGAGGTCTGTTGGCTTGTCAACCAAGTGTTAACTTTCAGTCGCCATTTGAAATACCTTCGACGTTTTTGATTTGTGAGCAAAAGCCCACCATGATCGTTAGGTTTCGAAACGTAGCAAATAAACTAATGTTCAATTGGACGTCGTTTTAATTAATTCATCAGCACGTATATGGAATATGTCTGGCGAATTGCAGTAAATTGTTAAGATAAGCAAAACGTATTATTATTTTTTATCTGAAAATGATATTGAGACCTTTATATGTACAGAGTCTGCTGTCTTTATTTTTCCCGGTTTCTGTAAGCGATACTTTTCATATATACATTTTTTTGTTTTAATTTGTAGCATAATAGATCCCGCAGTGTCTGCCAAGCTATAGTCTCTGTCGCATCGCCGCAGAGTTGCATTCCCAGGCTTGTTTTATAAGTACTTCTACGGAATATGCCCCGATGAACTTAATGCACTTGGACCCTCTCAAACAAAATGATCTCGACCCACTCGACTATATTTTCTACTCGTTTAGCTTATTCTATTGAATCGCTGGTAATATGCATTGTTTGAGGTGAATCGAAGTCATTTTTTAAATTTATATTTTAAAAGTTGGTGTTCATGTATGTTATCACTCTCTCTCTCTCTCTCTCTCTCTCTATATATATATATATATATATATATATATATATATATATATATATATATATATATATAGTCTCGGAAGTTTCTCAACCATTAAAACTATATAAAAAAAATTAAAAAAATATATATAGAAAAAAAGAAAAAAAAAACTTATAGTCTCAAGTCTTCCAGTGGAAAATCACTCATGTAAGTCAATTTATTTTTTACAGTTATTATATTAGTTAGTTTCTAACACTATTTTAAGGGATCATCAGTTGTTTACCATGAAAAACTGTTTCGGGAATATATATATATATATATATATATATATATATATATATATATATATATATATATATATATATATATATCTCACACACACACACACATAGCGGATTAATTCATATTCGTGGAAATTTCCTCTAAATACCTAAATTAATAATTCTAAAATAAGATTAACAAATATAAAAACTAACCGAATGTTAACATAACAAGGGCATTAACAAGCATTCTTAAAATAAAGCCAAAATTATAATTATTATAGTCTTTAAAAGTATAAAACAAACTTTATAGTGACGGGTAATTAAAAAAACAGTGAATTTATTTTAAAAATAGGGTTTATAATTGGGGGAAAATAAATATATTAGGAACGAATTCGAAAAAAATCAAGGTTAAAAGATAATTACTATTAATAAAAATATGGAGTTATCGGGTAATTCCCTACAGTTTCTAACGAAAACTAGAGTGTAAATAAAATTTATGTGTTTAGATGTATTAAAATTAGAAAGGAAAAAGTAATTTGAAAGCATTTGAATTATAACAAACAAAAACGTAAACACATCAAGCGATGAGAGAAGTTACGTCTCAACAAAAGAAATTGAACTTGTAGATTAAATGTATGAGTTATTTCCCTTAGATAATCTAGTCACGTGGCTTATATTTTTCGCTATTAGTTGAAATGAGGATAGAAGAAAATTTTATGAGAAAAAAACTATTTTGATTCTGTTTTGTTTATACATTTTTCTTGCTGAGAAAATAAATGAACCGAAAAAATGTCTGTAAGGCGATGATGTGATGTATGAATGTGAGGACACATGTTTTGACCTTTTCAGTAGTTTTTATTTGTTTAAGGGGGGATAAAGGTAAATGTTTTTTTTAGAAAAGAAGAAATGTCTTTTAGAGGTTTTTCTGGAATTATTCATTGTTTCTTATTGTAATGACGGTTTTTTTTATTTGGATTAAAAAAAACACGCATGAAACATATTAGAGCACATATTAATTCTTGATTTAATCTAAAACAAGAAAAATATGATTTATTAGGGTAGAAACGATCGTATAAAGAAATAAATCATTTTCAAAAAGGAACTTGGACGTTATTATCTCATTATATATATATATATATATATATATATATATATATATATATATATATATATATATATATATATATTAAAACGTGACCCGTTGTGTCAGCAATTGAGCTCTGGTTATATTGTTTGAATCGAAAAAAGTGTGTTTAAAAAATTCTATATTAGTCTCTTTGTGCTCGCTATCTCAATTCCTACTAATTATCTCTCTCTTCTTCTTTAGCTACAGGTTAAATAGTGTTACTACTTGTGCTGGTATTTCCTTTTGTTGATAACGGAATATTCTAATCCAGGTTTATAGTTGCAGTGGTCGACAGCTTCGACGTCGTCATCATCTTATGTCTTGTTGTCGCTCTGTCAATATAGAAAGAGAGAGGAAGTGAAGGAAGTTTGAATGAAGTAATGGCAGAAGGAAAGTGAAAGATTTGCTAACAGGGAGTGTGGCAGTAGTCGCCACCTTCGCCCTCTAACGTTCTCGCTGTTGTTCTTCGTCACTATACGAAGAGAGAAGAGACGAATGAGGAGAAGGAGGAGGACATAAAACAAATAGAGGGGGATACGGAAACGAGAGCCATAGATACCTTATAAAATCAGAGTGGAGATAAAACAACATACAATGAGAGTTGGTGATAGTGAAATGGAAGTTTTTAAACATAGCTTATTCCCAAAAGTAAATAATATTTTAGCGTGTAATTATGTGATGGAAATATTAGGAAAAGGGCATTAGAGGAACAACATTGATTGAATTTGCTTTAGTATGTAATAGATGCATATAATTTAGCCGTTGGCAAAAAGTTGTGTCAACTCAGTAACAGACCGTCTTAGCGAAAATGTCAGACCATTGGCAGAATCAGTGAAATAAGTGGACATACTTTTTTATGCACAAGTCCACATAAAATCCGTTTAATTAACAAAAATACAGACATTTCTAATAGAGTTTAAGACAATACATGAGCAGAAACAGGAAAATCAAAATAAATGCAGTGAGATACTCCACAAGAAAACTATAGTAAATCTGTTATTGATCTGTCCATTTAAATCAAACATTCCCTTATTAAATTTAGCATTTTAATACCCACATTATTTCTAAAATAGCTATAACATTTTAAATTCAATATTTAACTTATGGATATATAACGTGCCGTTTTTTATGTGAACTTAAAACAACGTACATAAATAGGTTTTGCATTTTAAAACATAATTGAAATTAGTCAATCTATTATTTTAATTGAGCGCCTTTTACATGTAAACTGATACTGTGTAATCAAAAAGGGTTATCCGAATTTTCGTGAATAAAATATTTCGAGATTTTGCTAATAATAATTTGTTTGTTTTCTAAACACTTTTCTAAACATATAAATATTTTTAAAACAATACTTTAAGTTAAATAAAACATTAATAATGATTTAGAATGTTGAATACGTCACTCAACAATAAAAACCTGAAGAGTCGGTTGCCACTATAATCCGATGTATACCCCAGACGTGGCATGGCGAAATCGATGGAACCCCGATACACCTAAAAGAGACTTTAATGTATAGTTTTTAAATAAAATACTTTATATTTACTCTTGTAAAAAATACAATTGATCACTTTATTGGGTTTTTTTCAACTAACTTATGCTGTATGCTATCTATCTATCTATCTATCTATCTATATATATATATATATATATATATATATATATATATATATATATATCTCCCCCTCTCTCTCTCTCTCTCTCTATATATATATATATATATATATATATATATATATATATATATATATATATATATACTTTGTAATTGTTTGTGAATAAAATGAGGAAGAAAAGGAAGAACAGGAAAAATAGAGGACGAGAAATATTATAGTAAGTGTTCCTTAATTATTTTTTCTTTTCATATATATTTTGTATGTATTATTTTTATTAATAGAATTGATCGCGTACAGTTTGAAAGAAAATAAGATTTGTTAACCGTCTTAATATACTAGTTTTTACTTTTATCTACAGAAGAATATAATTAAAAAGAATTCTTATGTGTCTGTGAAAAATAATGAAAAAGCGGCAAATAAGCTAAATGAACAATTTTAAAATATTGGCGATTGTGCTTGGATTGTTGTTGTATTTTGCTTAATTGTGGTTGTAAAATATTAACTGATAGAACCTTTTTTGTAAAGTACCTTAATTGTGTTATCAAGAAAAATGTATGATTGGAGATGGGCAGAAACATGTTTTAATTGCAATTTTTTTAAAACGAATTCGGAACATTTCCTAAACTATTTTTAATTATATATATATATATATATATATATATATATATATATATATATATATACTTCCATCCTGTTACGCCATAGTTAGCGAGTAAAGCATTAATGATTAGTGTCGGATGAAATCAACGAAAGAAAGTGAGAAAGCAAATAGCAAGTCAGACAACACCCTCAGATTTCCCCTGCCACCTGAAGTGAATTCGAGAAGAAATCTCCTTCTCTATAATAAAAGTAAAGGTGTCGTGTTTTTAGGTCATCAGAAATGATAATATTAACTTAGATATGAAAAATTAGATTAGTGACGTAAATCTAAGATTGTATATGTATATTTAATAATATATCTAGATAAAGCGAGTGCAAACACTGGCGAAGCAATATTTTCCGTCATTTTTAACGGAAGGTTTACACTATTAATATTATAGTAACATATTCTACAAAAAATAATAAATTAAATAATTATAAGTAAATAATTTACATAAAGTTAATTTAATGATCGGACAATAATTAAAAATAATTTAAATAATTAAAATATATTTTGTAAATGCTTTCTAAAAAAATGATTAAAATTTACAAATTCCTTTCATCAATTGATTTTAAGATAATGTATGCAAACAGTACATCATTTAATTCTAAATTCTAAATTATCAGATTATTTTTGTAAAGATATTAAATTTTTTAATTAAATACACAAAACATTTACTACTTAAAAGTATTTCAAGAATTTTAATCAGCATTTAATTTAATCAATGTTTGTGTCTTATAAATATCGATATGTTAACAGTTAGACTATTTAAATGAGTTTTAATAAGAGTTAGATTTGTCAAGAATCTAAGGGCACCATATTAATTTTCCTTCGATTTCATCTGGGGACATAAGGACAACTATCGGTCAAGTCCATAAAATAACTGAGATATATTATAACGTAAAGAAACGAAATTCAATTTTTTAGTAATTATCAACGTTTCATAAAACGAAAATAAAATTAAACAAAAAATATCTCAGTGAAGAATGTATTTACAAAAAAGTCTTCAAAATTTAAATAATTATTTTTATTGATATTTTGAAAATTGTTTGTTTTTATTAAAAAAAAAACAATGTTGCTGTTTTACAGCCATGTGTCAGAAACGCAGCATCAGCCATTAGTTTTGTTTTTAAAAACACCACCGCGCTAATGTCTTTTATTACTAGACTTCGTATTGCAAATGTTTTTTATTACTTGACTTCATGTTGCAAATGCTTTTGTTATATTACTTGACTTTATATAGCCAATGTTTTTTTTTTACTTTTCTTTCGAGGCAATAAATATGTCGATATTTTAAATTATTTCCGACTAGCAAAATATCTCCATATAGGCAAGGCCGGGTGAATGCCGTTAATATATATAAGTAAAATATAATCACGGTTAGAATTCTGCACACTTGGAAAACCACCGTATTTCTTTACCATATATATATATATTTGTAAATAAATATTAAATTATTAATACCTACAGACGCTAGTGTTTCAAGCTTATTGCTCTCATCAGTGCAGGAAAGTAACCATTTCAGACGGTCGGGAGTCAGCCTAGAATCTGTAAGCAGTCGTCCTATCCACTCGGCCAACATATATATATATATATATATATATATATATATATATATATATATATATATATATACACGTACATATACATATATATATATATATATATATATATATATACATATACACACACATATATATATATGAGTTTTATACCGGCTTGAAGCACTAGCTGGTCTAGCCACACTGAAGAGATGTGATACAGTGAAAGAGTCTGTATGTGGATGACTACATATACATATATATACATATATATATATATATATATATATATATATATATATATATACATATATATATATATATATATATATATATATATATATATATATATATATATATATATATATATATATATATAATGATTTATAAATTATTTTAACCTATGGTGCAACGTGTACTTTTGTATGAATTATGTTAAACCCGCTTAAATTCGATACAATATATCTAACTTAGCAAGAAGATAAGAAAATATCTATGTTCCGCACAGAATCACCTTAACGTCATAATCCATCGCGATGCAGCATTTCTGCCTTTATGAAATTACGAAGATTCCCTGGCGACAGCATATGTCTTTCTACTGACTTTAGCGTCGACTTCCCCGACATTTGTATTTCTCCCCTCTCTCTATCTTTTGTTTCTCTTTTCTTTTAACATTTTTGTTTCTACTTGAAGACTTTTGGGGACTAAACACATTAGAGCTAGGTCGCTTCGAGTGTCCCTAAAGCACATCTGAAATGTATCTGCTCGTTTGCGTATGAAGGCCATACTTGGTAAATGTCCTTTGAGACTGCGAAATGATGGCTTTGGGGAGTCGACAAAGGACGCATCGATCTTTAGATTGATGACTTGAGGGCTTTTTGGCTATGTTCTTCAAAATTGTTCTCACACTCCTAACTCCGCGTTGCCGCGCCTGCTTCGACTCATATATATTTGATTTTACTTGTGCAGTATTTTCCTACAGCGCCAACACGCTCTCTTCCTCCGCGGTAAATTCATTCTTAAGCGTAAATGTTTCCTTGAGCAATGCGTACGCACAGGCACAACACACACAAAGACACCCATATGAAATGAATAAGAGATCGGTAAACCAATCCTTAATATAGGCCAGCACATGTACACCCCCTTCTCTCTCTCTCTCTCTCTCTTTCTCTCTCTCTCTCTCTCTCTCTCTTATACACACACACACACACACGTTTCTTTGGGTTCTTTTTTCCAAATCTACTCTTTAGATGTTATTTAATACCACCAAATGATACCTATTACAATTCATTGTATGCGATTGAATTGAAGAGAAGTAGCTATTTTTCTCATACCTTCCCAAACAGTATTAGTGCGTAAATGGCAACAATGTATTCGATAGGAATCGAACACGACACTACAATTCTCGGTTATATCCAGTTGGTCAATTATGCATCCGGGTTACACAAGTGCACTCGCTTTAGATTTGTACATTCTATCTTACAAACATTTTTTAAAATTTTAAATTCAAATTAAAAGGAAAAATTCAAAAGTTAGTGTTGAAGTGAAGATTATAAACCCCATTTTTTCTCAGATGGCAAACCCAGCTTTTGAGACTGCTCAAAATCTCATGGTTATCTTATCCGAAACTTGCAACAGTGAGTCGACCGGTTTGATTCTACGGCCCAAAATTTAGTCGCCTTAAATAATTTAACACATAACCCAATACACCCCTGGGCTTAACTAATGAAACAACAACTTTTTGGAAAATTTCGACTATATTTATCGACATATTTCACCTTCTAGAGTGACACACTGATTTAACGCGTCTCTAAAACATTGATGCTTTTTTGAAGAACGATGTGTCTTTAACCTCAAAATACGCTTCGGTTTCCGATATCACTTCTTCATTGGAGCCAAATCTTTTCCCTGAGGAATTCGTCTGATGTTTGCAATAAGCCAATAGTCGCTGGGGAACGATCTAGAGAATCGGGTGCAATTGATGTAGTTTTGTCATCGTTGCAATCGAATTTTGACACAGTGCATTTTTTTGGTGAGAGGTACTGTTTCTTCTTCTTCATTTTGTGATTTCTTCCTTGGTACTGATATCGATCCTGACCCAATTTTCGTGAGGTTCGACTCGGAAGCGTTCGGTTGTCCTACGCAAACGCCCGAGTGTTGACGAGCCGAATGGTACCAGACGACAATTTTGATACGGTGCTGCGTCCTGTGATTGTAAGTTATATTTTCAAGAAATTTTCTAAAAGAAACAAAAAACAAGCAAAACATAGCGAAGTTACTGTTATCAAATAAATATTTTATTTATTTTGATACGTTGCTGCGTCCTATAATTTTTAGTTATAGTTGCAAGAATTTTTTTAAACAACAAAATAAATAAAACAAGCAAAACAGAGCGAAATTACTGTTATCAAATAAATATTTTTGACCCTAACCCTAAACCCTACCCTTAACCCTAACCCTAAACCCTAACCCTAACACAAATCCTAACCCTAACCCAAAACCCTAACCCTAACCCTAACCCTAAACCCTACTCCTAACACTAACCCTAAACCCTAACCCTAACCCTAAACCCTAATCCTAACCCTAACCCTAACCCTAAACCCTAAACCCTAACCCTAACCCTAACCCTAACCCTAAACCCTAAACCCTAAACCCTAACCCTAACCCTAAACTATAACCCTAAACCCTAACCCTAACAACAACAAAAAAAAACAAGCAAAACATTATTATCATAGGACGCAACACCGTATCAAAATTGTCGTCTGGTACAAATCGGCTCGTCAACTCTCGCGCGTTTGCGTAGGACAGCCGAACGCTTCCGAGTCGAACCTCATGAAAACTGGGTCAGGATCGATATCAGTACCTCTTCCTTCAAACGCACCATAATGCTATGTTGACTTTTTTATGTGTTTCGAAAAAACTGCCGAGTTCAGCCGACCTGCGCGTTCAGCGTCGTTTTTATCTGTACGACCGCGCGTAATGTTAGCATATCATGTGTTAACCGTTGTTTCCGACGGAGCAAAGTCTGTATAACAAATATCAAGCTATTGCTTCGTTTTAACAGTATTTTCCCCACCAGAATACTTCACAGCGGATACTTCTATATAAAATGTGCTGTTCTAGTGACAACAGGCGGATACTTCGATAACAAGACGAAAACAAGGACTTTACTAATTATATAAAAGCTAATACTTTTACCTTTATTGTGAAAAAGGATATTTCATCCGAAAACTTTAAGACAAGTGTCAAGACAAAAAAGGGATAATTTTTAATAATAAATATTTGCATCTTATTCGTGGTTACTAAGGTATTTTGCCTATTTTCAAATTTAAATAACTATATTAATTTGCATGTTTAACATAATATATATATATATATATATATATATATATATATATATATATATATATATAGTCGCAGTGCAGATTATCACGTTCGTAAACAGGCACGGTTTTGTCTGTGTTTTTCAGAAAGAAATAAAAGAATTGTAAAAAAAAGTATTTTATGAAGCTGGAAAGTAAAACTGCTTGGTAAATATTTAAAGACAAAATATAATAGATTCATAAAAAGAAAGACAAATAAACTCTGTACAAACTTTAGTGAATAGTGTGAAAAGAAACCCGCAAAAGTTGAATTTCTGCAAGAATTTTTTTGTCATTATTACAACGAAGATAAACCTCTAACATTAGAAAGCAATATGACAATATATAAGTAAAACTGTGTAGACATATTTAAAGTTGAAATTGCTAATGATGTAATGTACTATTTCGTCTCTTCGGTGAGTGAGTACTCGACACAAACTAAACAACACGCACATGTTGACGTTATCTTATTTACTGTCACGTCACCATTCATCAAGGCCAAGAGCAACTCTAGGATAAGACTTTATGAGATGGAATCTAATCTACCGAGTTCAATTACGCACTAATACAAGTTGTGAAATGCACATAACTCTCGCTTTCTCTCTATTTATTCTTAATATTCCATGAGTAATGTTTCTGACAAAAAGAAAATAACTGCTGTTTTCTTGGTCGACTGTTGTCTTGAGTTGGTAGTATATGTAGATTTTCAATCCTTAGTTAATATTTATAATCATTCAATTGTCAATCAATAAATCTCATTAACCATTAATCGCCAGTATTGTTAACCTTGATAATTATGACTCATTGGTAAAAAAGAGTTCATTGTGAAATTAGTTGCTGTGGTTAATTTTCAATCACACGTTATACTTATAAATGTATTTATATTATATATTTTCATCTATATATGCATTTATATATATATATATATATATATATATATATATATATATATATATATATATATATATATATATATATAGCGATTTATGAATAATAGGGCCGATTCATTCAGCCTCGAAAGGGATTTTTTACCTAGGTGTTAAATCTGGATACCGCACTAATACAAGTTGTGAAATGTACAAAAGGAATATATTTGTTTATATCTGCATATATAAAAATATGTATCTATAATTATCATTATCTATATCTATATTTTATTCGGACTTTGCTCTTCCCAGTTAATAAATAAATATTTTCTCTTTACATTTCCATGATTCCGATGATAAGAATCTGTTTTTATGGTACACTACCTGGATTTTCTGTTTAATGTACAGATGCTTTGAGACAATTGTAAATTCGATGTTCTTGCTTTGAGTACAATTATAATGATATAATAATAAATCTCAAAATACACACTCACACACACACACATATATATATATATATATATATATATATACAAATATTTACATATTTATATATTATACTTTATCTATAAGTAAATACAAAAAACAATATATATATATATATATATATATATATATATATATATATATATATATATATATATATATATATATATAAGTGGAATAGAACATTTTATTTTCCATACGCACTTGTCCTTTAATTGAATCTTTCGACAACGTCGGGTATGAACGAATGAGTATTTTCAACTGGTGAATCTCATGAACTGTTTTACCACTTTCGACCTAGAAGTGATTTTTTTCTTTTGTTTTATTTGTGTAGTTCTTTTTGTCTAGAATTTTTCTCTGAAGAATAGCGTAGCATAGGAATGAAGCCAAATTGGTTTGTTTTAATTCCTTTTGCCCTAGTAATGAAACGCGCGTAGGGATGATTTCTTTTTTATGCAAATAAATCAATATACACCCACGGAAAAAAATCTTTGTTTGATGGATCTATAGCGAATAAATCTTTTGGTAACATCAATGAACGCGTATGCAGGGGAGATAACTCATGCGTATCTAAAGGGAGGAAATTTCGCAATGCTCAAGGTGAGCAATGGTACCAGTAGTACAACTATCACTAAAAAAAACAATAACAACAAAAATAATGAATTATTAATGTATATTCGGACGCACTCTCGTAGGGTAACGTTTGCCGCACTCATGTAACAGTTCCAGTGATCGTAAGGTTCGAACCCTGTCATAGTTAGACACGCTAATGAGCCTCAGTCACAGCGAAACATGTGTCCGTGAATGGCTATTTTATCTATGAGAAAATTAAAACAACAAATTATGTAGGTAGATATATATATATATATATATATATATATATATATATATCGCTTAAAAGCAAATACAACAGAAATTATTATATATTTATTTTCAAATTTATTTATATGGTGTATACGTATATATATATATATATATATATATATATATATATATATATATATATATATATATATAAGCATGTATAAACATATTATGTTTTATTTAGGGGTCATAGAAGGTCATCACAATGCAAAAAGTATAAATATGCCAGTACTGAGAAAGAATAAAAAAAGAAGTGATTTTTTTGTAAATCTTACTTAATTTAGTCTCAACTTTTACACAGTGATCTAGTGTGTGTAACCTTGTTCCTAATATATTTAGATGTAAGTCCTCCTCATCAAATGTAGGTGTTTCAAATCTCGTAACACTCATGTGATCTTAAATACCCATGGTATTTTTTTTCTTTTGCAATGTAAAGTAAATACTAGATCACTGTATAGAAGCTGAGACTAAAGTAAAATTTACTAAAAAAAATCGATTCGTTTTTGTATTTTTTCCAAACCCCGGCATATTTCCACTTCTTGCATTGCGATAGATTTCTACGACACCTCTATATACATATCGCACACAATGTGTCAAGCAAGCTACATCACCATATGATATTTTATTTAATTAGAGATTGAACATTTCCAGCGACCATTCACCTTCGTGAGTGAATAATAAAATGAAATGAGCGTCGTCGTAAGCTCTTATATGTTCAGGTTATTTTTCTTGCTTGTAATTCTTGATACCAGGCATTACCTCACCCTTTAGGTGTTAGTGTAGAATCGTCATGGTACCATCCTCTTAAGCATTGCCACCTCCTTTAGAGGGGAGTGTAGGATATGTTTATTTGTTATTATACCATCCTCCGTATCCTTGTGGGGGAGTGTAGTATTCGTTCGTTAGTCATGATATCATTTTTCCATGCATTACCTTATCCTTTTGGAGCAGTGTAGTATATTTTCGCTCGTTATAGTACCATTCTCCCATGCATTACCTCATCTTTTCGAGAGTAGTGTAGCATATGTTCGATTGTCACGATACCAAACATCATCTCTTCCTTTACGGGGTAGTGTAGTATATGTTCATTTGTCGTGATACTAACCTCCAAGTCATTACCTCATTCTTCTAAGGGGGAAATGTAGTATATGTTCGTTCGTCATTGTACCATCCTCCCAGGCATTACCTTCCTTTGGAGGGCAGTGTAGTATATGTTCAGTTGTCATGATACCATCATCCCAGACATTATCTCTTCCTTTTCTGGGTTAGTGTAGTATTCGTTCGTCGTCGTGATACTATCCTTCCAGGCATTACATCATTCTTTCTAAGGGAGTCATGTAGTATGTTTTCGTTCGTCATTGTATCATCCTCCCATGCATTACCTCCTCCTTGTGGAGGGATGTGTAGTATATATTCGTTCGTCATGATACCATCTTCCCAGACATTCTCCTCCTTTGGGGGTAGTATAGTATATATTTGTTTGTCATAATACCATCATTCCAGACACTACCTTCTACTTGTATGGGTAGTGGTAATAGTATGCTACCTAAGATAGGTGTCCTCTTGTCGCGTATTTTTTTAGTGTAAATAATAACTTTTCGTCCAAATTTCCATTCAAAAACGCAAGAGCACTAGAAATAAATAATCGAATGAGAACACGAAAAAAAAGAGAAGAAATGAAAATGACCACAATTAAGCAACAAAAATAAATGACAACATAAAAAGACATTGGAAATATGAGACGCCACGGTTTATGCTGAGCGTTTCAGACATTATAATTAAGGTTCTTAGAAAGAAGACATTCTTACTCGTAGGCATGACAAGACCATCTGACAGAAACATTTCTGTAAATACGCATGATAAATTATCCATGTATAGAGATCTTTATATTGAAACCAGTCGGATATGGCTACGTGAAGCTTAGGTTATCTTTGTAGTAAGTGTGCAGGAATGGCACAACGGATATAAACAATGGAAATTCAAATTCAGCCGCATATACTTCTTTTACTTACACGGTAATACCGATGAGAAAGGTATGAACATATCTCCTAAATATAGGTAATAAAACATCTTTTTATAAACTGTTTACAAAAATCCCATAACCTGATATCCACCTCAAAAGATTCTGGCACCAGGTCAGTTTGGTACCAAAAACAAAAGAAAGTGAAGGGCCAAGGAAGATAGAAATACCGATAAAGGAGAGCGCCATCAAAGCCTCTACTGGACGGGCGCGGAGAATACTGGAATCTTTGTGAATCATATTTCCACTCAAATTCCACACAAGGAAAACTGTCGTTATTAGCGAGAGATCAATGGTAAACGGTTGTTGCAATAACGCAAAATTATTTGCAACGGTTATTGAAAGAGGCAGTGAATATTTAAAATCCAGGCATACTTGTTTCCACTAAAAACTATGGTGAAATCCACTTGTTATTACCAGTGACTCGTGTGAAACCTCTTAGTGAGTACATTATAACAATAATAATAATAATAATAAGAAGAAGAAGAAGAAGAAGAAGAAGAAGAAGAAGAAGAAGAAGAAGAAGAAGAAGAAGAAGAAGAAGACGACCACATCACGAACCAAGGAACAGAAACTGCAAGAAACATAACATCATAAGCTCATCCCCCCAATAAATTACACCGGCCTCAACTGACACCACACAAAAAATGAACCAATTAACAGAAACTGCAAGAAACAACACCATAAGTTATCCCCTCTAACAAAAATGGCGCTGGCCTAGTCTGACACCACACAAAAAATTGGTAAAGAATCAAGGAGGATGGGATGGCCAACGAGGGGCAGCACAAACCAGACTTCTACTAATCTGGGGAGGATTGTATTCACTCACATTCGAGGAAACACCACTAGTTGTAGTCGGTGAGCAATCACTGACGATGACGTGTGTGATAACTCCTAGTTAGTAATAATAATAATAACTAATAGAGCAGGAGTGTTGCATTCGGGTGGTCCCTATATCAGTGAAACTAAATCCACTCGTATAAATTATGAAAAATGGAAATCAAACGAATAGGCCATTGGTTGGCGATGGGATTTCAGCGAGCCAGACGTAAATATGCGGTGAGAAATAGCAAAACGTCCAAGGCGATCCTGCGCCCCCAAAAAAGATCTGTGGTCCCACCTGCAGTTAATCCGTGGCGAACTACTGCAGGGCTCGATTGATAAATAAGGAAAACCGGTATCTCTCTCCAAATATATATTCTTCCTGAAATAAAGACTTCTTCGATCCTGAAACTAACGTCGTTCACCCCACTTTTTTGACAAAGATTAAAAGTTACTCTGCAGCCACATCAGACGATTACAAGGCCACACGCAGGGACGAAAAGAACGATGGGTCCACATCGAAACAGGGTAAAATAAATTCTTTTAAATTTGGTGTTAAATAGACAATGTCGCTTGGGGACTAACGATGAAAAGAGGAATAAAGAATAAGGCTTTGCATTCACATATACACCCGTTACGCGCAAAAGCTCTAATTATACGCATGTAAGAGCAAAAGAACTCGCACACAAGTATAAAGAACATCCCCCTTCTCTCTGGAAAATAGGAAAAGAAAACAGAGATACAGACATGTAAAATGTCGACACACATACTCACGCACAAGAGACTATCTCCCTCTCTTTAGTAAGGAGAAAAACAGTTACACAAGAACTTTAGTTATGAGAACTTTTTTTATGTTTTATAGACTTGTTAACAGCGTTTGTAAAACGTGACAATATAATAGGAGAACTAATTATAGTGGTGCTTTAAAGTCTGGAGAGATGAAAAGACAAAGTAGCACCATCCAGAACTCGATTCGGATGGTACAAAGAGTATAAGAATCCCGAGGAGGCTTATTGTCACTAAATTTCTGATAAAGCATCCACTGTACGACACCACGTCTGGCACCGCTAGTTGTCACCGTCGTCTCGACCAACTCATAGAGACAAATGAGGCTTCTTTTTCATTGAGATTTTATTAGCGTTAGGCAGTGACAAATTAGAAATAAGAAAGAGATATAAATAAAATATGGGTCACTATGTTAGATCGAAAGAGAGACAGCTTGGGCCGGCCTCAAGTCGATAGTTCTTTGGGGGACGAGCAGATATTTTGTGACTGCTTCTTTTCAAGAGTCTGGTAGGAAAGAAACCGGAAATAACTTTTTCCAGGCATGACGTCATATTATTAACTGCAGCATCGTTTTGAACCGCAATCCGTCAATCATTATCTCCTCCCGAAGTGTTTTTTTTCTCTATGTAACATTATCAGCGATAACACAATGGTATATTGCTAGTGCAAGAACAGTGAGTAAATTGTAAAGTGTAGATGAAAGAAGCGAAGAATTTATGAAATCTAGAGAGACTTGTTATCACTTGGATTCTCTTATTCTCCGTTTATACCAGCGATCTCTCACTGGTAATAACTCATGTGATAATTCC
The DNA here is from genome assembly GCA_963556195.1 of Sepiola atlantica. Classification (NCBI taxonomy): domain Eukaryota; kingdom Metazoa; phylum Mollusca; class Cephalopoda; order Sepiida; family Sepiolidae; genus Sepiola; species Sepiola atlantica. The sequence continues at coordinate 115,892,672 of OY744517.1, read as the reverse complement.
TTGTAAGTAAATAATGATGATCATGATCATCATTACCATAATATTCGGTACCAATAATCAATCATGTTTAATAATAATAATAATAATAATAATAATAATAATAATAATAATAATAATAATCAATAAAGTAGGAATTAGTTAGAAAAGTACTTTTATTTACCAGTACAGCACATATGTTCAGAAGAACACTGTAAAAGTCTTGTCAAATAAAACCAAAGGTATATCATTGAACCCAGATTAGCAGAAAGAGTAGTACCATTATTTCTTTAAATAAGGATGTAATAAATAAGAAGAAGAAAAAGAAGAAAAGGAAAAAGACATGAAAGAAGAAGAATTAATAGTAGTAGTAGTAGTAGTAGTAGTAGTAGTAGTAGTAGTAGTATTCTTTATCGTTCTAATATAGAAGTAAAGAGACATATTATTTTTCCATTTAATTTACATACGCGTTTGTTGTGTGTACAGACACAAGTATGTAAATTATGTGATGATGCTGTAAAAAGAGGGGCACACTTTCTCTAAATAATGAGACAATAAGAAATATTAGAGAGTTAATGAATCAATATAAAGTGAGATGAGGCGAGGGAAATTACTATATAGCTAAAAGAGAGATGGTGACTTGTTTGTTTAATCATAAATTACAACTAATTAGAACAATTAAAACAGATGTTTGTTCAATCCCAGAACTAAAATATATTTTAGTATTATTTTGTGTTATTAACGTATATAGGCAAAAAGACTTAGGGCACTAAATGTTGGTTGACTCACATTTAGTTTAATGATAGGTATACATATATCCGATAATTCGTATGAATCATTAAGTTACTATTTTTACTCGTGTCATTTTGTTACGTTTATATTGGTTACACAATCAGAGACCCACAGGCGGGACCACGTGAAGGCTGAAACTATGCCTATCGAAAATGGTTATATGGATTCGGCATGACTCGAACACGACATGCAGAGTTATCAATCTGCGCCGGTGTCTACTTCACCACCAGCAGAACGAATGAATTAGAAAAAGAAATTGAAAATCCAAATAACTATATAAGGCACAATAAAAGAATATCAAAACAAAAATGGTACCGATCGGATATTGGCGCCATTGGACCAATCTAGACTAGCTTTACAAATATATTACAAGAACTGGACGTCTGGGGAAATGATTCCGATCATACAGAAAATATCACTATTGATGTCCACTTGAATAATCAGACGAGTGTGGAAGTTCTATGGATGCTGGATACTACTTAAACTCCCGTGAAATCATCAATAAACTATAGGAAGAAAGTTTTTACCAACAATGATATGAATATAACAATGATTTATTACTAATACTACTTACTACTACTAATAGCAGTAGTAGTAAATTTAGAAAGAGAAGTATGTAGAATATTAGAAGAAGATGAGAAGAAATACAATATCCGAAATCATTTAATTCTTTTGTAAACTTGCGGTGTGTGATTAATCTAATATATACCGTCGCGCCATCTGCAATCGGCTGTCACACCAAGTGAAATTCTTATCTGATCATTTCTGTTTAATTATGCATGTATGCAGTTTGGAAAGTTATAAATCGACATTTTAACTCTGAACTTGTGTTTAAATAATCGTATACATTAAATCGACTGTAATAGAAGGTGCAAAGAAGCTGGGCTCCCTATACCGGGCTAGAAAACTTCTCACACCTGCCAGCATTCTATATCTGTATAAAGCCACCATTCGCCATGCATGGAGTATTGTTGCCATATCTGGGCTGGTATAGCAACCACAAGTCTCTCCCTCTTAGACATGGCCGAAAAAATAGCTTCTAACCTAATAGATCCCACAATCAAGCCCTGTCCCATCGCCGCAGTATTGCATCTCTGTGCCTGTTTTACAAGTACTTCAATAGAATGTGCTCCGACAAACTTGCTTCACGTATGCCCTCTCAAAGTACATACCCCCGACCAACCCGACAAGCAGCAGAATGCCACCCTTTCACTGCAAAGGTTCTCACATGCCGAAAAGCTTTCTACTCTAATAGCTTCTTTCCTCGAGACGCTTGCCTTTAGAAATCCATCCCTGCTCCATGTTACCCCAAGCTGTACAAACTGGCAGTAATTTAAATGTACTGTGAACAAATATATTACTATACAACGCCCACCATATAAGAATAGAATTCGGAATGGAGACGTAGGCACTGCGATGAAGAATGGAAAACTCAAAACAACGAAAGGATAGAACTGTATAATCGAAAAATGATGAGGGCACTTGGTGAACATGTCAACTGCAAATATCCGGGTATACTGGAAACTGACAGCATCAAATCAATATAGATTAAAAAGATGGAGACGTAGGCACTGCGATGAAGAATGGAAAACTCAAAACAACGAAAGGATAGAACTGTATAATCGAAAAATGATGAGGGCACTTGGTGAACATGTCAACTGCAAATATCCGGATATACTGGAAACTGACAGCATCAAATCACTATAGATTAAAAAGATGGTTAACAGAGAATGCATGAGTAGAACAAGGAGCTACTCAAAACTAAATTATATAGTATAAACCTTATAAAACCATAAATACCTGGGCAGTATCCTTATTAAGTTATTCTGGACCTTACATTAACTGGGGAAAAAAACTCAGGTACATGGATAACATGACAGGAAACTGATTAATATTCATAAGTAACGATGATAATGACAGATAATATGTAAAAAGAAAAGTAAGAGAAAGAGGGCAATTAAGTACTGACGATGCGTTGATTATGCGATGAACAGACTAGAAAAATATATAAAACACAACATACAGAAGGGCTGATTACCGCCGCCGAAAACACCACCAAGGTGAACACTAACGAGATAAGTGAAATAGGAAACAAAAAGATGAGAAAAACAAAATGGGAAAAGAAACAGATCCATGCATGATGTATGACTGGCCAAAAAAATTGTGCACAAAAATACATAGCTACCGAAAAGACACTTGAACATAGAATTGGCATCACTATTGACAACCGTAAAAAACGCGATTGGAACAAACTACATAAATGCCAGGATATACAAGAACCATGAAAACAGTAATTCTAAACTCCTTTGGCAAAAAGATGAAACGATAAACTATATCATAAGTGAATGCAGTAAACTAGACAATAAATAATATAACAAGGTAGTCGACAGTGAACTGTTCAAACGTCTGTATTCTCAACATGCGGGAAAATGGTATAAGATCAAACCGGAGCCAGTATTGAAAAGTTAAATCATGCAATCCTCTGGAACGTGGAAATATAAAGCGCCAAACTCATCCAAGAAAGGAGACCGTACATAATAATAGCCAGCAAGAAGAAAATCACCTGCAAAATATTAGATTTTGCTGTAGTAGCAGGTAACAGTGTGAAGATCAATGAAGCAGAAAAACTAAGCAAATAGATTAAGCTTGCCAGAAAGCTTAACGAAACTATTGAAGATGTAGAAAATGAATGTAATACACATAATTGTAGGAGTACTAATTATACTAATAGTACGAATAGTAGGCCATCGTCGGTGAGGGTCGACTATGAGTGATGTATCCGTTAGCCTATTTGTCCTGTCTATCTGCTCGGCTGAAACAGCGCCACATGTGGCTAAAGAGACCAATCTAAGAGTATCAGTCTCTGTTGCAAAGGTTACTGGCGAAGCTGGATTTTCTTCTCCAGGTTGTAGGCTGTAGATTTGTTGATTGAGTGTTGTTGGATGCTAGCCTGGTATGATATTGCGTCGCTGATGGATCCAATGGAACACAAGGCAAAGCTGTAATAACAGTTTTGCACCAACGCCGTCGCAGGAGCTGGTAGAACGAAGTTGTAGGCAACGCGGAACTGCCTTAGGGGCTTCACTCCAGATATTTCCGCGAGGTTTTTTCCTGAAGCTTTTCTCCATGGAGTACTAATCACAGCTTAAAAATTCCTGGAAAAAGACTAAAGGAAATTGGCATCAAAGAGAATATTGACAAACATACAAAACACGGCATTGATGAAAACAGCTGACTTATTTAGAAACTTATCGAGTGTTAAAACCAACCGAAATAAGTAATTAAAAGTGACCAATCACAGGTAAGTTGTAATAGAACAACGCTGTGTAAACACAGCTAAAAATATATGAGAAAGATTAGACGAATCCAAGGGAACAAACTGCTAGAATAGATATGTAAAAAGACCCTAATACTTTAGCCCATTTTCTCCCCCAAAATAACGCGTTGTCAAAAACAACAGTTGCTACTAGACGAAATGGTTGTGAACGATCTGGGAGAATTGAAAGACCGTGGACGAAGTGCACTATCCCGACCTCCACTAGGAAGACACTGAGTCTACATAAATCCTGAGGAGACTTATTTGTACTCCAATTACAGAGAAAGCCAAAACTGTTATCGACAAGAATTACATGGTAAATAGATGTTTGGAAAATGCAAAGCGATTTGCAACTGATCGAAAGAATGCTAAAAATCTGGGGAAGCATGTTGTCACTCAGACTTAAGTGAACACGACCTATTTTGCCAGCGACTAATCAATGGCAATGCATCGTGTGAGTACGCCTAGTGAGTAAGTAATAGTCGTAGACAAAGAATCGAAACGATAAACCAACAAAATTGCTATGCAGTAAGCTGGTTTAAATGGAGTATGAACAGAGGAATGACTGGGTTTGGAAGGCAGTCTACTAGGATTCGTGCAAATGACTGCACTCTTAATATACAGGAAAAAGATACTAACACAAACTGGAGATTTTGTAAGAAAATGAAAGGCATAACATCATCTTGAACATAGAAATACAAACAAACTTATCGAATCTAGAAGAGCAGACATTATAATAGTAAACAAAAAAGAAACTTTGATAAATAGTCGAATTCAACGTCATAGCTGATCATAAGGTGTGAACTGAGGGGGCAGTGGAACTTACCAAACAGCTGAGGGGCTACGGAACATGAACGATTTAGGTAATGCAAATATATTTTGCGAGCACTAGAGTAAAACAAATCAGGAATAAAAACTGAAGAAATTTTGAAACATAGGAATGATTTATACTATGCGTCCTCGACAATTATGTCGATTGTAGCTGTGTTCCTATCGTGCTGATGTATAGTTCTTTTCGATCCTAGGAGGTCTATCCTCCTAGGATTTACCTTTCCTTTGAGATGGGGTTAGTTTATTGCCAATCGCCTGAGGGAGGCGCCCCTACTGGGGAATGCTGACAGGAGTGCTCAGGCATTTTTAGTAGACCAGAGTGCACTTCGCCTAGTTGGTTGGTTTTTGAAAACCCTACCTACACTTGTGTTTAATCTCCTACAGAGGAGGTAAATAAACATACTAGCATATGCACTGATGAAAATATCTGGCATATAAACAGCAGTCATAGGGTGCGGAAACCAACCATCTTACCAGCTGAAACTGATTAACCACAAGTAGATTGAAATAAAATAGTACAGCGCAAAGGTAAAATGACACAAGATATCAGTGGAAATAAATTGATGCCACTAAAACGAGAAGTGGCGAATCCAAGTGAGCTGTGTCCACTTCAGTAAATATATGTAAAAAAATATTATCGATTTGAACAAACATCGAACGGGTCGATTGGTTTCACGAAAAGTTACCGTGGAGAGTCTAATAGGGTGGAAATACCGAGGGGATAGCACTATCGACTGGAAGGATACGGAGAATAATGTTATCTTCAGTAGGCTTATTGTAACCTAAATTTCAGAACAAAAACACTGGTTGTTATCAACGAAAAATCACTTTTAAAGGGTTGCTGTGAGAATGCAAAGTGAGTTACAATAATAATCGAATGGATTTGGGGAGTACTGAAAATATTGGGAGACTTACTGTCAGTCAGACTCCAACGATAGCCATCGGCGTTAGAATTTCTTGCTAGTAAGAAATAATAATTATTATTTGTACTCACTAGGAGTTATCACACAGGTGATCGTCAGTGATTGCTTATTCTTATTCTTATTCTTATTCTTATTCTTATTCTTATTCTTATTCTTATTCTTATTCTTATTCTTATTCTTATTCTTATTCTTATTCTTATTAGCGGGACACGTGTAAATTACACGAAATGATGTTTTCAATACTAATTATCTTGTTCCTAAACTATACATGTTTGAATAAAATATGATAAGATTTAACTTGTATATATATTTTTTTTAAATGAACAATACATGAAACAATTTACAAAACTTCTTTATATACAATATTTCTAGTGAAGGTAATATTTCGACGACTAAACCTTACTTTGTAAATGCTTTAGATTAGATTAAATGTGGCTCCAATTCATGAGTAGCATACAAAGATTCGGAAGGTCGTTGATTTTGATGTAAGCGTGACACACAAAATCACACACGCTATCGTATTAATATGTGTCTTCCCGTCGTCCCCTCCTTACCCGCCTCCCTCTCTCCCTTCGACGTAGAAAAAAATTTTTAGAGGTTGGTTGGGATCGAACTATAAACCAGTCGGGCCGACGACAAAATCTTACGTCGCTAACCGTTTCGCCAAAGGAAAACACCTGAAACTATAACGGAAATTAGGTGACTTGAATGCTTTTCCAAATCTAGGTGCAGCACGCATGCACAGAGCTTTTGATGTAAGCGTGACACACGAGCGCACACACTATCGTATTAATATATAGATTATTATTATTATTATTATTATTATTATTATTATTATTATTATTATTATTATTATTATTATTCCGATGACAGAAAGAAGAAAACTAAGTAAGAATTCAAAAATAAAAAGTAAAAAATAAATAAAACGTCGTGAAAATAGAAAAATAAATAAACAACTATTTTTTGTTCACTTTGTTAAACTTAAGCAACCAGAAGATAAAGGAAGTGGTAGAGCGGGAAACGAAAACGAGGCTAAGAAAATAAATGCCGAGTAAAACAGAAAAGAAAAAAAGAAGCAAGATGAAAAAGAAACAATAACTAAAAATAACACTGGTGAACACAACAATAGTCTTATCCTCGACTGTAAACTAACAGGAATACTTTTTTTTCACCAAATAGCGACTGTGCGCGATGTCTGAAGATGCCTTTTGGCCATGGAAAACACTTTTTCTCCAACATGTGATATTTGGAGAGAAGCACTGCTACCTTCACGTACACACAATGTATACCGGCATATATATACACAGGAACACACACACACACACAGACGCACACACATATATATATATATATATATATATATATATATAATGGAATTATACATACACGTATTAAACGTAAACAAACTTGAATACAAATGCTTAACAAAGACACAATCTATAAGATGAATTCTTTGTTATGCTAAAAGTATTTTTGTGAGAATTATATATGATGCAAATATACTGAATACAATCCATGTCTCTTGCGTGTCTATTTTTGTAGAGAGACTCGTACACAGAATCTAAGACAGATTTATAGCAAGGTTTTATTATGGTTTAGTAATGTGATTCAGCATTAGTTTTGGTTTGGTGCGTCTTTTTTCCGAGAAATCAAGCCTTTTTGTGTTATTGGAGGCTAAAGCACAGAAAGATGATTATATTGATGGAGATTTCGTATATGTCTGTCTGAAATTGAAACTATGCTATTGCTATCATTTAATTGTCAATTCACGGTTGGTGTAGTACCTGTTCTGTTTTCATGATATCATTCTACTAGGCATAACATTTTTCTATTTTGTCAGGGGGTAGTATCTGTTCTGTTTTCATGGCCCCATTCTCCGAGCCATTACTCTCTCTTTCTTGTGGTGGTGAGGGAAGTGTAGTATCTGTTTTGTTGCTATACGGCCATTTAGGGGATGTAAGTGTAGTATATTTTCGTTTGTAATGATACCACTCTCTCAGGTATTAGCTTCATCTTTGGAGGTACTGTAGTATCTGTACTATTGTCATTACACCATCCTCCCAAGAATTACCTCCTTCTTTGATGGAGGTGATATAGTATATGTTCGTTCGTCAAGATGCCACCCTTTCAGACATTACCTCTTTTTTGGAGGTAGTGCAATATATGCTCGTGCGTCATATATACTAGAAAAAATATGCAACCGGAGGAGGCATATTTTTGCCAGTACTATTAATTACGCTTGTCATCATTTTATTCATAGCCGAGAGAAAATGGCAGATTCATGCATTCCACAATAGTATTAGTGTGTAATGGGCCACGATTCCGTAATCCGTAACGGTTTCCATTATTCCGATTACGCACCCCGCTGAAGCATGGTTTGACCAGTTCATTGACGCATGCGTAGCTAATAGAGAAACGTAAATATGACAATAATAATAATACAGTGTGCGTAACGGTATCATGAGTTAAAAATTGGAAATAACATAAGACACCATGTAAGATAATGAAGAGTGGCAAAAATGAATCGTGGACGAGTCCATTGTTGGTGGGACGTGTAGAAAGAAAGAAAGCGACTTGATAACTGTTAAAAAGGAGAAGGTTCCGCAGTGCAAGCGAGACTTGAAAGACGGCGGTTTCAGAAACGCGAAGAGCCGAAGCGCTTGGTGATCGGAGTATCGAAGTACCGCAAGAATGGGAAAGTTTACCGATGTTTATGGCACCGATGAAGCTTTATTGGCTATGGTACCCAAGCCCGTCTTTCTGTTAGGCTTTCGGGTCCGCTGACTAAAAATGCAACTGATAAGCAAGTTGGTACCGTGAAGGAATCCCCTGACTTGTATTTCATCAAAGGGCTTATGGAACAATTGCTTCAGTTCACGCTCGGATAGACAATGCAGAGCAAATCGTTTTCCAATCGGATGTATATATGAACGAGTTTCTAGCGGAAACCAAGTCTGTGACCTCAGCAAGAAAAAAACTTTCATGAGACAAAAACATGTCAAAAGATTTTTATATGTGTGTGCGTAGCCGACGTAAACCATCCAGTGATGAGAAATAAAGAAACCCAAAGTTTTCCCATATACGTTCTGTTCTTTGTCATTCTTGTTGAATCTTACCGGGTACCCCGAAAGAACGGGTAATGCAACAACAACATCACTGGAAGATAAATACACACAAATATAAATTAAATTCTTCAAAGATTTTTGCAGATCTGTTAAACTAACTCTCAAATCACTGCTGTAAATCACAGTGTAGATATTCCAATATAACCAATTTTCGATTACGTTGTAACATCTCATGCGGTACCAGATAAAAGTTGATGTTGCCAAAACAGTACATGGAATAGCACATAAATACAATTTCACGAAGTATTTTATTAAAATGGCTTACTTTCTTTTCTATGAAACAGAAATGCATTTAATAGAGTTTAATATAATCAGTATTATTTTATAAATTAAATATTCTTTTTTTATAAATTAAATATTTTGTAAAAAAAAGTATTTTATTTCACGAAGTAAATCACTGAAATTGCTGAATTGTGTGATGAATTTAAGTGTATTTCATTTCATCAGTAATTTGGTGTGTCAATAAATAATTGTTGCTAAATAGGAATTTTATATTACGAAGTAAATTATGAAAATAACTTACTTGTTTTCTAGTAAAAGCAAATGCCATTTAGTTTTTTAATGCAATCAGTAATTTTGGAACTGATATATTTTAAATAAATAAACCGAAATGCATTCTAATGAATTTTAATTAATTAGTAGAATAACTTTTTTCAATAAACGGGGATAGTTTGTTCTAATTCCGTCAGCTATGACCGGGTAGAAGTCTTAAGTAATTCCTAATTGTATTCTTAGTATCGCCTGTACTGAGGATTGAACCTTCACCCTCCAGAAGACTTATAACTTAGCACGTTTATCCATTGCTCCACAGTTTCTTGCGGGCAATTCTTATATCAATTTTAGAAATCTTAAACCTATTCTTGTTTTGTAGATGTGTAGTTATACTACTAATAACTACTTATTACTATATATATATATATATATATATATATATATATATATATATATATATATATCACCGACAAATCTCTATCGTATGACAAGAATTCCGCTAACTTTTTGGAAAAAATCAATAATGCCTCCATTCATTCCAACCAGATGGTGAGTCTAGACGTAGTAAGGTTGTTCAGGAAAGTACCCAATGACGAGACTCTTTGGTACGGGTAAGTTAAATCTCTATCGTATGTCAAGAATTCCGCTAACTTTTTTGGAAGAAATCAATAATGCCTCCATTCATTCCAACCAGATGGTGAGTCTAGACGTAGTAAGGTTGTTCAGGAAAGTACCCAATGACGAGACTCTTTGCTACGAGTAAGTTAATTTCAAATACTTCACTGGGGAACGCACCTGAATTCCAATAGATAATCTGATAGATATATTGATTTTCTGTGTAAAAACTACATACTTCGTGATGGGATCTTACATATATCGGCAGGAAAAAGGTATACTGATAGAGTCATCAATGTCCCAAGTTCTGATCAATGTATCATTGAATATTTGTGGAAAAGTGCATTAAGATCTACATGACCAAAGCCATCAATATGGATGCGATATGTGAGTTAGACGTTCATACTCTCACCTAATCGGGAGGATGTTCAAGCATTGCCCCTTCTAGATTTGTCGATAACTCACACCGATAAAAGGTTCAAGTCATCCATATATCGAAAGCCAATATATTGGACAATATCTTAAATTCAACTCCTCCATCCATATAATGTAAAAAAAAATAGTATGTTGCCTATAACATCAAGCAAAGTCAACGCTACATGTTTACATATTGTAACACTAATACGTATCAAGAAGAGATGGGTAGCCTAAGAGAAACTCTATACCAAAAAAAACTATCCAGAGAGCATGACATCAGCTCAAAGAAATCTGTATCAAACATCAAAGGATACATTGCGAAAACTCACCACATTTTGTCTTCTATATACGAAGAGATTGAGTGAAAACATCCAGCGGATATGTCATCTATATCAGATCAGGGCGGTATTCAGGAGCGACTCTACTCTCCGAAAACACCTTATTCAAGTCGAGCCTCCTATGGAAAATGTCACGACCAAGTCATGACCGTGTGTATGCAATTGCATGTAAGCGCAGAAAAATTATACAAAGATGAGACATGCCGCTCAATAATAGAAACGCTAGAAGAACATCGAAAGCTGCAATACGGAGAGATATTGAATAGTCGGGTATGACTGATCACATGGAAAGAAAAGGGGAACTATCTACCCTTATGAGGCAAAGAAACAAATATAGACGTGGAAGTGCTGTGGAAAGTAAGACAACTTAAAGAAGCACGTATATTGGGAGACAATGGCTTCTTAAGTAGACCTATTATAGAATATAATGCAATATGAGAACCATTAATTATAAATAATAGATCAGAACACAATTAAAACATATATATGTACATATATTGTATATTTATATATGGTAATAAGTAGTAAGTAGTATGACTAAACATCTAAAAAACAAAAATAGGTTTAAGGCTCCTAAAGTTCGCAATAGCCCGTGGTGCAATGGAATCAATTGCTAATTAATAATCCGTTCTCAATAACAGTCTTCTGTAGCTTAAAGGTTCAATCCTCAGTACAGGTGATACTAAGAATACAATTACGAATTACTTAAGACTTCTAGCGGTTTATGGCTGACGGAACGAGAACAAACTACCTTTGTCGATTGAATGTAGGATTCGAATAAAATTTTCTACAGATACCTAAGTTCGACAAGACACACCCGAAGAAGGTCGGGGATTACATCAGCCGAATGATTGTGAGAATAACATCATATATGCTAACAGTAGTCTAAATAATCCAAAAGGTTTATAATTAAAAATGTTTCCATACGGAGCATAGTTCTGACATCGATTGAATGGCGACATTGTTGTAGAATTCTAAATATGTTACATGAAAAACATACAAATGACTAGTGGGAAGCATCTTTACTTTCGTAATAATCGTATTTGGTTGTGTGTGTTTTAAGAATTCAAGAACAAAAACTAATCACAGTTCTCAATTTAAATATTAAATTGATTAATGTTGTTGTTGTTTGTAAATTTCATTCTATTTAAAATCTAAATTATTTCCATTTAATTTTTTTTTCATATTTAATTTGTTTTATCTTTTTTCTATATAAATTATACTTTATATATGTATATCTACATCTTTGAAGTGTTGCTAGTTTTCTTTATAATTATATTTAATATTTATTTTTCATAATTAGTTACCTTTTTTAAATTTTATTTAGAATCTTGCATGCAAATTTCATTTTGATTTTTAATTAAAAAAAGAAAATATTTCTCCGTTTATTTATTCTAAATATTTTTAAACACAAATGAAACAATTACGAAAGTACGCAATGTTTTCCTTAGTCAACGGTCATGTAATATGCGCAGATTCGCATTCAGATAAAAAAAAACATTATCTATATATAAAGCAAAGTCGTCTGTATGTGTGAATGTGTGTTGCGGCATCACAGTTAAACAGTTGATCTAAGAGACAAACTAACTGCAGATTTGGAATCAACACTTTCGATCCGATGCCTTTATCGATGTCACAAGTTTGTTTTTTTAACCTTTCTAAAACTCATTATTTGAAATTAAAGTACGTAAAAATAACATCAGAAACAAATGTTCCGCCATTTCAAGCGTTGCCTTTTAGCCGACAGAACAATATACTTTAGTTAAAGTATGTTAAGTATAAACCGTAAATTTTAGATTGATTTTGCTCAAAATCTGAATAAAAATTCTACATGTGTTTAGTATCATTATATCTTGATAGTAATTATGTACATACAAATATATGATACTAGCAGGTAGTCACACGTTTCTCGGGATCGAATGAGGATCACTATAATGTACTTTTGCACTATGCTCATAACACCATATTACTTTCTTTGTTTTTATGTCCCCTCCTCTAGTTTGGCCCCTGGTAAAATCAAAAAGCGTTAAAAAGCTGGAAAACCCTTTGAGTTAGTCTTATACATATGGTTTAAATTTCATTAGAATCAGAGGTGTTAAGGGGGTTCTGACCCATGAGGTTCTTAGAGGTGTGGGGCCACGTAAAAATCCGGCACATAGAGGGTAAAGTATAGATTCAGGACCACTTCCATTGTCTTCCCCGGATAATTTTATACATATGATACAAATTTCATCAACATAGGATATATTTCAAGTTTTAAAGGAGGTACAGCCACTATAGCTCACTTAGGTTAGGAGAACACTTAGATATTCAGGATAATTTCCGTTCTCTTAATCAGAAAATTGTATACATATTATTTAAATTTCATAAAAATAGGATATATTTGAAGGTTTTAGGAGATTCTACCCTCATGGCTCCTTATGGGTATATCTAGAGATTTGGGAACACTTCCATTTAATTCCTCGATAGATTTTACATAAGAATACACTTTTAGATTTGATGTAGATTCTCTAACTTTTCTTTCTATAGGGAAAATACAAACATTACACACAAACATACACACAAACATTGACTTTGATATAGAGAGGTATATAAACATACCTAATTTTATATAGGTAGTATTTATATCTGCATGTTTTCATACTTATATCTATAGACATGTCTATGTGTATGCATATGGTATGGTAATAAACCCACGCACGCATAAATTCTCCCAGCTATAGATAGCAGTAGTTACTGCTCTTAAGATAAGTCATTATTCCATCGTACAGACGAGACAGTCAGACCGAACAGTTTCACTGATAATCCTTTTATTTATATATGTTTTGTATAACTATTTTTGTTAATGTATTTATTTACTTAATACCTTTGAATTTTTATTTCTGGACCTTAAGAAGGCAACAACAACTTGGCGATGGGGACCCTGAAATATCATTGAGGACTCCAATAGATATATGTGGAAATTGTCAATTGTGGTTCAACATGGGACGGACAAGATTCTATTTTTGTAACACTTTGTTCTATTCAACAGTACTTGGCAATCCGGAAAAGGACAAAAGTGTAACTAACTTACTGTAAACTTGAATGCTAGTCGCTAAAATACGATAAATTATTTCTAGCACAAACATTTTGTAATGATAATTTTAGCTACAGATCTATTGTTTTAAAAAAAGCCAGAGACAAAGATCGACAGGTTTTAATCCGTCATGCTTGATTTTCTTAAGTTCCAAGCGGAACAGTAAAAAAGAATAGATAAACTCCAGCTGAATATATGAAACGAACATTTTTAATTTCAAAAGCGAGTTAAAGAAGAAAAGTTTGCATTACAAAAACAAACAGAAATCAGAAAATAAAAACTCGAATAAATTATACCTCACACTAACAAGAGCAAAGCAACTTGCTTGAAATAACAAACAGGAGCAAAATTAGTGAAAACGAAAATGTTATTTCACAAAACACGATCAATAGATAATTTTACATATTCTCTTAACGAGAATATAACCTTCGTCTCCTATTTTAGAAGATACGAGAATTTATACGCCACAGACTGCATGAATTGGGCAGACTCTAAGAAGTTTCGCCTACTACCTAGAAAACAAGACACCATGGAGAATACCAAATTTATGAAGTACATCTTACACAAGCGAATTGACTTTTACTGAAGCGGCTAAATTTATTACAGAAAATGTAATCATAAAACGTTCATAATAGATGGAAGTGCATGGATGTAAAAATATGTACGCCAGAAAAAGATATCTAATTTTGACTCTAATTCATACCAATCAAGATGGCACAAGATGACATATTTCTCCCTTAACCAGTGTTTCAGTTTTAGGTCACTACATTTGTATAAGGATTGCCTTTACCGGAATAAGAACTTGTAGCCGTGCTGAGCACAAGAGCTCACATAGTCGAGCGACAAAAGGCTAATAGCTGCGTAAAAAAAATACAAAATCACATGAACCATATATGTCATACAGGACATCCTAAATGCTAATATTAAATTACAATTAAATTCTGGCTCAGATTTGAAAATCATAAATCTATACACTAGCAAGGAAAAGGTTGAGAAAAAAAACATTGCTAAGATCTAACAGAATGATCAGGTCCGCAACTGGGGAGAAAGTCAAATATAACCTTTATATGAAGGCGGTAAAAACTAAAATATTCGTATTAAAGAATACAGAAAATGTATTCGGTACTGACTGGGTGGAGTAATTTAAGTTGTGAGACATCCCAGTTAATTAATTTTGCTAAACATGTGAAGACCTGACTGTGATAAAAATGTAAATAAACTTTTCCGGAAGTTTTGTTTTCTGGATGTATTAGTCGGTGTAATAAGATGATAGTAAAATTCGAGTTAAAAGAGAAGATCCAACCAGTGTTTGTAAAAAATAAATAAATAAATGAAGAACTCGACAGACAAGATAGAACCGTGGCCTTGTCGAACACTGTATAAAGTCAATGGGCTTCAGCGACTGTCTATGTCAAAGTAATCTGTGTTTGCGACAACTTTTCGACGGGTTTAATGCTGCACTCAAAGACAATCACTATTTCTTGTTGATCCCGCGAGAAATTTTCGAAAAACTAAATGGAAACATTTTTTTTCAAAATTAGACCTCAGTAACGCCTATATTTAAATACCGGTGGAGGAAGAATGTTCTAAATTACATCGTGGGTTGTACAAGTTTGAAGGTCTGCATCAATCTTTCAACAAGTAATGGGTATTATGCGGAGCGACCTTAGCTTTGCGGTTGCATATTTGAACATATGTTGAACAACACAAGTACATGTTCATGAAGTCTTCGTAAGTATTCAGGAGTACGATTTCAAAGTGAAATACTCTAAATGCGACTTTTGTATTAAGAAGATTACATACTTCGGGCACATTATCGACAAAGATGACAGAAAGCCACACCCAGAATTAGCTACCGCTATAGAGGACTCTTCCTTACAAAGTTTCTTATAACTTACAAACTACGAGCACGTTCATATCTAATATTCACAACTTACGTTCTTCTGAAATGAAGACAAAGACTGGGTGGGGACATCTGAAGGCCAGCAAGTATTCTTCAAGATAAAAGAAGTATTGATGTTGGACTTGTTTCTCACTTACTATAAGCCAGACCTGAATATTATAGTTTCCAGCGACCCCAGATCGTCTTACATCGGGGCATTATTCTGCAAGATGCCAGATTAATCTCACAAATAAGTTTCTTACGCATCGAGAACACTTATTCCTGCAAAAAAGAACTATTTCCAAATTGAGAATGAGTCATAAGGGATTATTCATGCAGTAACGAAATTTCGCCGATACATTCACGGCAAACACTTTACATTGCAGACAGCCCATGAACTATATTTGGTTGTAAAAAATGATATGCATACAGCAAATAGATTTCAGAAGTGAGGAACAATCCTCTTAAATTATAACCTTAAAAAAAAGTGCCTACCGTCTAAAAAAATCATGTCAACGCACTGTTCAAATTAATCCTGAAACACAGGGAGCTTCTTGAAATTACTGTGATTGTCTCGCTTCAAAGAGAAGGATAATTTAAAACACCATTATACAACACATTAAGGGAACTTCCTGTAACTTTCGACTAAATTAAACGAGAAACTCATCGCGATGAGTTTAGAAAGCAAACCAAACTAAAATTTGTGAAAAATACAAACATACTTCAGATATTTCCTCTCTATGCGACGAAGTACTGCTGTATAGTAGACGAGTGATCATTCCCACAATACTTCAAAAAATAACTCTGAGACATTTCCATGCTGACCACCCTAATGCACAGCAATGTGTACTAGTTGAACATGGATAATGATATCGAAAACATTGTAAAATACTATAAAGGCTGTGCTTTAGCAACTAAAGCACTCCCAATCAAATATAGTTCTTGGCTAAAAACGGACTGACCATGGTCCCAAGTACATATCGACTTTGCAGGCCCGCTAGACGGATTCTACTATCTTAATGGTATTTTTAGGTGTGGAAATCCCACTATATAAATTACATTTCCCTCCACGAATTGTTCGCCAGATTTAGAGTAGTCGATGCTGTAGTGTCTGAAAATGGGACACAATTTACGTTCGGTGACTTTAAGGATTTTTGTGAGACCTTCTAGATAACTCATATCACGATCGCTCCATGTTAACCGTTGTCCAACAGACTGATCGAGCGCTTCGTTGATACGCTTAAAAGAGTTCTGAAGAAAAATAGGAGACACTCACAAGAAAAGTCCTTCAACAGTTTCTTCAGTTGTATGGAATTACGCCCATCGATTATAGACCATCATAATTAACCTCAGCCGAGGTAATGTTTGCGCGAAAAAGTATGTCTGTGTTCGACAAGCAACTCCTCACACGAAACAAAAACCGGAAGAACAAAACGAAACAAAACATTACCAATGCGGATGAAAATTTTGTCCGGCTTTTGCCCATTGTAATGACAGTGTAAACAATTCCCTGATCAAGATTGAAACATTTTTCAGTTTCCCTATAATAATTCCTTTTTGGAAGTGGATAGAATTAATAAAAGAGTAGAGAATATAATTAAAGGTTCCAATTTTACTCACAAGACATTTGAAGCAATTAAGAAAACGCCTGCCGCAAGAAGCTGAAAGCGGCCCTCTGGAAAGGAAAAAGTTATGGGACTTTTGACATACCAATACCACAAGCGGCACCGGAACAACGTCATTTAAAAAGGAAAGGGGAAATTAACGGAATTTATCGATGTTAACCAAAAAAAAAGGTAATGATACTACTGCGGAGGGAATAATTAGGAGCTGTGTAAAATTAATATACCTACGCACACATTAACACTCTCCCAGCTATAAATAGAAGTAAGTACTGCTCTTAGGGGAAGTAATTATTCCGGCGAACAGTCCTGAGAGTCGGACCGCTGGAACCCATCTGATTAATTTCTCATTTTATTATGTCATTCAATTAATATTATTGCTCTATACACTATATTGAGTTTTTTTATCCTGGTAGTCTACTGGCTAAAGATATTATTTATATATTTAAAGTATTATCTTACTCTCTCTCTCTCTTTCTCTCTCTCTCTCTCTCTCTCTCTATATATATATATATATATATATATATATATATATATATATATATATCATGATTTTTTGGGGAGTACAAAATTTTATTATCGCAAGCATGAAGGGAAGACGAATTCTATCGTTCATGATTAAAAGTTAATCAAGAGAGAAAAAAATATATATATACTTGCAGGGTTGTTATACATTGCCCGGATCGGGGTGGCGGATAAAGCAGTATAGTAAGGGTTTAGAACTAAATTTTATGAGTACATTTGTGTTTAAAGGGTGAGTTAAGTTCTCTTTTCTGGTTCTTATAACAAATAAATAAAGCAGCTCATTTTATGTATTTATTAAGAATTAAAAATCTGTGTAGCATTTATTTTTAGGGAGCGTCCTTTCCCTTTTTTCCTCTCAAAAATAAATCAAACATAGCTTATTACATTCCATTAAACTTTTATCTCCGTTTCAAAATTTCATAAAAAACTTTCTAGTAGTTTTTGAATTTATTAGTATATTTCTAACTCTATTCATATAAAGTTATGTATATGCATATGATTATATATATGTATATAAATGATTCAGTCATAAACTAATTTTGGAAGATAGCTTCTAGGCGTAAGGAGTAGTAATGTGGGATTTATTTTGTTAAATTTACTTTGGTACAAAGACGATAAAAAATGGTTGAAGTCTATCATGAAAATTCAGATACCTCCGTTTTTTGTGAAATTTTAACAATAGCTATACGACACTAATATATAAATATTCCCAAAATATCAGTTTCTTTGGAGTATAGTGTTATAGGGGGTAAGATATGGGCACAACCTCTCATTTAAAACAATTCAAATATTTCAGATTTGCATCAAATTATATCCATAGTCATTAGACTCCGATTAAGCAAGATTCCCTGAATTTCAATTTCTTCTAAAGACCCCTTAATTTTTGAGACATTTCCAAAAATCATTTCTTTTATCAAAATTGTAATAAGGATTCTAGACACAATGTTTAGTATCATTATATCTTGATTTTAATCTTAGTTCGTGGTGTGGAAACTGTTCTGTTCGGGGAATTAAACATATCTGTCCTGCGCGGATATTCTTCTTGTTCACCATAAAAAGAAAGACATTCCTCGAAGGTTACCGACTACGCCACAACACACCTGGAGAAAACCGAAGTGTACAACGGAAAAATCGTTGTGAAAATTGCACCCACAGCTATGTGGAAAACAGAAGAACGATTTGATTAATGTAAATAACAATACTTTATCTTTGAAATGTCATCCAAAAAATGAATATGTGGTTGTTCGAAAAAAGAAATACTGATTCTTAAGAATATACTTAATGTAAAAATGTCAAAAATATTTCGCTTTTTTTTATTTTTGAGCCGAACATCGGCTGATGAATTCACTTCTAAACTTCAAATCGGTGACATTACGGAGGCCGATTATAGAATGACATTTTTGATAAAAATGACATTAAACTATCCATTTACTCAATATAATGTCTTTCCATATAACCAAATGTTGCCTGCTTTCGGCCATGTACGCGTGCAATAAAAGTTAACATACGAATTGTGACATTTACATGCACGATAAACAGAAAGCATATTTAAGCCATCAGATTAGTTTTCTAAAGTGACACAGAGAGACGTGTGTGGGATGATATCTCGTGTGAATCGATTCCGTTTAGCAGTAGTGGTCACAAGAAGACGTACCTAATAATTTTGGACATAGTAAATACTCAATAAAGAAGAAGACGAATAAGAAGGGAAAGAAGAAGAAGAAGAAGAAGAAGAAGAAGAAGAAGAAGAAGAAGAAGAAGAAGAAGAAGAAGAAGAAGAACAACAACAACAACAACAACAACAACAAGAAATTATGTGAGGAAGAATAGAAGGAGATCGGTCGAAGAAGAAGAATAAAGAAAAATGTAATAATAATAACTAGCAGGACCCAGTGAAGATTCCACGGTGTTTTCTACATCAATCTGTATAATTTACTGTTTATAATATTCCGGTTGCTAGAAATATGCACATATTTTACTCGCTAACATTTGTGTGACAGGATGGAAGTATATATATATATTTATTTATATTACCTGGTTGCTCGGGGCAAAAGCTGTGTCTTCCGTGATCGCCATCTCCCCCTCCCTCTCCTGCCTGGGGCAAAAGTACTAACTCAGTCTTCCCCCTTTTTTTAAAGTTAAAAAGCCCCCTTCCCCAATTTTTTTTTAAGTTTAAACTATCAGTGAAAAAAAAAGCATTGCTTAATGTCTGTTCGAAACATAAAAAAATAAAAAATCCTGGCCCTCTCCCCGACCAAATAAACGAAATAAATGTTTTAACGTTTTAAGAAATACCAATGATAACCTACTTTTAAACCAGTTGACATAATTAAATAGAAAATGTCCCTTAAAAACTAAAAAACAAACAAGAAAAGATAGTTTTCAGTTTTAAGCAACACAAAGAAGTACTTTTTGACTTTGGAAAATGCAGAAAGAAATAATAAAAGTGTATTTATTGCCACTTGTTTTAAATTTTAAAAAGATTTTATTTATTAACAGTGATTACACTGTGTTGTGTTCGCTTTTTTTGTTATTTGCAATGTTTCTTGAAAATAAAACTGAAAAAGTTCGTTGTCGAAGTTATCGTCTGCCAACCTTCGCGTTGGCACCGCTCATAGTATAGTATTCCAAACATTAGTTTTATTCAAAAATTTCAAGATCAGATATTGGCTTTTATATACACAGAAGTTTTTGTTTAAATTCGTAGAACTTACATTTATTTTTGATAATGTTTTAAAGTTGCATGGAATATAAAAGTATTTCACAGTTCTCTCTCTCTTTCTCCCTATTTCTCTCTCTCTCTCTCTCTATATATATATATATCTATCTATCTATCCATCTCTCTCTCTCTAGTCGTTCAAATGTTTCACCGAACAAAAAAGTGCATACACTTTTTAGTTTTCTGTGAAATTCTTTATTCATATAATTTGTTTTACTTTCTATTTATACTATTCTTAGAGCAAATTTTCTGCAATTCTTTGATTGTCAATACGTGTGATGATATCTTTTGCGGTTCGCGAGTCGAAATCTAAATAAATAATGACGATGCTTCGACCCGCTCCCCTCTCACAATGTTGTCTCCTCCTCCTTCCTCAGTCTCCTCCTCCTTCCACACTGAAGCGACAGTAGCAAGCAGGGTCAGTGAATAGTTTAATTAATTAACGACATCATTTACCTAGCTCGGCGGTAAAGCGTCTGACTTCAGACCTCAACGTTGGGGTTTCAATTCCAGTGTCGGCGTCCAATTTATTTGGTGTTTATTTATTGAATTTCTTTCGGAGCGTGACACAGGTAGGTAGGTACAACTTAGCGTATTAATATATAGATAATAATAAGAAGAAGAAGAAGAAGAGTAAGGGAAAGGAAAAGGGAAGGGGTATAGAAAAATAAGAATAAGACAACTTAAAAGCAATCAGAAACATTGTAATAGTAAAATGTTTTGGAGAATAGAGATTATGTGGTTTAGACAAGTTTAAAAGTGTCAAATGTCTTGTAAATCTGAATTCGCATTAAAACCACACTGAAGCTCACAGTTAATCAAAAGTCAAATTTGTGCAAATAAAAACGCAAGGGATTTTAGTTATCTGTACAAATTCGACTTTTAATTCATTGAAAGGCCCGATAGGCAAGCCGTTAAACCGACACCAGTTTTAGGTGGTTAAACTTCATTGCACAGGGTCGAATTCTGTTCAGGTGGCATTTTTCTCTTTGTGAATTGTCTATGTTCATTTTATAATTATCTACGTGACTTCCTAGCCACGTAGATAATTATAAAATGGGCATTACCTACGCAAACAGACGTGCCACAAAAAATCAACGTAGAAATACATAAAAATAGGGTCGGAAATATATTCCATTATTTAACACATCACACAACAAGTCTCGGGCCTAACTAATAAAACAAAATCCTCTCGGCAAATTTTGACATTATTTATAAACATAATCTCTTTTTAGGAGGATACACTGATTTCAACAATTCTCTAACAATTCGATGCAATTTTTATAGAAATATTTGTCTTAGGCCTAAAGAAATAGTCCTTAGTTTCCGATATAACTTCTTCATTAGAGCTAAATTTCTTTTCTTTGAGTATTTTTTTTAGTTTCTAAACAGCCAGTAGTCGCAAGAGCATCTCTGGAGAATAAATAGGTGGGGGGCAATTCGAAGTGAAATCTATGTACTTTTGCCATCGTTGCGATCGACTTGTGACAAGATACATTGTCTTGGTGAAAGAGCAATTTGTCTTCTTTATTTGAGGCCGTTTTGGGTCGATTTATCTCTTCAAATGCAGCAATAATGCGATATGATATTCACTATTGATGTTTCTTCTTTTTCAGGGTAACTCATGAACAAAATACATTGCGTATCCCAAAATACGGAAGCTAAAACCCGTCTGCTGGTTTTTGCGCTTTTGGTTGCTTTGATGTGAACTCAGCTGACTGCTGATTTGACTCCGAAGTGAAGTGGCGGATCCATTTTTTATCCATTATCACATATTGAGGTAATACCACCCTTTTGTTGCGCTGGAACAGTTTCTAACAACGCTCTGAATTGTTGACGCGTTGTTGTTTGTGATAGACTGATGATGTTTGCGTATCATTTGTGGGAGATATTTGTAGGCCTTTTTTCTTTGCATTTAATATGAAATATGTGGCGTATTGCAATGTTTTGAGAGAATTTGTGATGTATTTAAATTTGGACTACAAATTCTAAATTCACGCAAGAAGAGACTGATTTGTAATACCCCACATATTTCATATTAAATGCAAATAAAAAGCCCTGCAAATATTTTCCAAAAGCAATAAGCAAAAGTCATATACACCGGACATATCTCTTATAAACAGATATCTTCTTTTACCTACTCACGCTAATAATACAATAATTTGCAACACTTTAAATAAACTAGGAAACTACATACAAACTATGTAATAAACATAAAAAACAACAAAACATTTTCGGGAAAAAATACATCTAATGTAAATATATATACACTCCCATGAAATAATTGTCATCAGATATACGTTGGTGAAAGTAAATGGGAACTAACGAAAAGGCTTGGTGAACCCTAAAGATATATAAAAGATAACAATTTCCTGAATGCACTATTCTCTCATGCATTACAACATGATCATTCTTTTAACTTTAAACAAGCTAGACTCATTAAATTCATTTTAAATAAGTGTTGACGAGGACTACTCATTATAAACTCTAACACAATTAAACAACGTAACGGCTTCTACAAATTATCTCTTTTACTCAGCAAACTTATACTAACCGAACAGAACTTTAATTTAGATCTAGCTATTTTACATCACATTCCCAACAAAACTTTGTGAATAATATCGATAATAAAAATAAAAATTCATTCCATTTCATAAACACATCACACATTTCAAATTCTAACGGCTATTGTTCATTCGGAAAAAGAATAAAAACATTCTTCTCGCGTCATAATCGCATCACATTGCTTTAAATTCTCACGACTATGTTTTGTTTAAAGAAAAAAATATTTTCACGTCACAAACTCACCAAATATTTCCAAATATTGTTCTTGTTTGTTATTTCTTCGAATCAATTATCTTGAGAGAGTATTGAAATAAAGACGAAACATTGATGTATTTATAAATAATTTTGTTTTTTCTTTTGTCATTTTCCATAACGTTGATATATTATTTCCAGAATATTCCTAATATATATATATAAATGTGTGTGTGTGTGTGTGTGTGTGTTAATTTTGGCTGAACAGCATACCATATTATATGAGACTGTATTGGATCTAAATTGATGTCATTCTATTGTACAGATTATCATGAAAATCAGATTAAAACAAGATTTGGGCACATGTAATAATGAATGATAATTTACTAATATAATACTTTACGCACGTCTGTTTACAAAGTTCATGTTTTTGTACGCAACAATCATAATATACCATTATGAAGTATGAAATAGAAAGAGATAAATACAGTAATGCTACATGTCACATTTTATTTTTTCAATATTAAGAATAAAATATTTTTCTCGTATAGTAGAAAAGATAAAATGTTCGGATTTTTGTTTTTTGGGGGAATTGGGTATGTTGTGGTTTTACTTGTGAGGATAACATCAAATATGCATGTGTTTGGAAAGTAAATACGTAAGTAAAGTGGTGTTCAATAGTGTAGGGCGACTCGAACTCTCCCTTTTTATTAGCTACTACACCGACGTGTAGGGTAGGGAGACACTCGTTTCCCAAGATTACCCAACTTACTCTTTTCCTCACCTTATAATGCTGAGTGTTTATTTAAGCACTTTTTTAATTATCGATTTCGTCTCAGTAAGGTTTTACAGAAAAACTTAAAATGATTTGAACGTAGTCGTAAACAAATACACATTAACTTAATCGATTATTTGAATTTAAAACATTGTTTAAATAGTATTAAAATGTTGCTTGAATGTTATTTAATTGCAATTATTTGGATTATTCGGACTACTATTCTCATCCTGGATGTTATTCTTGCAACGTTGAGGTCGATGTAACCTATAAACTTCTTCAGATGCATATTTTCAAACACGGAAATATTTATGTCGAACTCGGGAATCTATTTCTACATGGACACGTGGCGCAACGGATAAAAATGGTAAGTAACAATCAGTTCCAAGTGAAATTCTTCTGATGGTTTATGGTTAAATCCTCAATACAGGTGATACTAAATAAGAATAAAATGTTAAAAAAAATACTTAAGACTTCTATTCGATCATGACTGAGTGAATGAGAATAATGTACGCCCGTGGATTAAATGGAGTTCGGTTCAAAATTCCGTATAGATTCCCAAGTTCGGCATAAAGATTCCTGAGTTCGACAAGTTGCGTCTGAAGAAGGCCAGAGGTTACATCAGCTGAAACCTTGTGAATAACATCCAAAAAGAAAACAGTAGTTCGGATAATCCAAATCATTCAAATTATCAATCCTAATTTCAATAATTCCGAAACATGAAACGAATATGACGTCACCTAAAAAACGAATGATAGACGCTGGAATTTAAAATTAACTGTCAGATATTTATAGGAGGTGGTAATGTCCCGGAATGCAATCTACTAGAAAAGAACCATAACTCGCTATATGCTTGGTTTCCCAACGAGGACAGAGTTAGATACAAAGTCGGATTTTAATGGGGGAAATCTAGCTCCCCAAAAAGGGATACTCAAAAATTTAAATAGTCTAAATTTAGACTGAGAACCGAAAAGATGAAGTATAGTATCAAAACAGATACTACATTTTTCTCCTAGCCAAAAGGCTAATTTTCTCTGATCATTAACGAATTTATGAATATATTTATTGTCACCACAGAACAAACATTCAATTTGCCACGCACGCATACAAGTCGACTTTATTTATATAAGATAAGATGAAAGAGGTGAGGTTGAACTTTGGATAGCCTTCTTTTAACTTTTGCGAGTATTCTTGTGAAATACTTCTCGGAAATCTGCAAGTGCTTAACACTCACAAATTGATTACGTGTTGTCGGCCTATTCCATCGTTTTCACACGAACATTCGGTCGTCTTAAGCCGCTGCGCCACAAGCAGTAATTGTGATTGTATAGAGGTCACAGCAACACACTGATCTTCATTATCGACGCGCTTTTCCCCATTTAGCACCGGAGCGAAACATTTGACCCTTACATATAACGTCACGCATACCGAAATGCCACTGACAGGTGCAACGTGCCTACAACCACTTTACAAGGGACCAACCGTGCACTCATGTCAGCTGAATTATTTCGGAGGTGAATACTTGTCATGCGGCAGTAGAATTAATATAGAGTGATTTTTTTTCTTCGTGAGTATTCATAATAAGACTTACACTTTGATAGTTGACAGCTCAAAATTCTGTGAGGGAAAAGAAATTGTAAAAATAATAAAATGGAACGACTTGACAGATCTTAGAAAGTTTAATACATATATATGACTCTGACGGCTGCAACTCTTCCATGAGCATCGACATTGTTTTGACATATTCCCTAAATATGAGAAGAGCGAATTTAGTTTTTTTTTTACCTATCACGCAATCTAGAACGGTGGCCCTCTAAGCATTCTTTTTTCCTTGATAAAGTACAAAATCGACTTCGAAATCTAGTCGGTTAAAATCTCTTCTATTCTCCACAGCCCCTTTCTCACAGGAGACTTTGCTAGTCTTTCCCTACTCCATTGAAGTTGCTCAATTGTGCTTCAGACCTTGTTTCTCCTCTTAATACATTTACAACTATTTCTTCCGTGTGATGCTAAGAACAGGGAATTTTCATGAACGGAGTTTCTTTCCAAGAAATATCCGTCTTGCAATCGAAATACTTCCCTGCAGACTACAAAATGCTTTTCTTCAAATACAATTTCAATAAATGTTTGTCATAAATCGTTCCTATAAATAATCAAACTCTGTCCATTTCCTTCATTATTTTGAGTCCTCTCATAATATTCTTCATCATTAAACTGGCAAACTGTTTAATTATCGAATGACTTTTAGTCTTAATAATTAGTTAATTACATTTCTATATAATAAAAATGAATGCACCTATGTCCGGCTCGCTTTAATAATCATGTATGAAAATTTATTTTTATGAACAAAGAAGGAGTCTTAATTTTAATCATACCTAATAATAATAAAGACAGGAAAGAATAATCACGTATCTAAATGTACTGTTATGAGCAAAGATAAGGAGGCTTAATCTTAATATGTGATGATAAAAAATAAAAACAAAATAATTTATTTTCATTGTTTTTAATATCTTTGTCGCTAAAATAGGAATTACTCTATTGGCACGCAGAACCTTTATTTACAGATTCCAGAGAAAGAGAGAGAGACAAACAGACAGACAAACAGACAGACAAACAGATAGACAGATAAGTTTACTTTTTAAAGTAAAACTTATCTCTTGTATGTTTTTTATTTTGTAAAATTTGCGTATTTGTTCTTTAAGTAAAAGTTAACTCGCGTATTTACGTTTTTTGTGTGTTTGTGTTTTTTATAAGTTTTGCCTCGGGTAGTTATTTCGGTTTTTGCAGCAAAATTTACCTCATGTGTGACAACCGTAGGAAATCAATTGTTATTGATTAAAAAAAAGAAATATTTACTACTCCCCCGGGCAACGCCGGGCAGCCCTGTAAGTTAGTAAAAAGAGTGGAAAAAACGCCTTTGACGATATTTTTGGAATTAGGTAGCGTAGTTATTTAATTTATTACAAATATTTCGAGCTGTTAGCCTCGGGTTGGTTGTTTTCATTTCCACAACTTTTTTACCGTTGTACTCTCCGGCCTTCTTCGTGTATATTTTGTCGTATTCGGTAAGCATCATGACATTTCTATCTGAATACTGTTCTACTAAAGTAGACTGCTATCATTCTGCGATGCATTCCTTTTCAGATAAAACATATCAATTAATGTTTAAGTTTCTTCACCATCGAATGAAATTATAACCCCGAATGAAATACTTTGCTAAAATCTATTGCTATATTACACTATTATATTACGTTAGTTTCTCTGAATCTTTTACTATATATGTTCATACATGTTAAAGTGTTCTTATTCAATTTTAATTATTATAATTAGCGTGATTTTCAATTAACTCTCAAGTGACCCATCTCTAGCTAAGTTTCTGTCTATCTCTCCCTTCCTCGCTGTATTTTGTTTTACTTCCGTTCTTATTTTATACAATCTCTCTCTCTCTCTATCTCTCTCTCTCTTTATATATATATATATATATATATATATATATATATATATATATATATATATATATATATATAGCACTAGATAAACTTAAACTTATACAGTTCATAGAAAAAACCTTTTCTATCGTTTTATTAATTTGCATAAACCTTGAATACACTTTTCACTGTCATCTACTGCATCGATAGCAGACAAATTTCCCGCCTGGAATACTTTTTCGTTTTTGGACTACCATTCACCACCTGGATTGTTTTTTTAATCAACCTCTTTGATATCTTTCTTGAAGCTGTTTAAAACTTTAGGACTTGGATGAACTGTATAAGTTTAACAAAAAAGTATGTTTTGGGCCGATATATTTGATGTTTTATATACTTTTATGTATTTTATATATATTTTTTATATATTTTCAAAGTTTAATTTTTATTACCTGCAGTAATGTCATTGCGGTAATGGTCCTCTGAAGAGAAGATTTTCTTTGAAAACTCATGAGCTAAGGACTTTAAAGAACTTTGCCTGAACATTGAACTGTAATAAAATTTGATTCGCACCTTATTTTATTCTTTCACTTTATCTAGTGCTATTAATGCTCTATCCAGTATGTTGAGCTTGAGTTTTATCCGGATGTTCACTAATTAAAGATATTAGTTGCCTCTTATATCTTTTGTTGTATTAACCTTATATATATATATATATATATATATATATATATATATATATATATATATATAGTAAGCAATGAAAATATATATGGCAATCAAGCTACACAGAGGCTCCCGTGTTTCATCCCCGAAGAACAAAAATATAAACAATACTAATAGAAATAAACAAAACACTAATAATAACCACCCGAATAAAAACGAAAAAATTAGCAATGAAGAGAAAAGATGTAACTGCATAAATCGTAAACTTTGTCCACTACAAAATAAATGCCTAACTAAAAGTGTTGTATACCAAGCAACGATATTTGCCAACGAAAGACCAAATAACAAGAAACACTACGTGGGTATGACATCCCTAGACTTTAAGACCAGATACTATGACCACAAAAGCACATTTAAAAACAAAGAACGTCGAACTAAAACAGCACTAGCTAACCATTATTGGGAGCTCAAAGAAAATGAACACTCACCAATAATTGAATGGAAAATAGTAAGACAGGCCAGTACATGTAGAAACTTAGACGACCCGTGTAGATTATGCCTGAATGAAAAATATGAAATCCTAAATTTTAAAGATCCCCGAAACCTATTAAACTCAAGGAGCGAAATAGCCAACAGCTGTTTACACAGAAATAAATTTACCTTAGGATGATATATAATAAATAAAATTTAAAAAAATAAAAATATAAATAAATAAATAAATAAATAAAAAACTGAACAAGTTAAAATTTAAAACCTAAAATAGAAATACAAGACACCACGTGTTAAAATAAATTCGCCTATCGTATTGACAAAACAAAGGAAACAGGATATAGGAAAAACCATTGTTAACAAACAATAGAGTAGACATAGGAGCGTCACCAACAAAGCCTTTGTTCGCGGGAAGCCTTTGTTCGCGGGAAGCCCAACGATTGGCTGAGGGAACAACAAAGAATCTGATTGGTTAACTAGCAAGCCATGTATATAAAAACACCTGACAAAAATAACTCCATGCATTTAGCCTGACGATTCCCCCACCGGGGATGAAACACGGGAGCCTCTGTGTAGCTTGATTGCCATATATATTTTCATTGCTTACTACCTAGCTCTACTTACGTATCGAGCACTGTTGAAGTAAATACTGAAAACTGATACATAAAAAATTATATCTCCTTATAATATTTTATGTGGATACATGAAGTACTAATATATGTATATATATATATATGTATATATATATATATATATATATATATATACCCTTCTCTCTCTCTCCCTCTCTCTGTTTATTAATAGTCGAAGATAATGCAAACACAAAGACTAAAAAGATTAGAATAGTCCATTATAAACAAAATGGAAATAACACCATAAGTAGTAATACAATTTTAACCCGTAGCTGAGAGGGAAAGAGAAAAAAGAGAGCGAGAAGAATAGAGAGGGTGGATGTAGCGAGAAGAAAGCGACTGATTTGTATTTTGTCTTTTTATTTATATATTTAACTGGCTTTGCAAACTCATTTTTTCATGATTACAACAATCTATACCGAGCTCAATAGGTGACGCCACGCGTCACATTTTCTCGTATATCTTCAACATGTGTGTGTGTGCTTTAGTGATTGTAAAGACATAATCAGGAAGAGTTAATAGACGTGATAGAGATAAGTTCATGTTTCTTATTATTATCGTTAAATAACTGAGGAATTGGAAATGTATGCATGTGATTCGCTAGTATCTGTCGACCTGCCAAAAAGCACCTGAATATTGCCAGAGCGAACGGAAATTTAATATGACAACAAAAATGAAGATAATGGTCGGGAAAACGTCTAAATAAGATTAGTTTCAAAATATATCACTTTACAGTTTCTGACATGTAGACAAACATCAGCGAGACACCCGTAAATTAGAAGAACAACATCTAAATAATAAGCTTATATATAAAGTCAAGTAAGATGTCCCCTATTTAAATTCCTGGAAGAGACTAATAAACAAAAACTGCATAAAAGATCTCTTCTCTATACATTATCAACATCCACTAGTTCGTTTTGTTAAAAAGAAAATAATAATTTCCAATTGTTTTAACATTTAGATATTTAGTCTGCTCACCTGATCCTGTTTTGATTACTCACGTGATAGACGGAATTGGAGGAGAAAAACATCCCCAAGTGTCAAGTCCTTTTACTGCTACCAGCATCACCTGGTTCCAATATTTCGTGGGATACCTAAGTTTTAACTACACCGTTTTTAATAGATACATTAAAAAATAATCTAGGGTTAAGTAATTTTAAACATAATTGTTTAAATAAAAGCAATAATCTAGAAACGTTAAGGATTTAATTCATTTTCTAATCAATCAGACTTTTTGCTTGTATTATTCTTACAAAATGAAATTTGAATGTTTAAAAGAAATATCATCATATTACACAGGCATACAAATAATTGCAAAAGAATTTGAATCAGAAATAAAAACTAGAACAAAAATATTTTTTGCTTATCGCACTGAAATTGCTGATTTGCATAAGTCTGATTCAGACTTCGCCGATTCAAAGCGCATCGGCTTTTAAGCAGGAATAAATAAATAAATAAATAAAGCTAAAAACACATACATTGATGCCGTTTACAAATGAATAGACTCTTTGCTTTCTGGAACATGCATTGTGATTTAATTTGCCGCGTGCATCAACGCACCATGTCTTACGTTAATTAATATATATTCAACAACTGTTTAGAATGTTCAGATATTTGTTTGGACAAAATTCATTGAAAAATGCGACATTGTTACCAGTCACAAAATCAGTCTCGAGACAGAAGATCGTTTGCCCAAAATAAACAATTTTACCTGTAATCATTGTTCGTATTAGAAGTCACCTATATATGGATTCAGGTCAAATAATTTCGTTTGTGACGATTCTTTAACTAGGAGAAATGTTCGCAACTTAATTAATAAATAAATAAGAGACTTATATGAATAAGACAGGCATGAATGCGATATAAACATATGTTATATCAATGTCAGATATGAAACCTACATTTTAAAATAACAACTAGTTCCATCAAAAGAAAAATAGGCCTTGGTCATCAACACAATAAAACGAAAAGAGATGATCAACGATTAAAATGTGCTGCTTTCAGAGACAGAAAACAAATCCTTACAAACTTGAAAAACTAGTATTGTAGTAGACTAAATTTATTTTAAATTGTTGTTTTTGAGATGAAGATCGATAATATGTATT
This sequence comes from Sepiola atlantica, assembly GCA_963556195.1. Classification (NCBI taxonomy): domain Eukaryota; kingdom Metazoa; phylum Mollusca; class Cephalopoda; order Sepiida; family Sepiolidae; genus Sepiola; species Sepiola atlantica. The sequence continues at coordinate 115,861,174 of OY744517.1, read as the reverse complement.
ATTTGGATTGTTCGGACTATTGCTCTCTTGAGTGTTGTTCTCGCAACGTTTCGGTCGATATAACCTATTCACCTATAACAACCATTATCGAAATACACCTGAAGAAGGTCGAAGGTTATATCAGTCGATACGTTGTGATAACAACACTGAAGATAAGAGCAATAGTTCTAACAATCCAAATAATACATAGTAGTAAACTATCTCGAAGCCCTACAATACAGAAAAAAATGAATTATGTAAAAGATATATATATATATAAATATATATATATATATATATATATATATATATATATATATATATATATATATATATATATATATATACTAATAGACAGTTTTTATCGAACTAGTTGACTTTGTCGGCTAGTTATCGCTTCAAATGGTTCGCTACTTGAAAATAAATAATGGACATTTTATTCACAAATTTGTTGTAGACACCATACAAAATAGTACACATGGATATATAATCATTAACATTTTGGTAATTCTGATACAAATTTATATATCTTTTATATGTGACCGTAAAAGGGAAAAGAAATATCAAAGCAATTTGCCTGGACGATAGTGTGGATGGAGAGCTTCGTTTTTAACTACACATTTAGAAACTTGTTGAAAACCAAGTAAGTCGAAAAGGAACAGTTGAACACAAAAGTAAAGAGTGTGTCCACGAAATAAAATAATATTCCTAAACAGAACTATTCGTTATATTGAAGTCAAAACAATCACTGAATTACAAAATAGTAATAAAATTAGATAATTAGATACATTAGATAATTAATAAACTGTCCTTTTGCAAAGCGATATGCAAATTCGTTAACCTTACGACTTATCGCATATAACTAAACAATATATAAAAGGGGATGGCGTTTTGATATTTTTACAGTTGAATAAATATGAAATCGAGTGTTTTTACTTCACCGTTGCGTATGAAATGGTCCTAACTTTCGCATTTAGAACAGGTTTCATTTGGCGATTTTCGTACCATGTGGATCGAGAGCATAATAATGTCGGATAAGGTAATATTTTCTCCTTATCGTCATGCTTTCAAATATCGTCTTGTAATGCCAGGTGATAACTAATCTCCGGAATTACTTAAAATTACGATTAAACCTAAGATTTAAGGAATAACGGTATTCGAAATGTTGTCTTCTGAAGTTATAAAACTAATTCCATTCAACATATCAATGCTAAAGAATACATTAATATTCTTAGAAAATACAACCGACAATTCACAGCTTCTTCTCTTCATTAAATCGAGCATATATCTTAATGCAGCTCGTTATACTGTTAAATTAACAAAGAAAGCCTAATTTTTACAGGATTCATTCGTTCTTTTACTTAGATTCTGACTTTGGATTTTCTTACTGTTAGAGCGAAACCTTACATAACTCTAATGGGTAAGGAATAAGACATAGTTGTGTCCCATGGACTCGTCAGAGTCTAAGGGACAGAGTAACTACCCTTTGGCGGAATTGCATTATGAGACAGAACAAAGTCGGCCATTGTTAGTAGAGGAGCTCATGCTCTAATACTCAGAACTTTATCATCACATGTCAAACGATTTCGACTTAACATCTACTTTCTACCTTGAGTCATAAAGCATTGTTAACCGTTCATCCTTCGTCTTATCAACTTATTTTTCTTCACCTTACGTACACGCACCCCTGGTGAACAGAACAGTTACACGTCAATGATTTGTTACAAGTTAATCTGTTATATCACACTTTCTTAGTTGATCCAACTCTAGTTGGTAAATAGTAGCTACGTTTTATTTTTCTAAATTTAGACTAACATTTTATAAATTGAGTCTTGCGCTTTTTTAAGGCCGGTTGTAATTTTTCGTGCACCATTCCTCGAAACCTGTATGGATATATGAGTTCTGATTGAATTGGCTGGGAATTTTCTAGAAGGAATTAATATTCATGAGCTGCGTTGTTGGATGGATTTGTTTTTACTTACAATTTAGTAATTGATCGTAACTTGCAAAAATTCAAGTAAGTCTCCCTAGCGCAAAAGCCCGGAAAGGTCTGGAGGGGAACATTTAACACATATGCTAAACATTTATCCACGAAATAAAATAATATTCCTAGACAGAACTGTTTGCTATGTTAAAATATAAACAATCATTAAATTAGAAAACAATAACAAAGAATAGCTAATAAATTCCTTATGCAAAGTGAACTTTACGACTTAGATCGCATATACGTAAGCAGTATATAAAAAGGCTAGGGTGCTGCTACTGTCTACAGTTGAAGTTACTTGAAACATTGCGTTTCGACCTTATTGTTAGCACGTGGCATGATCCGAACTGTCTTATTTATTCATTTAAACAAAAAATCCCAGTATAGATTACATTTTCCATCATGATATCGTGGTTATGATACCAGGTGTGGTGAGAGATTAATATGGTCAGATGAATCAATATTTTCTTCTTGTCGTCATGCTTTTAAATTTATTCCTAGAATGTCCTGTGATTTTTAAAACTCATTGTGTTAATGCACAATTTAATATGGTATAATTCTCGGTTTTTGAGTATATTAAATATCAGAGTCATTGCGGTGTTTCATGACTGGCTGTAATTTTTCGCTCACCCATCGCTGAAACACAAGCCTGTATAAATAAAGTTCTGGGTGGGTTTTATCTGTGAGTTTGTGTGCGTTTTAAGCAGGGGTAGATGTTTATTAATAAGTGTGTTGTTTCGGTTGGGATTTTTTTCTGTTTATTGTCATGGCATTTCAACCTTTCTCAGGTTATTTAGGTAAACCGATAAACTATATTAATTTAATACAAGTTGCTATTTTACTCATAGCTCGGGGAGATGACGTACTCAAATCCATTTTATCAATATTAGTGTGAAATCATTATAATACTTCTGCGATGTTTTGAACGATTTCATAGTCTGCGACGGTATTCATTAGGTCAATCACGCACCCCTCAAATTACTTTGCATCATCCATCAAAAACGGTTTTTTTAATGGCATTTAAAACTGTCAAAAAGCAAGCAATTGATTTCTTAAGTATTTAATTTTTTTGTACAGTTCGAATTTTTCCAGAACTATGGACTGCTTTGAGGGAAATGTTTTTTGAATTAACGAAGAACTATCCATCACCTGTAGCAACATTAAAACAAAAAAAAAGCAATAGGATTTTTAAATTTTGATTACTTTTTGTTTCCTTTGCATTTTAAAATCTTATTTTCTTTACCATTTTGTATCCAAACGTTGCCGAGAATCTGTTTAGCTTTTTCGTCGCTTCACGCCTTTTTATATTTTTCCACTTTTCTTGGCTCTAATGATTAACCTGATTCTTTGTCTTGACGTCTTCTTCGGTTTTTATTTCTATTTTTGTTTTACTTCCTTTAGACTTTTAAAAGAAAATGCTTCAAGGAGATAAGACTTTTTTTTTGTTTGTTTGTTTTTATTTTTTATACGTGTCCTTTGATACCTGAACTGTTTTGCACTTCTGAATATAGGTAAACACCCAGGACACTCGCTAAATCACACTCACATATGCACCGATACACACACAGGCATATACACAACGATAGACATCTATATATATATATATATATATATATATATATATATATATATATATATATATATATATATATATATATAAATTAAGTTTGTGTGCATGGAATATTATAGCTGCTTCTTTACTAGTGGACCAACAACTAGCCTTTAACTTGTCGACAGAGTGAAAAATATAGTTTCTAACCTAACAAATCCTACAACGGCTACTAAGCTGCCGCCCGTGTCGCATCGCCGCAGAATTGCATCCCTGAGCTAGTTTTGCAAGTACTTCCACCGAATGTGCTCTTATTAATTACTGCACTTGTACCCCCTAACGTAAATACTTTACACCCACTCGACTAGCAGCAAAATCACACCCTTTCTCTGTAGAGGTTCCTAGACGCCGGAAGATTTTCTGCTCTAATAGCTTCTATCCTCAGAGCACTTGTCTTTTGAATTACCTTCTTACTTCCCATTTCCTCGACCGTACCAACATGCAGAAATTTAAATGTAATGTGAGCAATCATATTTTATTATTTTATTAATGTTTCAATTATTTCAAGTATCAACGTTCGAGAAGCGATAGCGAGTAGGCAAAGACAGATAGTATGTATATATATATATATATATATATATATATATATATATATATATATATATATATATATATATATATATATATATACTAAAGCCATAATCCCTAGTATCTCTAAGAGAATATCAAAACTATTATCTAACGAGTCACTATTCAGTTAGAATAAACAATATTATAATGAAGCTTTAGCCGGATCTTGATATACTGGGAAAATAAACTATATAAAAGTAAGCTCGGTGAAGCACAATGAGAATTCTAAGACAAATAGAAACGCACCGCACATAATATCATACAACATGGTTATGGGAATTTCCAGACAAATCAAAAGGAGAATAAATACTGATAATACGCGGGATACTGCACATAATACTACGCTTAACACAAAGGGATCAACAACCCCACCATCCGTAGAAAATATCACTAAGAAGAAAAACAGACGTAGAAATTCACTCTGGTTCAACCTCCTTATGGCTTAAACATTCTCACTAACATACCTAAACAGTGATACCAAATCATCGAGACAAATTTTCCTAGGGATAGTAGACTAGGCAAAGTTATAAATAAAAATACAGTAAACCTATCCTTTTCAACATCAATAAACTTAACATAAACTATAGTAAGTTCAAATAACACAAAAATCAAAACGAATACTAACTTAGATACTAGTACAGTCCAGAACCAAAATAACAGTTCCCAATGTAAATGTATAAATGTCAATGAGTGTATAAGTGTAACGTCATAGAGGAAAACAGAAGTAGAACATACATTGGGTCGACAGAGTGTAGTTTCAAAGACAGATTTAGAAACCATATACACTCTTTCAAAGAACCTAATACAAATTCAGAGAAAGTCCCTACGACTTTAGCTAAACATGTAAGAGAACTAAACAGTAAAAATATACAATACAGCCTAAATGGTCTATACAAGGTAGAGCAGGGAAATATAAACCTAACAAATCTAAGAGATGTAACCCTTGTGTTTTGGAATCCTACAATATAGTTATGTCTAAAGAAAATGTATTAAATAAAATACAGGAAATGGTTCATAACTGTCTACATAGAACCGTATATATCCTATTTCGTTACAAAGACCTATATAAAATACCTGTGTCAGTAACCCTTTCATCAACATAAATATGAAAGTATCTAAGGTATAGGAATATAATAAGACTATCAAGGCAATAGAAATCATAAACCTAATAGTAGATGACGGAGTACTAATACCCCAATATAAAACATTTAAATATAGAACACATCACTTACAACAAAAATGACCGAAGCGACGAAGCTTAAACCTAGCCTAAAGGAAAAGAAATGGTAAGAGGGCCGGATCATGAGAGCATCAGCAGACATTTTTTTCATTTTAGTTTTCATCTGTACTAATTAGTGAAGAAATGGTAACTAGTAAATAAGATAATTTTTGGAAGGAGAAAGAACCAATAATGCAACAATCATTTAAAATATAATGCCAAATAAATGCTCAATATAGATTTTAAAGATGAATAAATAAAGTAAAATAAATAAATAAATACATTAATGTATACATATATGTGTGTGTATGTATGTGTATTTATATATGTATGTGTGTGCATATGTATGTATATATATATATATATATATATATATATATATATATATATATATATATATATATATGTGTGTGTGTGTATGTGTATGTATGTGTATATATGTGTGGAGGGTTAGAACGCAGGGTGCGATAGCATACTAGTATGTTTCCCCACGTGTGAGTTTGCTCTTTTCTTTATTTTTTGTTGTTTTCACCCAAAAATGAACCACTGTATAGTGTAGGGTTTTCAAGACACGTTAATCCAATAACTTTTTACTCTTTGTGAATTTTTCTGATGATTTTGTAATGTCGCAGAGACGATATTGACATAAAAATGTTGTTTGACACAAGACAAATGAAAAAAAATATATCTCACAGAAATGTTATGTTTTTTGGAAATGTGAAAAAATAAAAGTAAAATAAAAACATGGTTATTGGAATATAATATGAACCTGACTTGTTCAATGCAAGGTGTACTCGATAAAAACATGTTTATCTTTCTTTCCTTAAGCCAGGCTTTTCAAAGATTAAAATGTTATCATCAGAGGAATTACATAGATGGATAAGTTGTCAGGGGAATAACCAAAATTCAAAATTTGAAAAGATTCAAGAAACAATATAAAGTAATGGAAAATAAAAGTGTATGCATAAAAAAGGTTATCAAAATATAGAGTCTGTTCAGTTGGGTAAATGTCCGTTGACAAAGTGTCCGGTGACGAAAGATTTAAAGATGGAAAAGAGATTTCGTGGAGACTGCGTTTGAGATGGTCAAAATGTAGTAAATCCAACAGAATCATGTCCAGTTCAACTGTAGATAAAAAGCGCTTATTAGGATGTAAGTAGAAGAATTGCGGCCTGTTTAAAATACTTCCGTGGACCGCAAATAATAATAGTTTTTAACGAATTGAGTTTAAAATAGTGTATATATTTCAAGTAGGCCGAATTACTGGTGAGATATGTTAGTTACTCCGATCGAACCTAGGGTCTGAATTTTCTGGTTGAGGGCGAGGACAGTAAAAGTAGGAGAGGAGTGTGAGGTTAGGAATGTGGTAGGAGAAGGTTTAGCAAAGGAAACTGTGGCTTGTTTAGTTACAGCTCATCGCTTGTAAGCAACAATATAATTTAATTACTGCTAGTTTATTTGCCAGACTTGTAATTGCTTCAGTTAAGAGTTAGAGTGGGGTTTCAATAAGCTAATACAGTAGCGTTTCTGATCAATAAGTAAACAGTTCGGAGTGGGGGGAATGTCCCCGTATTTAAACTTTTTTTTTCGACAAAATTATTTATAATTCAGAAAGTTTTAAAAGGGTTCAAATTGGGAATTAAGGCTCAGACATTTGGAAATCTGGAGTTTGCGTGTTTAAGATGTAATTATCCGGACATTTATAGTATTTCAGAGTTTAATGTTTAAAAAATGCATAAATTTCTCAGTTAGTTAAATTTTATAGGCGTGACTAATTAAAATACTTTAATATATTACTGAAGTTAGGATTGGAAGCGGCGTTAATATGTTTGCATCAGGGGAGTTCAAGTGTTATGGGGTGGGATTGGGTTGATTATGCAACCAAAGTGATAACATGGAGCATTGAAATTACAGATAGATTTAAGGGGGCAAATGGGCAATTATAGAAGTAACTGCGGAGCGCAGTTTAAAAGTGAAAGTTATGAGATCTACAAGAAAATGATTGTCGGTAGAGAGCTGCGTCCACAGAGTCGATGGATTGTATGCAAAGGGAAATACTAATAAACATGTTTTTTATCGAGTACACTTTGCATTGAACAACCGAAGATGAAATAGATTTGTCATTCTCACATCTTTATCTCTCTTTCTTCATTTATCTTTAAAATTGCTCAATCTGGTATATTGAGCTTAAATCATTTCACTATAGGTTCAATTCTCTAAAAGTATACTTTTAGTCTCATATTTTATTTATTATATATATAATATTAAATCATATTTTACTTACATACGACATCGTTTTGGGCTTTCGGCTCTCATCAGTGCAGGGAATGACAATCTGCGACAGTCACGTGGCGCGAACCCGGTTCACAGAGACACCTTGAATATGTAAGCGTTCGCCCTATCCCCCTAGCCATGGGGAGTTGTCATGTGATACAGAGAAATTAAGTTATATTTTAAAGCGGCGATCGTAAACATCAAGAGAGTCTGATAGAACTCAACGACAGAGTCGGAGTATCGCACTGAAGCTTAGGTTTATGTCTATCTTTTAATCTCTCCAACAGTGCTCGACTTTACTTTACTTAAAGGAGCTTTTATTTATATATATATATATATATATATATATATATATATATATATATATATATATATATATATATATATATATACATTTAAATACCCGTCCCAGGAGGGATGAAATTAATTTCTTCCATCAGAAGAGTTTTACAAAGACTAAAATTAAGATACAATGCGACTAAACGTTTGATCTACAATTTTTTATTCCAATTATTATTCAAATCTATTACATGATTTTGATTTTGGAAAACATCTAAAATTGAAGGCTTAAACCGAAGGAGTCTTTAAAAGAAATTGAAATTTGGGGACTCTCGCTACTGATTATGTACTAAATCTAATGAAAATATGATTTATTTTTATTTTCAAATTAAAATATGTGCCATATTTAGCTCCTAGAATCCATTTAAAAGACTTAAGAGTAACTGAAATTTGAGGAATATTTATTAATTGATGTCTAATACCTATTGTTAAAATTTTACAAAAATAAGAGAAATCTGAATTTTGACGCAGAACTTCCACTCTGTTTTTACTCTATTTGCATGAAACAAAATTAAAATAAATATAGCCCACATTACGATCATTGTACCTGGCAGCTGTTTTTCAAAATTTATAGTGATTGTTTAATGAGTTCAGGAGTGAATCCTATACATAGCAATATAGAAATATATACGCATACCTAACTAAGATAGATAGGTAATTTTCGATTAAATCTTTCAAAGGTTTTTAAAATGTTGATGATAAAACGGCGCAGTTTGTTTGTTTTATATCAGCTGCCTGTTATGATACTTAAATCTCGTCTTTACTGGTATGGTCATCTCGTTTGCATGAGAAATCACCAAGCCGTTTTTCTATGTGGAATCTCTATTCCAAACGTTGCCTATGCAAGTCAAAGTTGAGATTTAAAGGACTGACTTCAACACTATCAGATGTATACAGCAATTTGTGTGCAGAAACTGTAAACAAACGGTGTCAAAGAGAATTGGTTGGATATCCACTAATCAACATCTGAACGAGTTTGGCTTCTATCGAATCTAACGAGCGAATGAAACGTGTTGGGAGAAAGTACTGCAACATTCGAATACAGAGTAAGAAATAGCTGACCTGTTGATCATGCTGGGCTATCTGTATCTCTGCTGTTGGTCTAGTGAGAAACTTACGTAAACACAAGAAAACTATATTCGACGTATAAATTTTATCATGGATTTATTTTCGCCAACAGGTAATATGTCAAAATTTGTGCAAAATAAAGATTCGCTTTAGTGCACACTTTCTCCGTTACGTTTTGCTATTTTTGACAAAAAGCCCCCATACTTGTGTGTGAACTGACAACCTAAGCACATACAACACACAACACACAACACACATCTATTCTTATACTAAAGCTGAGATAATCAACGTTTATTTCTCAAAGGTTTTTTCGTATATAGGTTAATCACACAAAATACATGCTAAAATATTCCTTGGTTATGTGTTTTTTAATCTATTTTCTTTGTAAAAATTACCCGTAATTTGCGACTTAAACTTAATTACTGTCTATTATTTTAACCTCTTCTAACTCTATGTAGTTCGATCCCCCCTATTATTTTCTACAATATCTATACAAGCTCACTTCTCTCTCTCTCTCTCTCTCCCTCTCTCTCTCTCTCTCTCTCTCTCTCTCTCATTATTAACAGTCAAAGGTAATAAAGAAAAGAAAGCATAAAAATTATTGGAAGAGTCCATTATTAAAAAGGGTAATAATAGTGAAGGCAGTGATACGTTTTTTGCCAAAGTTGGAAAGGAATAGAAATAAAAAAGAAAGTAATATATATAGCTAACAGAAAAATTTCATTTTAGATTGTATTTTTTATTTCATTATATTTAACTGGCTTTAAAAACTCACTTTTTTCTGATTAAAAATATTTAACACAAGCTCAATGGGTGACGTAAATGTGTCACATTTCTTGTCTAGTATATATATATATATATATATATATATATATATATATATATATATATATATAACATTTTGCTACATTCCAAAACCAAGATTTTATTCAGATTACGAATTATTTTTTTAAAACCCTTGATACAATATTTACGAACCCGTTTCGTTTATCAGAATACCAACCGTTCATCACAGCACCAATTTTACCAAGGGGTTTGTTTTTTAAAAAAAATTATTTGCAAGTTGAATAACATCTTGGTCTTTCAAATGTAGCAAAATATTGTTTATATATATATATATATATATATATATATATATATATATATATATATATATATATATATATATATATGTGTGTGTGTGTGTGTGTTCTATTGTTACATAATAAAAATTATCGAGCTTTCATTCTAAAGAGGTTTGTATACATAAATACAAGAAAGTATATGCTAAAACATATATTCTGACACACCTATATACATGTTTCAAAATCCGACTTCATCGGGCCATCTTACAATTTAAACAGGAATTTATACTAAAATAAAGCTCTACTTGTTATTGAGAACTATTGTATAAAAACTGGAGTTTCAATGGATAAACATCTAGAAAACAACAACAATACAATTATATATATATATATATATATATATATATATATATATATATATATATATATACATATACATACAATTCTTGGCGTACTGGTAAATGACCCGATTACTATCTCCATGGTCGTGGTTTCGAATCTTATCATAGTCAGCTGATGAGCCACGCTGATGAGCAGTAATAATGGCGAAACACGTGTCCGTAGATAAATGTTTAATCTATAATTAATTAATTTGAAAAAATTATATATATATATATATATATATATATATATATATATATATAAGAGAGAGAGAGAGAAAGACAGAGACAGCAAGGCAGAAATACAGCAAGGCATACATAGGTTTAATTAACAAATTTGATAAATTATTTGAGAAATGGCAAACCAACAATATTTCTGGTGGAAATGTTTTATATCAACAATTATTTAGATCCCACAAAATATTTTCTTTCTGGCTCTTCAAAATCGTTGCAAATCTAAAACAGTGCAGTATGCTTAAATAGAATTCTTTTATCAATAACGCTTCGGAAAAGTGCAACCTATGAGAAATTTACAGGCAAATCCGTGACATATACGGAGAAACATGTTTCGTCAGAAAAAATTGTTCAAAATTTATTGAAAATAAGTCGACAAAAATAGGAGTGATACATGCGTAGCCGATCCACAATGGCGAGCAGATTTGAATAGTGGATGAAGTTAATCAGCTTATTTGCAACAGAGTACATTTCTTAAAAACTGGGAATTTGCCTTTGCCTTTTCTAAGGTCAGTTCTCGCTGGGTTACCAAAATGTTTACGGCAGAGCGCAAACAGAAGAAAGTCCGTTTATCGCATCTACTCTTCTCTCTCTATCTTTTGCAAAGATAGGGATGACTTCCTGATATACGTTTGTCACTACAGGCTTGCGGCAACGAAACAAATGAGCAAAAAACACGCTGATGCCCAGGTAAAGAGAACATTCCGGACGCGGAGGTGAGTAAAAAAAATAACACGCTGATATTCTTCTGGGACAGGAAAGAATACATCCTTATTGATTTCCTTTACAAATCTTCACCGGAAAAGAGTTCTTCCAACTCAAAAGCAAATGAAAAAGGACGCGAAGAACAAAAGAAGGAGCCTTTAATCTTCTGGGATTATCTTTCACCATGCAGCAACAACGGTGGAAGCCATCAGTTATTTTAGTAGGGAACAACTACCATATTCTTACATGCCGTAAAATAAAATAAACCTTATATACATATTGCCCGCTCCGATTTAAACCTGTTTGGTCCTTCAAAGATATGTTACATGAATAAAAAATTTATAGCAATCGAGATCGCTGTTCGTAATTGATTAAAAACACAGTCCAATTTTTTATGTGGAATACGTATAGAAAAGCTTATTTTTTATGGGAAATTGTGTTAAAAGGACCGTGATATTGAAAAAGAGGCGAATTCTCAGTAGTTTTATGGTGGAAAATGGACCTTATTACTAAATTAACAAGTACACACATACGCATATAAACTGTTTATGACAGACTTTTAGGTATATCCACTTGTAAAGGCATAAATAGATCTTAATTCTCTTCCTTTCACCGCAGTTGTTAGGTTGACCGCATGGGCTTGGGGATTCAGACAAGAGATTAGAATGTTGACTTAGGTCTCAGGTTCGAATCCTGTGACCGGCAGAACAATCATCCTTCACGGTGTATGATTCTCGGAAAAGTATGTCTATGTAGATAAGAAATTAAAAATAGTTATAATAACATTGATTATATATATATATATATATATATATATATATATATATATATATATATATATATATATATATATATATTGTGCGTGTGTATGTGTATTTAGGTCGCCTTATTTTATTCAAGCTAACATTGTTAAACATATACCTTTTCTCAATTTATCTAATAATCATTTTTGTGTCGAAATCAAAAATATAAATAAATGTTCCATATATATATATATAGCACTTTTGATTTTTGGTCGAAACTATAAACAATTCTTGATGACTAAACTAAATTCTAAACAATTCACAATAATCCAACCAATACATTAAAGACACGAGTTAACCGACTTATCCCAGCTATTAACACACAAATAGATAATTATCAACTTCCTAGAATAATACAGAACAGTTTAGGTACACAAACTTAATTTCCCTCTCCGAGCTATCATATACCAAATTACTACTTCCATATATTCATTAACAAAACCCCTAAATGAACTTATCAGTTTGTTACTACTTAATAAATGTAGCACGAAGTCTTCGCAAGAATTATTACAAATACTACGAACCAAACAACCGGACAATAACATTATTCACTAATGTACTTGTAAAAGAAACGATATATATAATTATTAATAATATATAGAATAACTTGTCCCTTCTTCCACTTGAAATCAATGAGAAAATACTAAAATAAATACTATAAATTTTCACCACTGGTGTACCTTTTTATGACAAATTGTCAGAGTTTCGATGGGTTAAGTTTTCGGGCAGATACTTTATGATTTGCATATGACAAATCTAAGTAAAAGAAAATATTTAATAACATTATAAACCCTCTATTTACGTACGCTATGTCAATGATACTCATTTTTTAGCTGACAATAATGACCAAATACACAAACTACATGACCCTTTCAAAAAAATCTATTCCTAACTTCACTGTAAAAAAAAGTAAATGATAAAATCCCATTCATTGATGTTCTCATTGACACCTCATACGTTTAACACTTCTACTTATAAAACAGCCTAAACATTAGTCACTTAGATTACAAGAGCAACTGCTCTCATCACTACAAAATATTCATTGTTAAAAACCTACAAAATCGTGCAAAACATTATTCATTGAATTAAAAAAATAAAACAAGTTTTTTTATTTATAACGAATTCCTTAATTATATTGTTAATAAACAGATCAAATTAATAATTCGAAACTTTAAAATACTAATATTAATAATATACATTATAACCTATACCATTGCAATCAAATACAAACAAATTTTGATTAAATGAAAAAATAAAAAATATTATATCACCTATCTACAATAATAATAAAATGACACTAATAATTTACTCAAATTTCGTAGAAAAACTCAACAATGCTCCCATTCATTTCAACCAATTTGTGAGTCTAGATGTAGTAAGTCTGTACACGAAATTACCCACTGATGAGACTCTGACAGTGGTACTGAATAAGTTGACTTCAGATACCTCACTGAAGAAACGCACTTGTATCTCAATTCATAATCTAATAGAGATATTGACCTTTTGTGTAGAAACCACATACTTCGTGATGGGATCTGATATATACCGGCATGAAGAAGGTCTAGCTATGGAATCACCATTGTCCCTAGTACTGACCAATGTATATATAGAAATACTTCAAGGAAATGGCGTTAGGATCAACACCACTAAAGCCAACAATGTGGCTACAATATGTGGATGACACATTCATACTCTGGCCTCACCAGCAACATGTTCAAACATTACTAGATCATGTTAACCTTATTCGTCCATCTAAACAGTTCACGATAGAAAAAGGAACATAATACCAAATTATCCTTCCTAGATGTACTGATAACTCGCACTGATCAGGGGTGTAGGTCATCTGTACATCGAAAGCCAATTTTCACTGAACAGTATCTAAATTTAAACTCTCACCATCCATATAATGTAAAGAAAGGAATAGTTCGCTGCCTACAACATCGAGCAAAGACAATATGTAGTAACAGCAATACATATCAAGAGGAGATTGACAGCTTAGGAGAAACCCTCCACTGAAACAACTATCCAGAGAACATGACATCAGCTCTATGATACCTAGACCAAACACCTAAGGACACCACCCGAAAAACAGTCTGTATACCATACATGAATGGATTGTCGGAAGAAATCCAAAGAATATGTGATCCATATGATATCAGGACAGTATTCAGGAGCGACTCAACTCTCCGAAAGCATCTTGTGAGAGTCAACCCCCTACGTAAAAATGTATGACTAAGAACTATGTGTATGAGATCCCATGTAAGTGTGGGAAAATATATTAAGGTGAAACATGTCGCCTACTAAAAGTAAGGCTAGAAGAACACCGGAAAGAAGTAATACGTGGAGATATCGAAAAGTCAAGTATGGAATTCCATGGATTAAATAAAGGGTTTCGTCCAGATTCCCGAGTTTGACAGAAATATTCCCGAGTTCGAAAAATGCACCTGAAGAAGGCCGAAACGTTGTGATAATTATACTCGCTGTAATCTCAAGATGAGAACAGTAGTCCGAATAATCCAAATTATAGAAATTATCAATCCTTATCTCAAAAGTGTATAAACAAGAAGATCACAGACCAAAAACGGGTAATTAACCTCTCTAAAAGACCGAGGAGAGATAGCACTAACCAGACCACTACTTGGAGAAGCTCATTGCCACCCAAATCCCAGAGAATATCAATAGTCGTTGCCAGCCAGCGTGAAATTAATGTGACGACGACGACGACGACGACAATAACAACAACAACAACAACAATAATAGTAATAGTAATAATAATAATAATAATAATAATAATAATAATAATAATAATAATAATAATAAAGCTTATAGCTGCATAGGTTTTACTACCACTACCCTATCCCACAGACTCACTATGCACCGTGTTAACTTTAGCTCAATTTACCAGTATTAAAAAAACGTAACTGCCGCCTCTGATTAAAGATAGATTTTAGTTTATTACACGAAAATAATACATTCTGAAACTATTTTTTTAATTAAAAATATTCGGGGCTATTTTTATTAAACCTCAACAACCTACAATAAATAACATTACGTATCGAACCAGTAAAAACATTTTAAAATGCTGAACATAATATAATTCATCCCGTGACGTTGATTCTGGCGTCCCGTTATTTGAAGTGTTAACGTTTCTTCTGGAACTGCACCTATTTGGGGGGGGGGGACGTCTAACTCACTTCACTTGCAAGTTCTCGGCAGCTTTTTGTTCATTTGTTTTTATCACCTGATTAGTCTTCTCATGTTTCTGTCATTGAATTTTATTTCAATAAACATGTCATATTTTCACTTACCGACGGGTGTATAAACCATTATACACTCATATTGTCGTATTGGAACCAGGTAATATTCGTCTGCTATAAACCACCTCGGTCGCCGATGTTTATAAAAAAAAGTATATTTAAAAAGAGAGAGTTACAGAAAACATCAGAGTGACAGGCTACTTGCGCACGCGTGAGAGAGAGAGAGAGAGAGAGAGAGAGAGATTTAGAGGATATATCTCGTCTCGCTACGCCACGCCACGCTGTGCGCGCTGTCTCCAATAGGGGTGGGAGTCGCGCCAGCGAGAGAAACGGAAAATCTACGCTCAGAAATCACGTAGTTTCGCGACTTCCGTCTGGGGTCACCTCTAACCTTTTAAAATGTCACTGAAACTTTTACAATTAAACACGGCCATCGTTATGTAACAAGTGTACGTCCTTTTTTACGGTAAATTAATTAAGAGAAAATACTAAAACGAAAAGTGGTATTAGGTGAAGCAACAATGAAAGTAAAAAGACTCCCGGTAGGTACAGCAAGTAGATTATAACTTTTATTTATAATTTTATGAAATGTCTTTAAGCCAGTTATTTGTTTTTCGAAAATCACACTTATGTTTTTTTATCGTGTTCTGCACGATAACTGTTTACATCGTCATTCTTCATAATCAGGACAATTGTTCCGCCCTTCCTGTATTATTAGTTAATTTGTTTTAATAATATTTAACCAATTTAAATATTAACTACTTTTAAATTAATAAAAATTAAACTTAAGAGTTAAATATATTATTAAATATTTTAAAACAATTTATTAGCAAAAATATATAGTAGGGCAACATAGCTAACCTATTGTACATTTTGTGATACAAGCACCAAATTTGGAACAAATGTACATTGACATATGGCAAACATTTTCAGATATTGAGCCACTCGGAATTCTTTCTTCATGTCACCCATATTGGAATTCAAAGTGGCCGCTATTTGAAATTTACATTTGCGCTTATCTGTGAATTTAAAATTGCTATCGATTCGATTCTGGTGCCTAAATGTAGGTTTTGGGGGGGGGGCAAGGAATATAATGGTAACAATCTGCATTTTGTATCTTTTACCAATGAGTCGCCATGTTGGATTTCAAAATGGTTGCCATTTAAAATATACATTTGCGATTACCTTTGGGTTTAATATCGCTATTGACTTGATTCTTGTGCGTAAATGTATGATTGGGTGGCAAAGAATCCAATGGTAACAAGCTGCATTGTGCATCTTTATTAATTTTGCTGCCGTATTGAATGGCCCGGAAAAGGATCAGTTGGGGCCAAACTCCATTTCGGGTAAAAATGACACAGAATAAGGTATAATAAATATGACCATTTCTGCGTCAGATCTGACCTTTTCTGTGTAAAATCTATCTCCAGTCATTTTTGATCCAGAATGAAGTTTGCCACAAACTGATTCTTTTCCGAGTCTGTCATGGAATTTTTAAGACTGTTGTTGTAGTAGCAGTTTTCATGGCATTTATGATTACATAAATGCTACATTGTGTCTTTTCAGGTTCATCGTGATGCATGCATGCCTGTAGACTGACAGTGCTGGTTGTTCTTCAGAAGACAGTTCGATCACTATGTCCAAGAGGTCTACACTAGCTCATACTGAGCGAACTTCGTCAACATCAGAACACCTCACCACTACTGAGTGGAGGTTATGCATCATATGTCAAGACGACAAGATTGAGACATTGACCAAACCTGAACAATCTAAGAGAAAAGACATTGGTAGTGGATAAGTTCACTCGCAGAGAACTTGATCAAATTCAATGAACTTGGAGAGCTTCCAGGATCACTCCAATTGGAAAGACTTGGTGATGGCCATGGCATTGAAACTGCGATAGTTGCACACGGAGCACAATATCACCATACGTGCAAGCTCCAGTACAACAACAAACTACAGAGAGCAGAGAAGAGAACACCCAAGAAAGAAGGTAAGAGCGGTGAGGAACAATCTTTATGCACACGCACCAGGGCGCATTCACGTTCGAGTACAGAAAAGGTTACAGCAACTTGTTTCTTCTATGGACCACCTGCGGGGACTAATAGTGTTCGGA
The DNA here is from genome assembly GCA_963556195.1 of Sepiola atlantica. Lineage (NCBI taxonomy): Eukaryota > Metazoa > Mollusca > Cephalopoda > Sepiida > Sepiolidae > Sepiola > Sepiola atlantica. The sequence goes on along the minus strand of OY744517.1, from coordinate 115,843,573 downwards.
AAGCTGCAACATGCGAAATTGACAGACGGGTCCGTACCTGTGCAAACCTTCTTGGTGATACAGAACTGCTTGGCCGTCACAGTGGTGGGGACATGGTTGCGTTGGACACCCAATATCACCTGCAGTGCTTGATAGGACTTTACAACCGCACGAGATCGGTCCAATCAACAGGACCACGGGACTCCGACCAAGAGAGAGAGAGAGCAATGTCGGCAGTAGTGTTTGCTGAACTCGTCCTCTACATTGAAGAAACAAGACATGATGAGGAGACAGCACCTGTATTTAGATTGGCCGATCTTGTCCACCTATATCAGTCGAGAATGGAACAGCTCGGAGTGCAGCTTTATACGAGAGTGCACTCCACACGACTGAAACAGAGACTGCTATCTCAGTTTCCTGACATGCGAGCATACACACCAATGGGAGAGACATATTGATGGCATTTGAAGAAGATCTCGGTGCTTCTCTTGAAAAAGCCTGCGAACTGGGCAGTGATAGTGATGCCGTCCATCTTGCACGTGCTGCACACATTGTTTGCCGTCATATGTTTGGATAAACCAAGCCTTTTACAGGATTCCCTGAAGTATGTCAAGAAGAATCTGTGCCGCCGTTGCAGCTTGCACTAGTCAGCATGATTCTTGAGGGACCCAGCATCAAGAACCAGACGGAAGACACTAACCCTGCATCAATTACCGCAGCCCAGATACTGAGGTTCAACAGCGTCAAACACAAGCAAACTCGTGGCACCACATCATCCACCTGTGTCAGGCACAGTGTTGCACAAAAGACACCACTTCCAAAATACATAGGGATGATGTTGCATGTTCATACACGCAAGAAAGGATTAGTCGACTGACTTTGACATTGACGTATGACAGAGTTCTCCATCTCTCAACACAGATTGGTAACCGTGCCTGCAAACAGTTTCACAGAGAACAAGTGGTTTTCCATCCAAAGTTACGTGGCGAAGTGTTTGCAGCTGCCGCTGTAGACAACATAGACCACAACCCCAGTGCCACAACATCAAAAGACACCTTCCATGGTACCGGTATTTCTTTAATACAACATCCTTCTTAGACTGGTGAAGGAGTGAATCGGAGCATCGTCGTTGCCTGATAATCTGGAGATGCACGGTCCAAGACAGTCGCTCCTTTGCCGCACTATTATACTGACGTACCCCCTGTCACAATCAGCATCAAGGGGTCGCCTGTCCCAGCTGTTAGAGTAGAGTCATTGGCCAGAAAAAACTTCACACAGCAGACTGATGAAGAATGCCAATGGCTAGTCAATGTAAAACAGGTCCGAGAAGACATGTATCAAAAGTATAAAACTCAAAATTAGTAGTTGAAGTAAATTGATATATTTTATTTAGAGTTATACAGGGAAAGCTAGTTTTGAGAAGTTTACGTTGTTTTGTGTTAATGTCTACACTATTTTAAGGATATTCAGACGTAACCCCGAATTGATCATTTTGTGATATTGATTGAAGGAACGGAAAAGACTAATCAACCAAATATCTTATGAAAGGTGCCATATCAAACCTAGAAGAACACATAATCTAATCAAAAACTCAAATTTGTCCAGACAATTTTTACTTCACAGAATTTGAGTAAAATGCTGTCTTGTCAAAAATACATGATGATGAATATTCACTTCTCATGAATTAAGTGGAGTACTGTAATAAAGTATGTCATTTTGAAAAATGGATTTTTTACTTGTCATTTACTATAGACATATTTGACCCAGAGGTAATCGCACATGTAGAATTCAAGTAGCAGTCATTTTGTAATCCAATATGTTGGCTAATTTATAAAGATACACAATGCAGATTGTAACCATCGAATTCCTTTCCTCCAAAAACTTACATTTGTATACTAGAATCGAGTTAGACCCAAAGATAATCGAAAATAGATTACAAATGGCGGCTATTTTGAATTCCAATATGGCTGACATGAAAGGAAGAATTCCGAGTGGCTCAATATCTGAAAATATTCGCCAAATATCAATGTACATTTGTGGCAAATTTGATGATTGTATCACAACATTTCGAGCTAAACCGCCCCACTAACATTGATTTTTGTAAAATGATTATATATATATATATATATATATTTATATATATATATATGTGTATATATATATATATATATATATATATATATATATATATATATATATATATATATATATATATATATGCGAAAGTGTTTACCACCTATCCTAACTATATTGACATCAAAGCACGTCAGGATTATTTAATTCTAATGATATAAGTATATATCGAAAAAACCTTTATATAGGCATCTCCTGCTCACTAAAACACATCTCGATTTTGCTTATTTGCATATTTATATTTATTTTAAAGTTTTTAATAAATTAATATTCTGGATGTCGAACAGATACTAAACTTTGATCTTAGCTAAAAGGCCACGGAACCATAAAAAATATTTTTTGTGACTAGGCATTTTTAAATTAAAAAACAAAACAAAAAAAATTGATTAAATTGGAATGCTTTTTTAATGGGCGGTGTAGTGTAGTAGTAGTTGTGCTGTCCTAAGACTGTCCTCCCAGCAATTACTTCATCCGTTTTTAAGGGTGTGTAGGGGGAATACTCCCAGAATAAAAAATCCCCAAGACTCGATTATGTCAGAATATCTTTTAAGGGGGTAGTGTAGTATCGGTTCTGTTCTCATAAGACCGTCCACGCAAAAAATTACTTCCTCCTTTTTGGGTGGAGGGAAGTCGTGTTCGTTCATCATGATATTATCGTCTGTCAGTGTAGTATATGTTCGTTCCCCATAATACTAGCTAAGGAATAACGATAACTCAATAAACATGTCTGTTTTAACTAGAATATAATGAAAGTTATCGTTCTTCCTTAGCCAGCATATTCATCTTTGTTTATAAAGATGCCGACTATATTTTTCCAGCCAATTTTCATTTAAACGTTTCATGTGGACAATAAAACTTGCAATAGTTTTTAATGTTATCTAAATAAATAAATGCAAAACTGTTTTCCACCTATTCTAACTATATTCACATTAAAACGGTCTATGCTTATTTAATTCTCTGTAGTATATTTTCATTCGTCATGATACATTCCTCCCAGGCATTACCTCCTATTCGGGGGAGGCCGTACAGTATACGTTCGTTCAACACGATACCATTTCCTCAGGATTACAAGTTTTGTGTATAGGGGGGGGGGGTTAGTGCACTATCTATTCTTTTGTCATGATATCATCCTCCCAGGCATTTACCTCTCCTGGGGGGGAGGGGGTCAGTGTATGTAGTTCGTTCATCATGAGCCTCTCATTTGCATATTTATTTATTTTAAAGTTTCTAATGAATTAATATTTTCTAATCTGTAAATAATTAAATACATGCGTTTATTATTTTTAAAATAATTTTTTGCTGTTGTTTTTGTTGTGGTTGTTGTTGTTGCTGTTCCTATTCCTATTTACTTCCTCCTCACAATGTCAATATTAAACGTGGGGAGAATCCAGCTGCCCCAAAATAGGCACTCTAAATTGGAACAAAAATTTCAATTGCCTCAGTCTAAAATGATTTCTTCTTCACTGACAGAAAACATAAAAACTACATTTTGCTCCTAGTCAAAAGGTCAAGGAGTAAACATTTTGGTAGTGATGATGATGATGATGATGATGATGATGATGATGATGATGATGATGATGATGATGATGATGATGATGATGATTTGTTATAGAAAAGAAATAAACTTACTCTAATCTTTCTAAATTACAAAAAAAAAGTATTTTTCTTTGATATTCTTTACGTATTTTTCTTTCTGTTATAATAAAAGTGAAAAGTACAAAGTACCCATTTCGAATTACTCAATAATAAAGAGTGGAGTATTTGACCAATCGACGTTTCACCCTTATTTTTATTCATTTCAATATATAACAAGTTTTAATGGGGAATTCATTTTAATTTTTATGCTGAAACAAAATGAAATTTATCAACGTTGAATATCTTAAAGACCATATAAATTGACCTTTTTGTTGTTTTTTCCTAAAAAAAACAAAATTTGATAATGTTCATGCACAGTATATTTCCCCCATATTGGAATATATCAAATAACACTACAAAAATCATCATTTTAAAAGATTTCCTCTAAATTACCAAATTTCAAATGAAAATTACTTCTTTGGTTTCTGTAAAGAAGACTACAGCGTCAGTAATTGCCGCCCAGATGACGGGTATTTTTTGCTAGTATATATATATATATATATATATATATATATATATATATATATATATATATATATATATATATATTAGTAATATATTAAGAAGGCAATGCATGGTGCCGGATTAGTAATAAGCTGGAAAGAACAAAATTAATAAATTTAAGTGGGGGACTTACTATTGATTTTTCTTTAAAACTTATATAACAGCAAGTGTGGTATTGGCTGTGTGTGTTGTCCAGATGATGATTAAGAATCATATAATATATCGGGAAAATCTTCTCTTTGTCAAAAATAGACACGAAAGGAAAAATCTGTTTGCGTGGAGAATTCACCAAAAGCATCTGTTTTTGTTAATGTTCTCCACACAGACGGTTTTTTTTCTTTTGGTGTCTATTTTTGACAGCTTCCACTCTGTTTTCAAAGTCGGATAATTTTTTACCTTACAGTAGTCACCAGATCCTATTAGATCTGTCATTTTTTTTTAATATTTCCCCTATCCATTAACACTGTAGCATTGCCTTTGTCTGCTGGTAGTATTACGATATCATCATCACTGCGTTGTGACTTGATATCCAATACTTCTTCCTTTAAGATGTTATGTTTCGGAGGATTTGAATTCTCGAGTGTTTGTCTCACCTTCCACCTTAGCTCATCTCCTTGTGCATTTGGTTTATTCAAGGCTGCCTCTTCTATTGGAGTTATTATCTCAAAGTATGGAATCTGCTTGATCGTTGTGACAAAGTTGAGACCTTTGTTAAGCACTGATTCCTCAGAGAAAGTCAGCTGACGTTTACGTGTGTTGACAATGGCTTTTATTGGTAAATGGTGGGCATGGGGTCTTATGTCCTTAGATTTCAGCTTTTCGAACTTCTTTATTGGTGAGATTTGACCTTCTTACATTCTTGATTATATAATATGTCCAGATATTCTTGGATGCGAATTTTGTCATCAGTCAGTGATATGCTATCCAGGAAGGGGGCGAGCTCGCTTGAGATTTTGGTTTCTAATTCCGTCCAGATTCCATAGTTCGACAGAAATATTCAAGAGTTCGAAGATATACACCTGAAGAAGACACGAGATTACAGCGACCGAAACGTTGTGATGACACTCAAGATGAGAAATGTAGTTCAAATAACAAAGATTATATATATATATATATATATATATATATATATATATATATATATATATATACAGAGAGAGAGAGAGATATCTTTGTGCAACTTACAGGTCTATGTACGCTCCTTATAACAATCACCATGGAGTAAATGTGGTACCGTGGTTCCTCGAAGATAATATACATACATATATATATATATATATATATATATATATATATATATATATATATATATATATATATGCACAAGCCTTACTTACGAAGATCATAGTTCACATAGATCACAGTTCAACATAGGTGAATTATTAATTACAAGCTTACGCCATTTATAAAAAATAAAAGACATTTTGGAAAAAAACAATTTTTTAATTTTGGAAAGTCGAATTAGTGCAAAGTAGTAACTAAAAGCTAAAAAAACATTAATTTTAAACAAAATCCATACGGTGTAAATTTAACATGTTAGCTCCAAAAGTGAGAAAATCAATAAATATTTCTATTTATATAAAGTTAGGAATATGTATAAGTGTATATATGTGTATCGACAGGATTAACCCATGAAGTAATTAACCGATCATTATGAAGTTTTTAACAAAGCTGCTAGGCGTAACATACCGTAATGCGGGCTATATTTGATTTGATTGTTTTTTATGCAAAAGGGGTAAGAATGGGTTGATTTTTAATTATTTTGTACTCATCAATGCTTTCATTGAACGACATATCTGCTCAAATTACCAGCATGCCTGATACGTGCATGTGCTTACACCCAGGATTTGAATTTATCAACCGCCGAATGCCACAAGAAAACACTGACATTATTTTTTTAAATGTTTTTTTCTTTTCAAATATGACACAATTTTGCTCATTCCTGATCATGGATTTATTCCGAAAGATCTAAGATTAAAATATTTTTTAAATCTTGCATTTAAAAGGTTCTAATTTTCAACATATATATATATATATATATATATATATATATATATATATATATATATATATATATGTTGTGTTCAAATCGTATCAAAGCATCGTATGAAATAATCTTATTGAAAAATGCATGAGTCTAGTATTAACTCCATGCTATGCAAAAACAGCAGAGTATGTTCAAGTAATCGTATGCAATCAATCGTTAACAGTAATCATTGTGATTTTGGCGTTAAATAATCCCAAACAAATTGATAAGTTGTAGAAAATTAAATGGATATAAATTTTTTAATACTACACTTTTACCCTCAAATAAAAAATTTGAACATCGAATTAAAATTATTGAACTTTACATTTAAAAATATTCAAAAACATCAAATAAAACAAGAATATAAGAGAGTCGTGAAACTGCATATCTGACAGCGTAAGGATGGACCCCAATTTTATCTGGGCCTTAATTCTCCATATTGTATGAAGTATTCCAGAAGTTATTTCATGGAATCGTTGATAACTCGATATCTATCTATCTGATCAGGCTGAAATTTTGCAAGATGGTTATTGTCATCAAAGTGCATCAGATCCATACATCAAAATTGAAAAAAATGGAGAATGAAATTCCGTCAAAATTTCGACCATGATCGAACTTTTCAAGATCAAAGGTTATATAAGATGTGGTACTTAATTTGCTACAATAATAACTAATAGGGAGTCTCTACGATTAAAAGGACCGAAATTCTCGCTAAAAGTATAACTTTTGCATATTCCATGACCTTGATCTTAACCTCGACCTAGATATCCCGAAATTAAATCTGTTCTTAATTATTCTATGTTGCTGACGATTAGTATACATAATCAAAGAAACATAGTGACTAAACAAAACATTCGACCGAAAACATTCGATCGAAAACATAACCTCCTTGGCGGAGGTAATAAATCAGAATTCAAAATTATAAAACGATGTGCTTGTGGAAGTAACCAATCGAAAGTCGAAATCACTCTGCTTTAAACAGGTTGAGTGATCAATAAGTTGTTTGGCTTTGAATACAAGTTTCCTTTTTAAATGGCCCTCTGATTTTGAGCGAGCGTGTTCGCAATCAGCCCGCTTAATATTGGAATTGTGAATAAGCCGTACAAAATTATAAGCGATTGAAGATGGATAACGGCACCGATGATGTCGAGTAATATCGAAGGATCAAAGGGGGCAGTCAAAATCATATGAATGAAGAGAGGCAATTACAAGATGAGTTAAATTCAGATGTCATGAATTTCTGATTCAGCCATTTTTATTTGAAGTTAGGATTTTTATTTCATTTGAAGTTGAGTTTTTTTTTTAATTTGAGGATAAGTAAAAGTCAAGGATAGTTAAAAGTAGAGAACTCGTAAACAAACAAAAACATTTATAGCAAACAGAGTAGAACTCAATGTTCTACCGAACCCGTATATTTTCAACGTGTGGAAGCTGGAAGATTTTTTTTCTTAATTTATTTCGATGTTCGTGTGTCTTATCGACACTCGAAAGCCGAAATATTGACGGAAGTAATAGCTTAACTGTTGAAAAAGATATTAAAAATATACTTAATCGACCACTAACCCTAATGGCAACCCTCTTTCCCAAACAAAAACTATCGTAAAACCACAATTAATCGCCCAAGTTGTGCGAAGTTAAGCGATAATCTCGGCCACCATTTTGTTTTTATTTAAATTGAAATAAAATTCTGAAATCATTTTTTTCACAAACAGTTTCTGCACATTAAAATATACTAGTCGGTAGAAAATGTTATACTACTGCATTTGCTATGAATTAGTAGTTGTTTATCTTTTTTGTTTACGAGTTTTCAACTGTTAACTATTCTGCACTTAACACTGAGGATAAAAAGATGGAGTAGTTTCTGTACTCTTTTAATCACACAGTTAGCAATTTTTAACAGTTGAATTTCGCCAAGACGTGCGTAAATTTATTTGCACAAATAACTGTACGTCTTGGAAGTGTCAGCTTGGTTCTAACCGTACACGTATTCCCACCGTTTACTTATTAGAGAGAAGTTATCCTGTGGATATAAAATTCTACTGCCTCATCCACCAAACCATCAGTCTTTATGAGATATTGACGTGACTATTCCAAATCAAGGCCACTTGCATCGGTTGAGGCGTTAATGGCTAGCGATTCAGAACAAGTAAAGGTTAGGGCTACACGGTATTTTCGTGTCAGACCTCATTGCAAAACGCGCGCAAATTGCAGGACCGAAGTTTCAGGCAATTTTTACAGATTCGCTAATGAGACTGACATTAGCAAGATAGAGAATTAAATTGAAAAGAGAGGGAAGCGTTTCAAAGTTAGTGCGTATATCTGTCGGAAGAGGTAATTATGGTGACCAATAATTTGTTCTTATAACATATAGTGTAGGTGAAAAATCTTTCTCCAACTAGACTTATTTATATCTATTAAATATACAAATTTATTCTTCTTACTTTTTTTTGTAACACGAAACATTATATTTTCATTCAATAATCGTATAAACAATTGTAACGTTTTATCTTAGACCAGCATCTGGTTTAAGTGCAGATGTAAACACTCTGATTATTACTATGACTTTGTCCATAGAGCTTCCATAGTCATTTGGCCTAATGGTTAGTGTTCGCTATTGAGGTGAGAGACCGGGGTTCAATCATTGGTCGAGTCATACCAAAGACTCATAAATGGTGTTTAATGCCTCCCTGGTAAACACTCAACATTATAAGGGTAAGTAGAGTAATTATTAGAAAGTAATGGCGCTTTCCCCCTACACTTCGCTGTAGTAGCCAATAATAAGGGGACCTTCGGGTCGACCTCGACTATGGTCGACCACTTTACTTCACTATTACTTACTTAGTCATCTTAGTGACCGCTTGTGAAACAAACGTCACAGAAGAAAATTTAATAGTCACTGCTTTATTTTTTCTACACAAACGAGACAAGGAGTGTCGTGTGTAAGCTAAAGTTGGTTATCGTCAGCTAGATCAACTTTGGACGAGCCTCGCTGCTTTCCAAGCACAATTCTTTTCATAAGGACTACCTTTTCATTTTGTCAGGTTTTCTGAAAATCAGCGGATGGCTTACAATTAGTTAACTTGCCTTATTCAGTGACTGAGAGATTTCAAAACGGAATTCCACGGCTGGGTTACAATCAGGCGAACTAGAACTAATAACTGACAGCTTACTAAATGACAAATGTGAGTCGCTAACTGCACCAAAACAATAAGGCGCCAGATACTATCGTAATACAAGCGATGTATTGAGCTCTGTTATCTACGTACAAAACCGATTGATTATTTCCGTATGAAATTGATATGTATTATTTAGATTATTCGGACTACATGGGCATATGGCGCAACGGGTAAGTGTGTTAATAACAATCAGTTCTAAGTGAAAGTCTTGTAGAGGTTGAAATTTCAATACTCACGACAGGTGATGATAAATTTTTAAAAATTTAATTACTTAGCACTTCTACCTGATCATGACTGAAAGAAAAAATCTAGCCCATAAATTAAATCCAGAGTCTAGTTTGAAATTCCGTATAGGTACTCGAATTCAACAAATTCTCAAGTTCGTAATGATGCACCTGAAGAATGTCTGAACGTTGTGAAAATAACAACCAAGGTGAGAATAGTAGTCCAAATAACCCTAAATAATACCAATTACCAATCCTTATCTAAAAAAAATTCCGAAACATGTAGCAGGTACATTTTCATTGAGACATTCCATCACTTCTTAAAGACTCAACTCATCATAATTTCTAAAGAAAATCATTGCCTGGTTATTTCTGTCGAAACTGGTTAGGTGAGGATCGACTATTATCTGCTGATTTTAGAGGGAGATCGGGACGCGTACATGGTGGGAGCCAAAAAGTAAGTTCTCGAAAAAAAAAACTGGTTGTCTTCGGATATTTTAGTACAATCATGCAAGTAAGCAAAAACTAAAAGATAGGCATAATACACCAAACACATTTAAATATGTATACACTTGTACAGAAATATATTTGTATTTTTGATTGCCAAAATACACGCATATATATAATGAGTAAATATTATTTTCAATATCTTTAAAGCGTCATTTATTATTTATTATTGTCTTAAAGCTCCATCTAAAAAGATGCCGGTCCCTTCTGTATAGAATACCGCTGTCTTTTTTCGGCTTAGTTCTAGTGTTGAGACCTATCCACACACACACATACACAACACATATACACATACACACACACACACACACACACATATATATATATATATATATATATATATATATATATATATATATATATATATATATATATATATCTTGGTAAGATCAATGGGAAGAAACCCAGCATAAATATATAAACATATACACATAATTAACTTGCTATATATATATATATATATATATATACATATATATATATATATATAATTAGGCAGCATTCCTTCTCTTATGCATGTTTGGTTAAACAGTAGCGACAGCTTCTGTTTATTTATTTTTTTATTCGTTTTTTCGATTCGTCGCACGACCGATTTGGTATTGTCGTCCATGTTGTATAAAAAATCGCCATATTTTCGCGAACGTTTTCGACCGACGTCAGTCATCTTCAGGCGGATGAATGAGTATGCAAAATAAAAGACTGGTGAATTTATTAAGAAGACGTTTTTAAAAACATTTCAATACCACTTCAACGACACTTCAACATACCTTCGCCCCCCCCCCCTCATAACGAGCATGGTTGAAACTAGGTTTATTTACTTGAATAAACAACGCTTCCATTATGGGGAGACGAATACTGCAATATGAGATCCCAAGAATGACGTGTTCCTGGTTAAAATATTCCTGAATTCATTTTTGGGGATGCTATGTGTTATCAAGTGTTGGTAGATGGAACTTTGAAGGGAGATGAGATGGCAAGTTAGTCGGCGTGATATGCTAGTTCTAGTTATGCCGATATACGTATTGTTTGCAGAGACACATTCTCTGATAGGGCATTTTATATATATATATATATATATATATATATATATATATATATATATAGTTATCAGATACATTCCAATAACCAAAAGAAAAATGAATCAGTAACTGCAACTTATACGTATTTATTTTTTCAATTTCCTTATTTTAAGATTTAGACGAATACCTGTATTTTTCCCCTCGTCTTATAATAAAAATTCTTGTTTATTTTTTTCCTTGTTTTATTTATTTTTCTTACACGTTTCACAGCTCAGTTAAGAAAAATATATAGTCTTTAGTTTACCATCACTGATCATCAGATAAATTGTTCATTTAATAGTAATAGAAAAACATATGTATCCAAAACAGAAGAAAACAGAGACCAGACAAGCTCAAGAAGAAGGCTTGATAAAAACGTCAAGTGAAAAGGCATCAAAAATTCACATTAAATACCCCTAAAGGCGCTCCACCCGAAACTTGAACGATTCTTCAAACCATCAATTAGGACCCAAACCGAGTCAAGCTAGTCTTGACTAACTTTCAATTCGAAACAGAACATCAATGGAAAATCTATCTATGAAAATATTGAAAATGCCAGTTAATAAACTAATGTTAATCCTATAGTTAAATAATAATGATAAAATAATTTGATTCAACATAAAAACTTAATACGAAAGTAAGGTTAGCTCGAAATGTTATCGAACGTAAACAAACAAATGGTTCGACTACAGATTATTATTATTTTCGGCGAAAACAAAACTTTAAATTGTAGTTGATCAGATTTATTTCCTAAATATTTTCTTATATGTTTCTATAATTAAATTATCGCAATATGACTCAATAACTGACCTATTCGCTCTACATCTTCCTAGTTTAAAAACTGAGGGACGTAATTCGTTTAAAAATATGTAGTTATCTACCCATTTACCATATCGATTTCCCATTGAAAAGAAGAAGAAAAACGTTTGTATTCTATATTCATAATTAGCTATCCGTCTCGCTGTGTGTATGTAGCTGATTTGACTATAATCTCTTCTCCAAAATGCCATATTTATGTTTAAATTCTTAATAGTGAAATTTTCGATTAAAATTGCAAGTTATTTATATTAGTAAACATGTTTAATTTAATTTAATTCATCTCCCCATATTATCATACCGATATAACATGATGTATTACTTTTCCTTACTAGATTCATCATGATAGTCTCAATACTATCCTCACTATGTTTATATTTAGAAAAAATAAATTACTTAAATTGCCTGCAATAGGTTTTTACCCGTAAGCGATAGTCTCTATAAGTTAACTATGTTGATACATATCCCCCGGACTTCAACTCTTTATGAAATGCCCTAAAAGACTACAACGATACTAATTATGATGTATCAGTTAATTCAAGTTCCCTGTCATGTAAATAATTTCAAATTAATATTCTTCATTTTAAATTTTCTGAATAGCTTCGTATATGTAACGGATTCTACTGTAATCCCTCCTCAAAATGCGTATATAATTACAGTCTTAGCAGTGAAATTTAAGACTATGTTGCAGTCTGTCTGTATTAAATAACAATTTAATTTATTTCCGCCTACTTGTAATATCAAATCAGTAAATAGTAATATGTTTTACCTTAATGCGGTTCTCCTAAAAGTTAACTACATTTCCATCACCCCGATCTCTCCGCATTCTGTGGTACTCTAATTTATCACAGCTTATTAATGATTTTTATCGGCTTATTAAAGTTTGCTTATATGTAATTTATTCCGAATTAACACACCTGATTTTTTTATTTACTAGTTATAAAATGGTTTAAATGTATAGTTACTCGAAATCCACTGTGTCTTTTATTGAAGTTTTTAGCAGGATTAATGTTTGTTTATGATGCATTAGAGACATATAGTTCCCGATGTAATCTATTCATGGTATTTATTTAATTTAATTTGAGGGTCAAAAAGGTTATACCTCCTCTAACAATATATACACACCCACCAGTAAAACTTCAAATTTAGCAGATTTAAGATGGAAAGTGCGCTAATCACCACGTTATCGAGTTATCATCCCTAACCCCACAGTTAAGGTTACAGTTAAAAATCCCCTCAGAAATAAATGTGATTATATGCCTAACCCAGATTAGATATCAATTTACCTAATGTAACAAGCCCAACTGTCCTTTTCTCTGTATTTGAAATGCTCAATATCGCATTACAATGTTTTTGTTTCTATGATGTGACTTGATTACTTAACTCAGAAGATAAAGGGATGTAGATTAAGTCTTCGATTCCTATCTGGGTAATAATTACAGTTAGTGTAATACAATGAAAAAAAGGATTTAACAAAATTTGCGAAAAAGGATTAACATCCAATATTCATCCCATTTTATCCATCCGACGTATAATATACATATGCAATGATTGTCAGATTAAGAAACATTCAAGTAAAACCCTCTTCTATCTATTATAAGTTTTCCAAGTGGTATATTATTTAATTAATATTATTATTTATGTATTTTCTCAAAACCTCAGTCAAAATAGTCTCGTTATATTATTCATGCTTCCTATATGATAAAAGCAGATTGCAGAAATACTCGTTTCCATTAGACACACTGAGCAGTTAAGTCAACTATTTGAAGCCTGCATAATTGTGTATAATTTCCGAAACTTATTAATTGCTATTATATTTAATTAAAGCCTTACATAAGCTATTTAATATTAACCGATTTTCTCAACTTTTTCCTAAGTCTAAAGTAAGATAGCATATACCTATTTCGGTGTAGACAATTTCGGAGTCTATCTTGCCTTATGTTTAGCAAAACGTCCCTATATATTATTATATGGTATTATTACAATATGTATAATTACACTTATTTTGTTGTTGGATATATATTTATTTGTTCTACCCAAAATGAACCACTTCAACTTAAAATTAGTTTTCTTTCTTTTTCGCATCGCTGCCTCCTCATTTCCATCAGCATCAACGTTCACATGAATCATGCGCCTTAAGTCCCAAATATGCCACTGCATCTTATCGACGCTTCTCTTGGACCTTGGATGTAAATAGTTAGCCCTTGCGATTCTTGTATGAGGAGTAGCGAAGATCCTTGTTAAGAGCTTTCTTCAGAGTCAATACTCCGACACCCATCTCTCACGCCAATGCCCGCATTGCCTTGTTTGGATCTTGCTACATCTTTTTGCAGAGTTCGATGAATTTGGTTGTGCGGACAGTCAGTATGCCTGCGATAATACTTCCTGCTAGCCACTGAGTTGCAGCTGCGATTTCTAAAGTTTATATTCCGGTGTTTTCTAGCCGTCCGTGGTCTCTAGCCACACAGACACATATATGCTTTCCACTTTACGGCGATTAAATATTTTAAAATGTTCAGAAATTAAATAATATTAAACAATTATCAAATCTAACTCGAACGCCTTATGATCATACTCAGATAAGCATCCGCATATATATATATATATATATATATATATATATATATATATATATATATTACTATTTACTAGCAAATAAACATATATACATATAACCGTTTAAAATTACTCGTGTATGTACGTCTATTCTTCCCTATAGAGATTTTCACACCAAGCACCTAAACACTTATGCTTATCAACATAAACACATGCATATCTACCCTCAAATAGCCACTCATAAATAGCTGCTTACGCGCACACTTGCATGAATACAAACATATGTATATATATATATATATATATATATATATATATATATATATATATATATATATATATATATATATATATATATATATATATATATAAGGAAAGGTAGTTTGCTTTATTTATATATATATATATATATATATATATATATATATATATATATATATATATATATATATATACATATATATATACAAAATTAAAAATATAAGAAAATGTATTCGAATACGCATATAGATATAAACAAATATACAAATGTAAAAACCTATATTCACAAAGAGCCAACGTTTTTCTGATACTATCTTGATTCCATTTTGTCTTACGTATCATTGTAGTTTTCACTTATTTAAAAATAAAGGATTAAATTTTCATTTTAAATAGGTATAGTTTGTTTGATTATAATACGCATACATACATACATGCACACGCATTTTTCATGAGAAGGGGAAAAGAATTGAACCTAATGAAAGCTAAACAGAATGTGAGCATCCCACATCCATAAGGACGAGCGTAGCTGTCGGATATAATTCATCTCTTTATCTACATGCTCCTTTCATCTCCTGCTGCATAGCTATTTATATTATCTTCTAACCGTTCGATAATATATATATATATATATATATATATATATATATATATATATATATATATATATATATATATATATATATATATATATATATATATATATATATATATATTATTTATACTAAAGTAAATTTAGTTTTATGTCTGAAATTTATGGAGATCTCACTCCTACGATTTAAAACGTTTCTCTTGACATGGGGTTTTATAGTAACAAACTTTTCATTTAGATCTGCAAACTAGTTTACCATTTTTACTATTTGCCACTCTCCTATTGGTGATTTATTGCTATTGCAATCACATAATGATTTAATAATGTTATACTTTCTGTTAAGAATGTGATTATAAAACCTAGTTTTGTACTACGTAGTTGTACTTCCTTTACAATATTTTATATGGGAATTTCAATTGTATAAATTGTTCCCTGGTAAATATACTTTTTTGCAATTAGTTTGTAATGGGTATGTGTTATTGCAATTGCAGTAGTTATTGGATTGACACACGATTACATTCGTGTAACACCCATAATATATGTTTATTATTATTATTATTATTATTATTATTATTATTATTATTATTATTATTATTATTATTATTATTATTATTATTATTATTATTATTATTATCACTATTTTCATTGTTTACGTTTATTTAATAATATACATCCTATTTAGAACATATATTATTAAACATAATACTATTACTGACAACATTGTCCGTCTCGCAAAATAAATTATAACTTGAATCGTTTTATCATTGTTTTTTTTTGGGGGGGGGGGGTATCCGAAAGCAATAATGTCTACTCGAACAATGACCAGAGAAATTGTCTAAACTCCTCATATTCCCTTTCTATTTTCGCGCCTCAATATGACAGCCTTCTGATAGAGCTTGTGGGGGAATTCGATTGTTCTTAGAATGAGAAATACCGATGTCTCAAGAGAAATTCAATAAAAGTGTATCTATTGTTGAAGGTTGTATATTTGAAATAGTTGTGCTCTTCCTTGCTTCGTGTTATATAGCATGAGGGTGGTTATAAAGGGGGAATAGTTCGATATCTTAACTGTGTATATTTGTGTATATTCTGTTTCCTTCTATGTATCTGATAGAGGGTACTCGGCATAATCGATCACATCACAGACTACACAATTGGCTAAGACATTAAAATCTTATCACCTTTATTTTAGTCATTTACGCATTAATTACGTAAGGAAAATACATGAAACAACAATACCCCTAAAACTATGAAGAAAATAGCAACTTATATTCAATAAATTGTATGCCTCGAATCGTTTCCAATAAATATTTTGTTTCGATAGTATATAACTAAGAAGAAATTAATATTTTTAACAAATGTGTCACCACTTATCAAGCCCAAAACCGCCTGAGGATAAAGGTTAATGAGATGGATGGATTTTTAGTAGAATGATGAAGAATATTATGAGATGATTGATATTTTTGAATGGAATTAACAAAATTTGATAACTTATGAAGATGGTTCATAAAAAGTAATTCTTGACATTGGATTTGAAAACGACCATGTTGTAGTCTGCAGGGAAGTAACAGCGTAGTAATTGTTTCCACAAATGAGAAGATCTTGGAAATAAAGTTTGCTTATGGAAATTCCGCTTGATGTAAAGTGCACAGAGAAAGAAAGGAAAGTAGTTTTCAGTTGTGATAGAGAGACGAATTCTTGCTGTGAATGTCTTATAAGGAAGAACATGAGTCTATGGAAATAACGATAGAGTAGAGAAAGACTATCAACGAATATTCTGTGAAAAAGGCCTTTACAGAACATAATAAATAATATTCCACTAGATTGCAAAGTAGATTTTGAACACTGTCAAAGCAATAAAGAGTGCTCTAGGCAGCACCTCCACAGATGTGGCAGCAATAATCCGTTTTAAGATGTACCTGACTCTTATATTGGTAGAGGATTGCATCAGGTGTCAGGTACTTTTTTATATATACCTCTACTCATAGCAGAGGTCTAATGTCTCACAAGTCGCAATCAATTAAAATACATGAACGTTCATAACATACCTTGCTGCCTGTTCGTTCCGGATAACGTCCCTTAGTGTGATTCTGTCCCACTGGGGTAACGCTGCCTGCAAATAAGTTCGTTCAACCCCCGGAAAAGGACCAAGAATAGACAATGGTTGAAAACACGAAAAGGTGTATTTATCTACGATCGTCTGCCCTAAATCACTGACTAGTAGAGAAAGGGGCATATTCCGGGTCACAAATCATTTGGGGCCCTTAGCCCCTTAATTTATCATCGATATTAAGAACTTCTCTACACATGGCGTTCCCTTCAAAGCTATACACAGAGTAACTAGCCCTCTTACCCCATCACTTCTAACCATGTGTCGTCACGTCCGTTTCAAGTCTACGACAGGATAATTGAATGCACTCGCTGACCGTATAATCGTGTGTCAACGTTCGGTTGCGAATCTAAATCACTAGATGAATACTAGCAAACAATTTACTATTTACTATTTAACACTTTCTTGAGCGATAGAATGATTCAAGCATTTTCCCAGCAACCTTAGCAACCGATTACTTTCCACTTTAGATCTGAAGTGATATGGTATAAAACAGAAAAAACAAGACATTTTTATCACTGTATTTTTCTGAGATGTTGATACTTTCTCGATTCCATTTTGTCTGACGTAACAATGTAGTTTTCGCTCGTTTATTAAAATAAAGTGACGACATTCTCATAAAGAAGTTTAGTTTGTTTAATTGTAATACAGACGTATTTTTCATGGATAGAGAAATAAGATAATGAAATCGAGACAGAATAAAAGAGTAGCTGTCGGATAGAATTAATCTCTTTATCTACATGTTCCTCTCATCTACCTCTATCTCCCGTTGCATCATTATTTCTAGTATCTTCTAACAGCCTCCCCTACATTTCTCTCCTATCTGGCGGGATCATAATTACTTATTCGCTTTCATCTGTTAGGTTTCACAAGCGGTCAACTTTTGACATCCGATATATAGAATAATCTAGTCTGGTACAATGCGATTTAATATTCTACAGTGGAACAGCTCCTGAGTTGACTGCAGAAGTGAGAATACTTCAAGTCGAGAATATGTCTATGTATTTATTTACAGTTGTTTACGGGCATGAAGAGATACGTAGATTTAGGAATAGTATATATTAGCTGTACCTTCCCAGCATTGTCTAGGATTCATCAATGTTAATTTAGCATAAAAAGGGTTTTGTTACACATTTTTAAGTTAGGATAATGAAAAGTAATAACATTTTAGTGTTTATTCTTTTATTATTTCAATAATTATCTCAATAAAATTTAGATTAAACTTAAAATAAAAGAAAGTCTCGTATAGGTGAGAAGAATGTGCATATACAGAAACACACGAAGTAGTCACGGAGTATTATTAACATAGATATTGATAGAAAATAGAAGAGAAGAGAAGAACAGGTGTAAAAAAATCTCAATAATAATTCAAATAATGTCATATTTTTATAGAGATGTTATATTTTTAGCTGAAAATATGCCCCCCCCCTCTTATATTATTTTATTCATTATTTAAAATTGTCGCCACCGTAACAATGTCTCCAACCGGAATATTTTTTGCACGAACTGAACCGAAACACATTTCGGTATTCTAAAAAATAATGCTGGAAGAAAGAAAACGACAAACTGGCTTGACATGATAAAAATATCGATGTGTCAGATGCCATGCTATTTAGGTAGAAATTCTAAAATCCGACAAGTTATATATTAAATTTTATTAGTATACAAAATGAATATTTAATTCAAAATGCAAAATCGTATTTTCTACTATCGACCCTAGAGACTAATTATTATCATTATTATCGTCTCTTATTATATTTTGCAACTACATATTGGGTTGGCAACTATGTTACTGTCATTTTATTATTTAAATTTAAAAAACTTTAATAAAACATAACAACTAATTAATCAATAATGTATTTTCCTTTGTGGTTCACAATTTATTCCCAACGTTCAACATTTGAAATACGTCGTTAGTAGAAATCATCCTGTTTCCACTCTAAAAATTCATCCAACTAAGCTCTAACTTCTGCGTCAGTATTCGACGAAACTTCGCGCACAGCATTTGAAAGAGATCAAAAGAAGTAGAAATTCTTTGGTGTCAAATCAGAATAGTACATTGAGTGTGGTAGCATTTCCAAGTCTTGCGTTTTAATGGCTTCCTTCCATCCCTGCCTAGTCTCACCATAGGCACAACATCGTTTTACGTGAATTGAGACCTTGTTTCACACACATGCGGTATCGCTTGCGCTGCTTTATATTGATGCACAGGCACTATTTTATCTCGTCAGTAACGATTTGGTAAATAAATCGTTGCTTGTGTCCATGAGTTGAGAGGCGATGAGCAAGCAAATCAGCGGAGATTGTGGCTCTTTAGTTTTTATTGTGATCACTTAAATCATGCGCAACACATGCTCTACACTTCTGAATCTTTCCTATCGAGTAAAAATGTTTTTCTATAGCAGTGTGTGACCATTCCATTTTCTCTGCTAGTTCTCTCGTCGTTTGACGATAATTTTCGTGCAACAGTTAATATAAACACTTCTCATCGAACACAACTAGATCGCCAGAATGAGATTTGTGAGGTCAAAATTTCTAGTTTTGAACTTCGCATACCAATCACAAGAATTTTCTCCAGCGAACTTAGAACCTTGATTAAAATAAAGAGAAGGAAATGTCGAAAATATTATTTTTTCTTAACTGGGCATTTCATTCTAATGGTATGAAAATAAACAAAAATTAACTTAAATTTATTCGAATAAAAAACGAAATAGATTACAAATTAATTCCAGAATAGAATTCTCGAAAAAATAGATTACAAAATTGAAAACGCAATAGATTTCAAAATGAAAAATGGAAGTAACTTAATTGGCAACCCCATTATAAATAAGTTCCTCATTATTCACCTACGTATTTATATATATATATATATATATATATATATATATATTTATATATATATATATATATATATATATATATATATATATATATATATATATATATATATATATATATATATAATTACATAAAAATACATTAAATATTTAGGTGATAAAAATCGTACATATTTCTAGACGGAACCTCTTGGTCCAGTGGTTCGATCTCTGATGACGGCTGTGAGCTAGAAACACGTGTCCATGGATTACTTTTACGTACGTATAAAATAAATAAAAATACATATATAAACGGAAAAATATGTTCTATGAAGTTAAGGGCGACTAATAATGCAATTTTCTGCATCTTAATCACTTAGGAAAGTGAGACAATCGAAATAATAGTAAGCAAAATAACAACGAACACTACAATCATACATAAAAATACATTTTATATATATATATATATATATATATATATATATATATATATATATATATATATATATATATATAGTGTGTGTGTGTATGTGTAAATTTATAAACTTGCAATATGTAAAAAATAAATATTCTTGTCATTTAAATAATTTATATATTTCCTAACGTTTCGGCCGTTGTACTATCCGTGCCTTTTTTTTTTTCAGTTCGTAACTTTCCGGGAATTTCGTCGGTTAAGAGATATTTAATGATGAATTTCACTAAAAGACTTAATCTTATTCACGTGAATCAACATCTTTACCTGATTACTTAGAGTTCGTTGGCATTAGTTTCCTACTTCAGATACTCACAAGAGGGGCAGGTGAAGGTTGCCAACTTCCTTAGTGAAAGTAGTTCAATGTATCTGATAGGAATCGAACCAGGCACGCCGAGTCGTCAGTCTATACTACATCCACTTCACTATGGCCATCTCCCAATTCTGCATAGAGCTTGTTAGTTCAATCCCTGGTAAAGTTACAACAATTAACTGATACGAGAAATAAAAAAAAAAGTCAAGAAACACGGAATGAGATCAGTCTAACATAGTGGATTAGTTCAAAATTCTCGGAAGGTTGCCGATTACGATAAAAGGCACATTAAGAAGACCGAAGAGTATAACTGTCGAAATCTAACACCATTGCGATAATGACTACAATCTGAAACATGTAAATGAGGTGAATCAAATATTTAATCGACGGTAATAGTAGAAAATCCATTTGCTTGAACGTCGGCTCTTTGCTGATGTAACGCAACAAATCACCCGAACCCCATTAGTCGATATCATGGTGCCAGCCTTATGAGCGATGCCGTATTCTTGCTTACGGGTTATAATGGAAGCTGGGGTCACTTCACTAGACATCATTCCCATCTCTTTGATAACATCAACCATGGTTGAACGAGTTCGAGGACATGGTGAGCTTTTATATCCAAATCGAGCCAGAGTAAAGGGTTTGAGTGTTGAACAAAGAGACAGCATCGGCGGCTCAGCTGAATTATCTGATGAAAACATAATTCATGGTAAAAATCCGTTCCACTATTTACTTACCTCTTTCGAGGTTAGCAATAATCAAGTGAAAATCTACAAAAATAGACCCTGCTGTATATAAATTGTTTCGATTAAAATATATAAATAATTACACTGAAATATATATATATATATATATATATATATATATATATATATATATGGGGCAAGGTACACAATAAGTCCTGAAAATGAAATGCCGTGGTAGACAAAATGTGTGAAAAATGACAAACGGAAAACAGGTTAAAATGCAGAAGAAAAAAAACAAGAGATTT
Organism: Sepiola atlantica; assembly: GCA_963556195.1. Taxonomy (NCBI): domain Eukaryota; kingdom Metazoa; phylum Mollusca; class Cephalopoda; order Sepiida; family Sepiolidae; genus Sepiola; species Sepiola atlantica. The sequence continues at coordinate 115,821,407 of OY744517.1, read as the reverse complement.
AACCGGTTTCATTCGTGTTAGCGAACGTCTTCCGACACACACACACACACACACACACATATATATATATATATATATATATATATATATATATATGTGTGTGTGTGTGTGTGTGTGTGTGTGTGTGTGTGTGTGTGTCAATATGAAACACAATAATTTTATATAGTTGAAATCTATTCGAATAAGCAGCAAATTCCAGAGATAAGCATTTGAATGTAAGGTTTCTCCGATTTAAAATCTTTTTTGAAAAGTATCAATTTTATTTCGCGATTGTTTTTTGTGTTGATTTTGTGAGCATTTGAAGACTTTTTGCATGAAGCTTTGGTTTGATTTGTACGGTTTTTATCTAACAATATTATCTGACGATGGATTTTGTGTACACTGCATGAATTTGCTATGTTTTGCAAACTCCCCAAAACACGTGTTAGCTTTTCTTTGCTTCAAAACTGACATTAAATAACACTATGATATTAACTTACTGTTTGTTATAAAGTAGGATAAATGTATTGTATTCAATTATACTGTTTAGCGAGATTGTTTAAATATCAGTATATGTTTATTGTCATTATTATTTATAGCTGTATTTTTTTCGTGGCATCTTCGGTTTTATATCTACTTATATCAACCAATCACTTTCTTTAAAAATTGACCTTGTGATAATATTTTTATTTATAACTATTTTGATAAATTAGTTTCTTTTAAATAAAATGTCAAGTAAGATCGAATATTGTACTCCAATTGAAAGATATTTAAACTTGATTAGTTAGTATGTAAAATGAATATGTTTATCATGTTATGTTTGGTCAGTTTGCCTTGCAGAGATCATTAGGGCAAAACGGTGACATTCCCGATTTAATTCATTAATAATATCATTATTAAAACTGCTTTACTTTTCATAGTAATAACCACCTTTGCATTCAATGGATACAATTTACTAAAATTTATCGTAAACAAGCAACAACTGTATACTTTTTGTATGATTATGTCGTTTTTGTTTTGTAACTTTTGACTCTGTCTCTGCCTGCATCACTATATTTTATTATCGTCTACCCTACACCGAATTTAGCTTATCTGGCGTGATAATTACTCATCTGAAATCAGCTATGAAACAGGAATCACATTATTCCTTCTTCTGTGATATACAGACAAGCTTTCATTCGGATATAATTATTCAAAATTTAACATTATCAATGTCCAATAGTCATCAAAATATCCTTCGGGGATAAAATTCGCTAAAACTCATTTACAAAGATGGATTTAGTTTCTTGTGCCTATGATACCACATATAATCCCCTTTTCTCGTTAATGTCTAAACACAATACGTGTTGAAAACACTATGAAAACACGTGTTTTTTTTTTTACTTATAACTGGGGAGAGGTGTACGTACTTTTTCCACTGTTATCACCGTATTAGTGAATGCAATAGATCCGACTAGATTTGAAATCATCATTGTGTAACTCATATGCTCCAGTAGAAGATTAAACACACAAATCTTATCATCTAGTATTATGTTTGTTGTAAAGTTGTTTGTGAGACACAAATATGAAGAAATAAATGGGCGAAAATGATTCTATGGAAGTAAACAATAATAAATTCTTTATTAACAATTCTACAACTCTAAGAATTATCGTTTATGGTAACATCCTCCATTTTGAATGCTTTTCTTTTTTTGTTGTTGTTGCCTGGTCAATACAGAGGCAGATAACCTTGGTAAGTCAATCATACTTCAAAGGGTCTTTTGGTAAGAGAGTTAAATTTAGGGTACAAAGAGTTATTTCTCTTTAAACGTTTTTTCTACTCTTGTTATCCATCTAATTATACTAAAATTGAGTTAATCAAGTTTTATTTATATATTTTTTAATCAGAGGTAATAAATGCTAAAATATTCCTTGGTGTGGGGATGAAGTTATCTTTAAAAAAACTTATATTTTAATTGTTCGACTTAGCCGTAATTTGCAAATAATTCATAAATTGACCCATCTCTCCTTACGTTTCTGTCTATTACTTTCACCCTCTCTCACTGTGCGTGGTTTGACGCTCCCATTGTTAGAGAGAGAAGTCAAAGAGAGCTATAAGAAAGCGACAAATTTGGGATTTGTCTTTTTTAAATTTTTATATTTAACTGACTTTGCAAACTCACTTTTCCCTAATTCAAAGTATCTCACAAGAACTCAATGAATGCCCAAATGAGTTGCAATTTTTTCTAGCATATTGATGACTTTGAGTCTAAAAACTTTATATTCCTACTTTTTTCTCAATATATAATTTGATCTTGAGAATTCGACAGACATCTTTGTCAGTTAAATTGTAGACGCACAAAAAAGATTCTCCTTTCAAAGCATAAATAATTGTGTCTTGAGTTGCACGAGGGAAACGGTTTATAATGATTTATCTTCTTAGTTTATCCTTCAAAGTCATCAGTATTGTCCTTGAAGATCATTGCTTGGTGAATAACGAAGTCTAAATCCTTTGGCGTCAGAATAGTGACATCAGAGCTTAATCATATCCTTTGTAGAGACTTTTGTTATTTTCATTTTTGTTTTCTTTATAGTCGAATCCAAAGATAATTGACCTCCTATTTCAGTTGACACATACGCTGACCGGTGAAGATTAACATAATTTCGTCCTGAATTCGTACCCAATAACCATTCTTTTTTTTTATTATTTAGTAGATAGATAGATAGATAGATAGATAGATAGATAGATAGATAGATAGATAGATAGACGAGAATATATATATATATATATATATATATATATATATATATATATATATATATATATATATATATATATATATATATAAATAAGCCGAACCTTTGTGATAACCCCTGCCATTAGCCAATGGAAACATTAACACGTGGAGGGAATAAAAACGAATCTGATTGGTTATGTAGCTAGACATTACACTACGTGTATATATAAAAACACCAGTTAGCACAAATTTCATACATTTTAGCCTGAATATCCCCTACAGGGATGAAACGCAGAAGCGTATGTGTATCTTAATTGCCATAAATATATTTTCATAACTTACTACCTAGCGCTACTCACGTATTGAGCACTGTTGAAATAAGTACGCAAAATCGATACATAAAATATATCTCTTTAAAGCATTTTTGTGGATACATGAAATAATAATAATTATATATATATATATATATATATATATATATATATATATATATATATATATATATATATATATATATATATATATATATATATATATATATATATGGTAATTTAAAAGATATTTTATATCGTTCTTTTCGATTCTTATGGGAATTAATTTTCAAAAAGACATGAGGCTCAATATTTAAACCTTTAAATAGCTATTAGAAAATTTGCAATACAGCTATAAATAAAATTATATCTATATAAACAAGAAAAAGATGAGAATAAAAATTGTGCAAAATATAATATATATATATATTAAGTCATCAAAACAAGGGGGTTTAAATAAAAGAAATGTTATTATTATTTCCTTAAGAGTGTTTTCCCAATCTGTCTGTACCCAATCAAAATCGTTGCTTCTCCTAATATTAATTTATCAAATATCAACTTTAACTTCTTGACATAGTCCCCACGTCTACCTTCACTTCCCCCTTTTAAACACTATTTATCTTGCCGTCCCACTTATTCGTTCACTGCTGCTGATCGTCTGAGTCCCAATTTTAATTATTGCCCTCCCATATCCCCTACTTTTATATTGTACCCTTCTATTCCGACCAACTTCTTTCAACTTGGCATCCCCCGTATCCGCTCACTGCTGCCTGTTTTATCTATTCTATTTTTATTTCAATGTTGGTTTTTCTTACGATTATCTTTTTAGATTAAAATTACCACTTATCATTTCATGTTGAATTCAAGAACCCCTTAAAAACCCTCTCTATAAAGTCTATGAAAGTTCACGCAAATGACTTTTAATATGCCACTGACATCTTAAACGTTGACACACCGCAACTTTTTCCAGCTGGGCGGATCGTCTGGGACATCTAATATTCGTTGCCTATCCACAACTTCAACGGATTTCTACAATTCAGATGAAATTTTACTTACTTCAACTTCGCTTCTATGAACTTTTATGATTCCTTACACGGTAATCTTTTTCCTATGTTTTTTTTATATTTTATATTATTTTTATTTTTATATCTTTTCAAATTTTGACATTTGGTAATTCACCCTTTACCAACTTATCTGTTTTATCTCCTCTGACGATAAGACATCATTTTTTTTATTTAAAATTCGTTGTTTTGAACTACTGAAGACTTCATAGATATTGTGTTTTGCACAATTTTTATTCTCATCTTTTACTTGTTTATATAATTGCTATATCCTGTATATACAGCGTCAGTTTTTCATGATAAGTTTTGCTTTAAAGATATACATCATATCTTTATTCTCCTGTTCTCTGTCTCTGTCTGTCTGTCTGTCTCTCTCTCTCTCTCTCTCTCTCTCTCTCTCTCTCTCTCTCTCTCTCTCTCTCTCTCTCTCTCTCTCTCTCTCTCTCTTGTAATTAAATAATCAAAGAAAATATTAACATGAATTTGAAATTTACACTAAGAAATATTTTATAGATATTAACGAAAACCTCACATATATATATATATATATATATATATATATATATATATATATATATATATATATATATATATATATATATATATATATATATATATTTGGGTAGGTAAAAATGGAACGGTGGAAGACCCATAAGCTCAACGTTTCGCCCGATGTGATGTGGGCTTTTTCAAGAGCGGACGAAAAATTGCTGAAAATGACAATAGACGGGAAGGTCATATAATTGGGGAATATATATATAGTGGTAGGGTTTAAATGGAGGGAAATATATGCAAATATGTAAAGTGTGAGAAATAAGTATACAAAATGTCATCATATAATTATATTTTTTTTTAAATATGTATATATGTATGTATACATACACCTGCAATTTCAAATGTAAAAAAATATATATGTATAATTATATGCTGACATTTTGTATACTTATTTCTGACACTTTACATATTTGCATATATTTCCCTCCATTTAAGCCCTACTACTATATATATTCCCCAATTATATGACCTTCCCGTCTATTGTCATTTTTAGCAATTTTTCGTCCGCTCTTTAAAAAGCCCACATCACATCGAGCGAAACGTTGAGCTTATGGGTCTTCCACTGTTCCATTTTTAATTTCATATATATATATATATATATATATATATATATATATATATATATATAAGGGTACTGTAGTTTGCTTGAAATATTGTTGGTAAATATGTATTTAATAAGGATGTAAGCTATACGAAAAAACGAAATGGTGAAAGAGAAAATGAATAAAAACAAATAATTGAAGATTATGTGTGGAATAATTTTCTATTATCTATTTATTTTTCAGTAAATATTTTACATACTGTTTCAGTAAATCTATCACTTACTGTTAATAAAATCCGAAATTGTAGAAAATATTTTGATATTTCGCGCTAAAATTTCCCATTGTAAAAAAACATAGTGAGACATAATATAAATTCATAAGTAATACAATATTTACATATCATACTGAACCTATATTTCTATCTCTCTCTCTCTCTATATATATATATATATATATATATATATATATATATATATATATATATAGATAGATAGATTTAGATTGTTCACTTATAAAATAGATCATTCAGTGAAGACCGGGGTTGTTCCAATAAAAACAAGCTCGATGATACTCGATTACAGAGTACAGAGCATTTATATGTGATTTTATGAAGGCTTACCAAAGCATTCCTTTCAGGACACCAATGTTCACCATTAAAGATATTTTTTTCTTACAAATATTATTTATTCAAATTAAATGTTTTTTCCTACACGTGTTTCACTACCAAGCAGTTACTTGCTTGGCAGATCATCAGGGAAATTAAATGTCTGGAATACTGGTTTCAACTGCCGACAATACACAATGTGGCGTTGCAATAGTTGAGGTCACTTAAGAAGAGAAGAGGAATGGGGGACTAAACGGGAGACCGATCGCCTCTCGATCAATGGTTTCATATAGTAGGGCAATGCGCAAGGCTAGATATAGGAGACCTGGTGTATCCCACGGTAATGTAAACCAGATAGGGAGGGAATCGGTTGATGATAATATTCGTGAAGTTGGAAGTAACGAATTGAACACACATGCTACCCAAATCGGGGGGGGGTAAGAAGAAAAATAGGAGAAGGACCACTACATGGTTCAACCCCCCCCCTATAGCCAGCATATTAAGACTAATATCCCAAAGATTTTTTATAGCATAGTGGAAAAAAACTTTCCAAGGGATAGCAGATTGGGGGGAATCATTAACAAAAATACTGTAAAACTGTCTTATCTAACCTGTAGAAATATAGCCACATCCATTATAGGATATAATAATTCTAAGATAACTAAAATTTTCAGTTTTACAATTTGCTCGATGGAGTTTTCTTCAGATACTATATATTTTCATATTTTTTCTTTGTCTCCGCGTCTTCATTCGTCCGTTAAGATTCTTTTGTTCTCTGTTTATCTCAAACGCTGTTGTGCACGTATTTTTGAATTGCCTAATTTTTCGCACGCATATCTATTATCACGGTGGGAAGGGTTTTTTGCTGCTGATAATATAGCACTGTTAAATTAATTTAGGATTAAGCATTTCATAGTGCATGTGTGTTCGCTCTTGCTTTGGTTGTTTTTCATTGTTTTCTTTAAAATATTAGCGTTTCTTTTTAACGTTTTATTTTATTCTCAAAAATGCGCTAACATGCAACAACTGACAATGATAATATATAACACACTAATCACCCCTTAAGACACCTGAACTTTATCCCATAAAATAAAATTAAAAAATTAAAAAATATATAACATAGCCACCTTCCCCAAAACCTTTCCAAAATTATATTTAAATTTATATATACAACATACCACCCCCATATATAATGAACATACCACAATCACAACCATGTCACCCCTACCAATCCCAATACAGCCTAAACCCATATCCCCTTTAACCCCATCCACCACAGATATAAAATTAATCAGTAGATACGCCATCTCGTTTTAACATTTCTAACATGTTAAATACATGAACCCCTCTGTATTAAACACCTAGAAATATAACTATCAACCCCCACAGAATTAAAGAAATTATAGATGCTTAAGACCTAACCCCCTCCGTCTCACACAGACCCTATAATAGATTCATAAACCTTATTAGATAAAGCCAACAGAATTAACTGAATACATAAACCAAACACGAATGCATATCACAATGCTTGTTAAAACATTAGATATCTCTTAGATGAACCCTTTCACTGACAAAATATACCCTCCGTCAACATGCAGACAGTATATAACAATTGATCCACTCAAATACATATCCCCCATATATATAAAAAATATCATAAAAATATTTTATAAAATAATTTTTGAGAAAATACAAAACTATAAATAATAAACAAACAAATAATAATAAATAGATAGAAATTTAAATGAATCCCACCCAGAGCCTAATCAATAAACTATGCCACTTAGTTATCCCTAAATATAAACACACTTTTGAAGCAGTAAAACAGATAACACTCATCATAAATAATTAAATTAATTTTAATAAAACTTAATTACGATCAAGACCCATATAGTATATTTAACCGTGACCCAGTACTTCCTTCAAAAGAGACACGTCAATAATTCACCGTTTTTAAACGGTAAATTCAGATGCCATCCCCCTTTGTTTTCGTATTATTCGGGATGACCTTTAAAATACGAAACTATAAATAAATAAATAAATAAATAAGTGAATAAAACACCAAACAAAATAAAACCTTTAACACACTAAACTATAAATAAAATAAATAATAAATCCTATACATAAAATTAACCCTGGTATCCCCTTCAAAAGGAGACTTCAGTAGTACAAATTTTTAAACGATCAATTCAAACGCCCCCATCTGTTTTTTTTTCATTTATCAAGCCTCCGAAACTCTCTTACGATCTATGAACGATGTTCCAAATACAACTCTTTAAATTAAAATACAAAACTGCAAATAAATAATTAAATAAAACTTTTCTTAAAACACAAAACTATAAATAATAAATAAAATAAAACTCAATTAATTCGCAAACGAATATATTTTTTTCAAAGAGACATTTCAGGAATGCACCGGGTTTTTTTTATCTCATTGTGTTTTTACCCCATTTCAATACGCTGACGAGTCTCTTGAGTATAGACTTTTTACATTTAAAACGTCAACCCATCTGGATGAAACCGCGGTACAATTCTGAAATATGTAACATATAGTGTTCAAATAAAGTATTTGTATTATCTCTCACTCTTCTGCGATCGAGCATTTTATTGATTACTTTTCAATATAACTTGACACACTATATATATATATATATATATATATATATATATATATATATATATAGCAATAAGCTACATAGAAACATTTGTGCTGTATTCTCCGAAGGAATTCGTCAGTCCAAGTGCCAGCCAGATGGCCTGGCGAATTCCTTTTGGAATGAAATATCAACGTTTATGTGTAGCTTACTTTCCATAAAGATGTAAGCCTTACTCAGTCATTGATAACTATTGAAGGAAATACTGAAACAAAAATGTATACTTTGTATAATTTCAATTATTCGGACTACTGTTCTCATCTTGAGTGTTATCATCACAACGTTTCGGCCGCTGTAAGCTCTGGCCTCCATCAGGTGTATCTTTTCGACCTCGAAAATATCCCGAGTTCGAAAAGATACACATGAAGAAGACCAGATGTTACAGCGGCCGAAACGTTTTAATGATAACACTCAAGATGATAACAGTAATCCGAATAATTGAAATTATACAAATTATCAATCCTCATCTCAAAAATTCAGAAACATAAAAATGTATACATCATATATTGTCATATAATCTTATCTTATAATATATATATATATATATATATATATATATATATATATATATATATATATATATAGAGAGAGAGAGAGAGAGAGAGAGAGAGAGAGAGAGAGAGAGAGAGAGAATGTTAGATATGTGTATATGTTTATATATTTGTATGTACATGATACACTACTAAACTTATTATGAATGTCTGAACAGAGCTGCCAGGCGTAAAGGGACCAAGCGTGGTCTATGTTTAGTTTGATTTAGTTTTATGTAAAAGGAGTAAAAATGGGTGGAATCCCTTCGTGAAAATTCAGATACCTCCGATTTTTTTTTTTAATTTAACAATGGGTCAATGAATAACTATTCCCAAAATTTCAATTTTCAGGAACCTTCTATAGGTTTTCAGTGGACATAATATGAGCACAACCTTCCATTTGAAAATTCAAATATATCAGATTTGCACGTTTTATTTAGTCTAGCTTCTGCTCTGAGATGTTGGAAATTTATTTGGTGCTTTTCTTTTTATAAATTCCGGATCCGTAAGTATTTAGATTGATACACACTTTTGGATCCAAAATTCTACAATACATGAAAATAATAAAAATGATATTAATTAGTAGTAGTAGTAGTAGTAGTAGTAGTAGTAGTAGTAGTAGTAGTAGTAGTAGTAGTACTTCCCAAAGGTATTTGAACTCATAAGTGCTTATTAGTAGTAGTATGAGGAGAGGAAGGAGGATTGGGGAAGAGGAAGATAGAAGTAAGAGGCTATGGCTAAAATACAAATCCGGCTTAAATGAATCATTAAAAGTAATCAATTCAAATAGTGTATGGTAGAAATAACTCGGAAGCGACTGATACGCCGTTAAATAGAGAAGTCAAAGAAATAATAAATGGAAACTTGAGATCAAGTCAATATTAACATCAGTTTTACTGTTTATGTATTCATAAGGACTTATGTTTGAGCTTTATGGCTTAGCTTTTCCTTCATCCTGTATGTCTGACTATGTTAAGAAAATAATTCTTTTAATTCTTTCAGTACTTAAGTTCAATTTCGTTTACGATGACATCAACGATTGAAAAACAAGCCAAACGAATTACGCCAATCACTTAATCTCTTATTGTATCACTTAATCTCCCTTCTTCGATGGCGATACATAAAGAAACATTGACCAAGTGAACCAATTAAGATAATGGACACAGTATCGAACATCGCATATCCGGCGATGACCTTTCTAATAAGTAGATTATTGATCCAGAATAAATTATATATAATTGATTTCATACGTAAGTTCTATCTGAGAATCATAGATAAGAGCTGAACTATAAAGAAAACTTCCAGATTTGATTTCATTATAATTCTTCTCTTCAGGGAAATTTAATGGTGAAGATCGTCACATGTATGTTTAACATATTTCAATTGTATCTATTGTAATATGAAATGATGTATGGCGACCAACTACTTTTGAACTAAAAAGCTAAAATTTAGTAGAAATTTATCTACTTCTATATAAAACTAAGTAGATGAATATGTTTATATATTTGTATGTACAGGATTAACTCCTAAACTTATTAAGCGATCGTTATGAATTATGGAACAACTTCTAGGCGTAATGGGTCCAAATGTTTAATTTCGATTTTTGTAATTGGATTGATGACTATAGATGAATTCTAATGCAAATTTGAAATATTTAAATTTTCAAATAGGAGGCTGTGCTTATATTATCCCCAGTAAAATCTCTTCGAAATACTCAAAAGAAACAGGAATTTGGGGAATACTTAATAATTGATATCTAATAATTATTTTTTAAATATCATAAAAATAAGAGGTATCTGAATTTTTACGAAGAGCTTCTAGATCTCTCTCTCTCTCTCTCTCTCTCTCTCTCTCTCTCTCTATATATATATATATATATATATATATATATATATATATATATATATATATATGGGTGTGTGTGTGTGTATTTCGGCAGCAAGTTATTACTCAAACAGGCTTGGTTGAAAAACACGGAATTTTCGCATTTGCATAACTTCTTTTTAAAGTTCAAATAAAAAAAAAATTTAATTAAAAATAATTAAATAAATAATAAAACTAAATAAACAAACAGATAGAATAAAATATAATATAACAAGACAAAAGTAAAAACAATAATAATCAACTCAACCACACACCATCTCTTTTCCTTCATTCACCCTTCAAGATATCTACAAAAACAATAACTCAAGTTTTCTCATTTATAATTTTTTTTTTAAAACTACTTCTGAGGACGACTAAGAAGTCGAAAACGTTAGAGAAATGTCCGAATTACGAACAATCGGCAAAATATTATATGGACTGCCCGAAAGATTACTCGACGCCCGAAAACCTTAAAAAGAAGTTATGCAAACGCGAAAATGCTGTGTTGTTTCCCAAAGTCAGTTTGAGTAATATATATATGTGTGTGTGTGTGTGTGTTTATTTCGTCACCCTGGTGCGCGCATTCTATGACGGAAAGGTGGGGCGAAAACTCTCTCTCTCTCTCTCTCTCTCTCTCTCTCTCTCTCTCTCTCTCTCTCTCTGACTCATTCCGTATTAATGGTGGTCTAAAACGGGTGTGTTCTGGCTCCAACGTGTTTCTCTCTCTACACAGCAGCAATACTTAATGAGATTCCCCCAGACACACTCTAAATCGACATATGTTTCCGCACGGATGGAAGCTTTTCAACCTCGCTCGAATGTGCGCCAGAACTAAGACAGCCATGTGTACGGTGCGGGAACTGCAATATGCTGACGACAATGTCACCCTAGTTCAGACTACAAAAAACCTCCAGGCGTTAGCGGACACATAAAACACAGCCTACGAACGTTTTGGGATGCAAGTGAATACATACAAGACCAAGACACTCATCCAACATCCACCTGGTCTTCTTCCACTAAACACAAACACCATTGTTGATGACCAATCACTAGAGAAAATGGATCAGTTTTCATATCTAGGGAGTATCTTAACATGTAAGAAGGATGTGAACAACATTATTAGGGCAGCCTATTCTGCCTTTGGTCGATTAAATGGTGTATTCAGAAACCACGCACTGACGATGGCCACTAAAATCATGGTCTTCAAAACAGTAGTTCTATCCACACTTCTATACGCGTACGTAATGTGGAGTATATACAGAAACGATATAAAAAAAAAACCTGGAGCTCTTCCGGCAACAAAAACTGAGGCAAATTATTAAAAATCTCTTGGGACAGCCACACACTTAAGAGAGTAATTTTGCATCAAGCCTCAGTGACCAGCGTTGAGACCACTATCATACACCACCGCAACGTCCACAGGATGGATCCATCCAGGTTTCCCAAGAAAATGTTCTGTAGCGAGCTTGCTAACAAGGGCAGACCACGAGGAGCCCCTAAAATGCATTATAAAGACCAGCTGAAACGCACCCTGGCCTTAATCAACATAGACCCGACCTCGCGAGAACAAACAGCCAGGGATTGAGACATGTGGAGAAAAAGAACACGTCAAGACATTGCAGACTTTGAAAAGAGAACAAAAAATGGAGAGGCAAGAAGAAGAAGATCAGAGCGGCGTGAACAACCTCGTCCGACCCCTACCCTTTCCTGTGAACACTGTCCGCGGCTCTTCCACAATAGACTGTGCCATCGAAGCCACATAGCTCATAAATATTAATACAGTTGATAGCAGACAGACGACGGAACTCGATACTCAGACACGAGTGAGAGCCGACAACGACGATTATTTGATTGAGTTTTTGTCCTAACATTTACGTTTTTTATATCTTTTTGTTTTTATTCGTGAATATATATATATATATATATATATATATATATATTTATTTATTTATTCATTTATATATATTTGTAAGTGTGTTTATATACGTATACATATTTGTATGTGTATCTTGTAAACTTTTTTTATTTTTTAATACACCCACTATATTTTTAACCAGGTCATTTAACATTATATTTCTCGGATAATACCAGTATACTATTAGTCTAAACTTTTAAAATAATATCTTATTTATTTTATCTATATAAATTTATTTGATATATATTAGTATTTTTCTTCCTTGTTATTTTAATATTTTTTATATTCTGTATATTATTTATATTTTTTTATTTTTATGCGCTTCATTGCTATTATTAAAATTATTATTATTATTATTATAATTATTATTATTATTTTATCAGTTTTATTATTATTATTATTATTATTATTATTATTATTATTATTATTATTATTATTATTATTATTATTATTATTATTGCTACTTAATGATTATTATTATATTTTAATATTTATTTATAATTATCATTATTATTGTTGTATTATTAAAAATTATAAATATTGTTATTATTATTATTCTTACTAGCAAATATATGCTCCCTCCGGTCGCATATTTTTGCTAGTTGTTAAAACAACTGCTCAGTAAAATGCGTTTGTTTGTTTTTTTACATAAAAAGGCAAGAAAATCACCTCACGTTTTATTTTAATAAATAAACAGCTTTGAAAATCAATTTACCCTTTACGACATAAAATGTAAAAAAAAAATCCATAACTCACTGGTGTAAAAAGATAATAATATTTGATATTTTTCACATCGAAAACAAAAGAGTGTACCTAAAATAAAATCAACAATTAAAAAAATAAAATACAGTTATTTAATTGATCAGTAACATGTGTTTGCTTTTTCTTACAAAAAAAAGTATTTTTTTAATTAATTATTTTTTAAATTAAATAATTTGATTCAATAAATTTGTGCTTTAATACATAATTTCGAATAATATAAAAAGAACGTTTATTTTAAAAAAATCAAAGTAAATATATCATTTTTGAGCGACTCGTACGATAAATTTCAGAGAATCTGTTGTTTACATGTTATTAATCAAATAACGCGCCCCTGTCCTGTGTCCCTCTCTCTATCTCTCTCTATCTCTCTATCTCTCTCTCTCTCTCTCTCTCTCTCTCTCTCTCTCTCTCTCTCTCTTTCTTGAAATAGAACTTTCTGTGTGTTTGAAATAGAACATTATACTTAATAATCAGAGGGCGGGTAAAACATATACTACATTACCCCCACCTCAAAAAAAGAAAGAAGAATTTCCTGTTACGATAGTATGATGACAACAAAACAGATACTACACTACCTCCAACCTACAAAAAAAGTAAAGGGGAAGCTAATACCTGGGAGGCTAGTATCATGACAAATAGAACAAATACTACATCCCCTCTCAAAAAAATTAAGAGGTAATGCCTGGGAAGATTTGTATCATTAAAACAGAACATATACTAAACTACCTCCACAACTCTCAAAAGAGATAATGCCTAGTAAGTTGGTATACTGACAACAGAACAAATACTAAACTACCATCACACCTCTAAAAAAGAGGAGGGATTGCGTGGAAGGATGGTATCATGACAACAGAACAGATACTTCACTACCTTCCAAACCTTGCAAAAAAAAAGAAGGAAGTAATACACGGGAGGATGGTATCATGACAACAATACAAATACTACACTACCTCTACACCTCAAAAAAGTAGGAGGTAATGCATGGGAGGAGGTATCATGACAACAGAACAGATACTACACTAACTCAACACCCCCCAAAAAGGGAGGGGTAATTCCTGGGAGGATGTTATCATGACAACAAAACGGATGCTACACTACCTCTACACATCTTAAAAAAGGGGGAGGTAATGCCTGAAAGGATAGTATCATGACAACAGAACAGATACTACACTACTTCCACACCTCTCGAAAAAAGAAGAGGTAATACCTGGGATGATGGTATCATGACAACCGAACAGATTGAGTTTTTGTCCTAACATGTACGTTTTTTATATCTTTTTGTTTTTATTCGTGTATGTGTATATATATATATATATATATATATATATATATATATATATATATATATATATATATATATATATATATATATATATATATATATATATTTATTTATATATATATTTATATATATTCTTGGAACGGATATTAAAAAAAAATTGTTGTAATTCTATTTATGTCTAAATTGAATTACATATATATATATATATATATATATATATATATATTGAGGATCGACATTTGAAATAGAAAATGCAGCCAATGATTTGAAAAATATTGAGAAAATAAAGTATAAATCAAATTGATATGGAAACTATATATATATAAGATAAGATAAATGCATGCAGCTTTATATATATATATATATATATATATATATATATATATATATATATATATATATATATATATATATATATATATAATCCGAGTATGGTATAGATCCACAGGGTATAAATCCAGGGGAATAAAACCGGGTTTATGAGAGTGCTCAATAAAAATATAGAGCGGAAATATGAATATAAATGATAATTTATTTCATTTTGACTACAAAATTGATTTTGTTTCACGAGAGCAGTTTTTAGGAGCTCCCGAACTTCAGGTCTTGAAATAGCATTCAATGCTATTTCAACACCTGAAGATCGGGAGCTCATAAAAATTGCTCTCATGAAACAAAATCAATTTTGTAGTCAAAATGAAATAAATCATCATATATATATATATATATATATATATATATATATATATATATATATATATATATATATATATATATATATATATAGTAATCCTGGTAGGATAAAAATACACAGGGTAGACATCCAAAGGGAATCAAAAAGTGCTCAATAAGAATATAGAGCTGTGTTATGAATGATTTTTTATTCAAACATGTACAAAGTCAGCTACACTGGCATGTCGATGTTATCGATCACAAAAATACCCTCAGCCTGATGAGACCTCATCTTCTGATCGATAACATCGACATGGCAGTGTAGCAGACTTTGTACGTGTTTTAATAAAATATTATTCATATATATATATATATATATATATATATATATTTAGGCAAATTTTCAATACTTTAGACGCTCCTTTTTTTTAAGTTGTATGAATTAAAAAATAAAAATGAAATAAAAAAATAAATATGAATAAATAAATTAATAAAAATAAAAAATAAGTAATAAATAGAATAAATAAATAAAATAAAAAGTAAAGACATACTCTTTTCCTCTCTTTACATTCTATAAATACATATTCTTTTTTCACACTAACACGCCTGAAGATCATTTGAGGATATCAAATCGAAAGTACTCGCAAAGAAGATGGAACAACAAAACTACGGAAACTTCATACACCAGTTTGATCGAGGTACGAAGTTGACCATTCGGAAGATGGAAAAAAAATTTTTAAAAAAGATCACAAAGCAGAAACACTCCGTGCTATTCAACAACGTTTGCCTAAATGAAAACTTGCTGCCTAAATACACACAATATATTGTATATATATATATATATACATATATATATATATATATATATATATATATATATATATATATATATATATATATATATATATATATATATATATATATATATAAAGCTGGGTGCATTTTATTATGTACTGTTGATATACGTATATACGCGTGTGTGTTTGTGAAACATGTGGATGACATTGTTATATCTCCTAGCACACCCACAGTTCTCAAAAAAGGGGGTAATGCCTGGGATGATGGTATTATGACAAAAGAACAGATACAACACTTACCTTCACACCTCTCAAAAAAGACGAGTTAATACTTGGGAGGATTTTATCATGGAAACAGAACAGATAATACACTAAGTTTACACCTCTCAAAAAAGAGGGTAATGCCTGGGAGGATGGTATCATCATAACAGAACAGATACTACACTAACTCCACATTTCTCAAAAAAGGAGGAGGTCATGCCTGGAAGATGGTATAACAAAAGAACATATACTCACTACTTCTACACCTCTAAAAAAAGGGTAATGCCTGGAAGTATTGTATTATGACAACAGAACAGATACTACACTACCTCCACACCTCTAAAAAAAGAAGGAGGTAATAATTGGGATGGTTGGATCATGACAAAAGTACAGATACTACACTACCTCTATACCTTACAAAAAGGAGGAGGTAATGCCTTGGATGATGATATCATGGAAGCAGAACATATACTACACTACCCCTACACCTACATCTCTCAAAAAAGGAGGGGTTTATGCCTGGGGTTATGGTATCATGACAACAGAAGAGATACTACACTACTTCCACACCTCTAAAAAAAGAGGAGGTAATAACTGGGAGAATGGTATCATGGAAGCAAAACAGATAATACACTAATTTAACACCTTCTAAAAAAAGGAAGATGGAATGCCTGGGAGGATGGTATCATGGAAGCAGAGCAGATACTACACTACCCCAACACCTACAGTACTATAAAAGGAGGAGGTAATGCCTGGGAGGAGGATATCATGTCAACAGAACAGATACACTACGTCCAAACCTCTAAAAAAAGGAGGGGGTAATGCCTGGGAGGTTGATATAATGACAACAGAACATATACTACACTACACTCTTACTCCTGAATTGAGCATTGAAATATAGTATATTAGTGCGAAATAGTATATACTATACTATTTTATAATAAATACAATAATCTTAAATAGTATAGTTTCGGCTTTAGACAGACAGAAAGACAGACAGATACATAATTTACATTATTAATGGATTTATTATTTGTATTTATTAATTGGTCCCCCGTTTTATAAAATCGGGGGACCTATGTTTTGAGGCATTTCCGTCCGTCCGTCTGTCTGTCCGTCTGTCCGTCCGTCTGTCCGTCCGGATTTTTCTCCGCAACCATCCATTGAATTTCTCTGAAATTTTGCATGAAGTTGTAACTTTTGTCAGGTTAGAAAGTGACATTCTCCAATCTTTGAAAAAAGTGCTGGTTAGCCCCCCAGGGCGTCAAAAGGCCCCAAAATGGCAAAAAATGACATTTTTTGCCCCATAACTTTTCATCCATCCATTCAATTTCTCTGAAACTTGGCCAAAATATGGAGGCAATTGTTCCTAATAGAAAATAAGTATCGCTGACCTTGGAAAAAATCTGGTTCGCGCCCTCAGGGGTTAAAAAGCTCCCAAAATGGCCCAAAAAAATGACTCTTTTCTTCCATAACGTTTGATCCATCCATTCAGTTTTTCTGAAACTTGGCCAAAATGTAGAGGCAATTGTTCTGGGTATAAAATGAGCATCCGTGACCTCAGAAAAATTCTAAGTCGCGTCCCAAGGGGGTACAATGGGGGTCAAAAATGGCCCAAATTGCCTAAATGTATTGCATTTTACACTCACCACATCGAGTAACATACAGAGGGGGACCACCCATGCGCGGCTTGTTTTTTTTTCATTTTTTGTTTGTATTTTATTATATTTGTATTATTTTAACTATATCTTACTTATGTTTTATAGAAATTTTTATTTTATTTTTATTTTTTTACTCTATCATTGATTATTATTAATATGTGTTGTTGTTATTATAATCATTAATATTAATAGTTATAATAGAATTTTTTCAATTTATCCTATTGATATATTTATGGTATATGTTTGCATGATTCTTCCTATTATAACTGTGAATTTGATGATGGATAATTTTTATGGGTGTTTTATTTCGACCTCTAATTGTAATATTTTGGAAATAGTGCTGATGAAGCACCAACTTGAAATTAATTAAGACTGGTCGTCTTAGAAACTCTTGTTGGTGTTGAATTCATGGAATCGATATTAAAAAAATATGTTGTAATTTTATTTATGTCTTAATTGAATTACATATATATATATATATATATATATATATATATATATATATATATATTGAGGATCGACATTTGAAATAGAAAATGCAGCCAAGGATTTGAAAAATATTGAGAAAATAAAGTATAAATCAAATTGATATGGAAACTATATATATATAAGATAAGATAAATGCATGCAGCTTTATATATATATATATATATATATATATATATATATATATATATATATATATATATATATATATAGTAATCCAGGTAGGATAAAAATGCACAGGGTAGAAATCCAAAGGGAATCAAACCGGGCTTATAAAAACGTGCTTAATAAGAATATAGAGCTGTATTATGAATGATTTTTTTTATTCAAACATGAACAAAGTAAGCTACACTGGGATGTCGATGTTATCGATCACAAAAATAACTCTCTGCCTGATGAGACCTCATCTCTTGATCGATAACATCGACATGCCAGTGTAGCAGACTTTGTACATTTTTAAATAAAATATTATTCATATATATATATATATATATATATATATATATATATATATATATATATATATATATATATATATATATATATATAAAGCTGGGTGCATTTTATTATGTACTGTTGATATACGTATATAGGCGTGTGTGTTTGTGAAACATGTGGATGACATTGTTATATCTCCTAGCAAAAATATATACTCAATTCTTTATCACGAATTTTTATTACTATGCCTTACAATAGGTGGCAATCGTTTATTCAATTACGAGAATGAAGAGCAGATGTCGTCAGGTGTTTCGCCATATACTGTTCGTTATCTTTCACTTTTCTTTATTTTATCTCTTTTTTATCCTTTATTCTGTTTCCTACATCTTTTATCCTCTTGCTACCACTGCCACCAAAACTCCGTCGCCATTTATGTAAATTTCAACACTAGTAACTGTTCACCCATTTCTGATGAAGTATTTTGATAACATAGATGCACAATAAAGTCACATTATAAGAGTGCGTTGTATTGTATTTTACTTTATCCGTTTATAGATGGAGACGAATTGTCAAGTCCAGGCGCCTGAAGTGTCTCACACGGTCAACTTTAATCGTTATTTGGTAAATATTTCTGCGGACCCGATGAGTGAAACCTGGGTTTCTCTGAAGATGCATAAATATGTAGTATCTCTCTCTCTCTCTCTCTCTCTATATATATATATATATATATATATATATATATATATATATATATATATATATATATATATATGTATATATATATATATATATATATATATATATTCTGCTTGTGTATGTGTATGTGTATATATATATATATAATTAATATTTAAAAGGGACTTATCTTAACATTTTAATGAGGTTTCGCGAGGCGAGTGTGTATATATGTGTTAGATAATGTGAGAACAACTTTCTTTGTTGTCTAATGGAATTATTTGATTCTCACGTGTCAATTATTCGGTTGTTATCGGTTTGACAAAAAGTAAACAAACTACAGCAAATAAACATTGATAAGATAAAGCCATACAGGGACGGGAATTTTTCTTGTAAAGTATATAGTGCACATCAAATATGACTCTCTCTCCTTCTCTCTCTCTCTTTATCTTTCTGTCTCTCTTTCTGTCTCTCTCTCTTCCTCTCTCTCTTTCTCTCTCTCTCTTTTCTTTCTCTCTCTTTCTCTCTCTCTTTCTGTCTCTCTTTTTCTGTCTGTCTCTCTCTCTCTCTGAACATTTTGCATTAAAACATTAAAGTGTACCCATCTCTCTCTCTCTCTCTCTCTCTCTCTCTCTCTCTCTCTCTCTCTCTCTCTCTCTTGGAATTAAATAATCAAAGAAAATATTAACATGAATTTGAAATGTACACTAAGAAATATTTCATAGATATTAACGAAAACCTCACATATATATATATATATATATATATATATATATATATATATATATATATATATATATATATATATATATATATATATATATTTGGGTAGGTAAAAAGATAAAACAATCCAACGGAATGAAATTAAAAATGGAACGGTGGAAGTCCATAAGCTCAACGTTTCGCCCGATGTGATGTGGGCTTTTTCAAGAGCGGACGAAAAATTGCTGAAAATGACAATAGACGGGAAGGTCATATAATTGGGGAATATATATATAGTGGTAGGGTTTAAATGGAGGGAAATATATGCAAATATGTAAAGTGTGAGAAATAAGTATACAAAATGTCATCATATAATTATACATATATTTTTTTTTAAATATATATATATGTATACATACACCTGCAATCTCAAATGTAAAAAAAATATATATGTATAATTATATGCTGACATTTTGCATACTTATTTCTGACACTTTACATATTTGCATATATTTCCCTCCATTTAAGCCCTACCACTATATATATTCCTCAATTATATGACCTTCCCGTCTATTGTCATTTTTAGCAATTTTTCTGTCCGCTCTTTAAAAAGCCCATGTCACATCGAGCGAAACGTTGAGCTTATGGGTCTTCCACTGTTCCATTTTTAATTTCATATATATATATATATATATATATATATATATATATATATATATATATATATATATATATATATATATATATATAAGGGTACTGTAGTTTGCTTGAAATATTGTTGGTAAATATGTATTTAATAAGGATGTAAGCTATACGAAAAAACGGAATGGTGAAAGAGAAAATGAATAAAAACAAATAATTGAAGATTATGTGTGGAATAATTTTCTATTATCTATTTATTTTTCAGTAAATATTTTACATACTGTTTCAGTAAATCTATCACTTACTGTTAATAAAATCCGAAATTGTAGAAAATATTTTTATATTTCACGCTAAAATTTCCCATTGTAAAAAAAAACATAGTGAGACATAATATAAATTCATAAGTAATACAATATTTACATATCATACTGAACCTATATTTCCTGCGGATCCTTCGTTTAACTGCCATCTTGGAAAATTTCTGAACAAACGTTAGTTTTTGTTCATGAATTCTACTTCAAATTGCTTCCACACATACCCGATTTTCCATATTTGGCCCATGTCTGTATGGATACCCCCAAATAATGGTCCATGATTTGACTCCAATAAATAAGTTATATTTCGAAATAGAGGCCTACTTTGAGGCAAAACACAAACCGTACTACAAAAACGCATTAAAGTCTAGAGAAGCGTTGGAATCAGTAATCAGTGTATAACTCTAGAAGGAGACCATGTTGATGAATAATGTTGAATTTTGCCTAATAGTTGTTTTATTTGTTAGGCCCGAACTTATTATGGGAGGTATAGATTTTTACTCTTCTGATGTACCCAGGTTTTATGGAAACGTCAAAATATTTAACGTACACGATTATACTTGAGCAATGTTTATTTTAATCATAAATAGGTTAATGAAAAATAATTGTTATTACAATAATGATCGCAAGGATAAAACTTGCCAAGCAAACCTAAATATACAAACGGATAGCTTGTTCTGCAGGATTTGTTTAGTTTTTAATAAAGCTTTATTACAAAGAGAAGAACAGTCACACAAAAATCAGAGAAACGGATTACTTGTGTGAGAGAGAGAAAGACAGATAGACGGATAACTTGTCTCGCTACACCTTGTAAAATTGTGTGCCCCTCCCATCCCTCCTTATTAAGGACGGAACCCTGGATACGTCTTTTCTGCTTGACGTATCGCCAGAAGTCTCGTGGTTTAGTCGACTTCCGTTTTGAGGTCACATCTGACCCTTAAGTGTCACTCAAAGTTTTCGATTCAAACACGGCCCTCGTTATGAAACATATGCGTTTGTTTGCACTTCCCCTTTCACATGTCGTTTAACTATGAGCACTGGGGAATTAACGGTTAACATCGAACCACGTTTAATAAATACCCTCATAGTACTGGAACAACCTCTCTATTCCCCCAATCTTACTCCGTGTGACTTGCTTGCATTTCCCAAGCTCAATAGGATAAACAAGATGGCCCGTTTTGAAGGCGTCGTAACGCTGAAGCTAAGATGGCATCCCAAAATAATATATTCAGAAAGTTTGGTTGGAAAGTAAATTAAACTCGAGAGGGTTGGGTATTTTAATGGGGAAACCGTATAGATTCTTTTGTTTGTTTGAAATTGAAATAAATTACTTTTGACATTTTTCTCGTTACTTTTCAGATAAATATCGAATGTTTCTTCCTCTTCCTCTTCTGTTACAGTCGATTTACCAGGTTCGACAAGCTTTATACTACTTCAACTTCGTACACACATTCTGATGCTTAAAAGAACACTAGAAAATAAATTGCTAATTGATGAGTATACATAATTAAGAGATACTATAAAAGACGAGACTAGAATAAATGCTGTTCGGATCGAAAGAGTGGTTAGTTTTACAGCTATCATTATAAGAACTCCGCACTACGCATGTTCGTTCCGTAATCTCTTTATTTTGATTCCCACGTGCAGACATTGTCATAACTGTCACATTGTTATCTTCTCCGTAGCTTAGATCTTCATTCATGAACAAAGTATAATGTCAAAAATATTAATTTATTAATTCAATTCACAATCATTGGTCGTTTCTTTAATGTTTACTCATACACGTATTCATCGTAAAATGTGTGTCCTTCGCCAACTGCTGTAACTTAACCGATTCATTATTTCAAAAATACTCACCTGATTTCCAAGCCTCCGAGATAATATCATGTTCTGATTCTGTAAAGGTCATCTTCCCAAAATTTACCTACTCATTCGGAAGGGAGGATTGATTTATTACCGGTCAGCTGATGCGTCCTACCGGGGAATACCAACGGGTCCGATCCAGGCTATTTTATAACTATCAAGGGTGCCTCTTTGGAGAGCTGAATTTTCTACTATAAACTGACGCTATGTCTAACTTTGCTGCAATAGGAAGCAAGTGAATAAATGCATTATTTCAAAATCCTCTTTCCGTATAACGTGATTTGCTCAGCCAATCACGGCTGAGTATCTCTCACCAAATAGCAGGAGGGGCGTTACGCTCTAACAACTTCATGAAAGAATGGACACAATTCCCAAGGTGTTATGTTTCTGTGCATAACATTTGTACGTTATCCAAAGTGGCAGGAGATTACAGAAAATCTCTTCCAAGAGCAATGGACTGGGGATGGGCATAATATGAATACAAACTTAGCAAGATGGCGAAAGTGCTTTCCTATCCTGCTGAAGGGATTTTTGGTAAGATAAGTGCATGCATTGATATGGTGGATGCGCACAGGAATGGGAATGGCCGAATGCACATATTTTACATATGTAGAGAATGGATAAGATTATACAATGTAATTTCTGCTGAATCGATTAGTCCGAAAATAGACAACTAGAAGAATACTCGACCATCGACGGGATCATACTATGACTATTTATTTGCTTTATTTACATGTTATCAAACTATGAGAACCGAAAATCTTGTTTTAATATTGAGGAATTCATAAATACTATCGGAATCACGTGGAAATTCCACAGTGATTTTTACACCAATCTTCATAATAATAATATTCCCTTTACAATTAATAAATCTTTGTCAGCGTCAATACTATTAAGGAGAAAATTATTCTTCCTTCTTTCGTCAAAATAATTATCAATGTCAGCTAAATATTGCTTAAATAAATAAAACGAATATTTCTCTTCATTATTTACATTTGTAGCAATTTAATAATTTCTAAAACAATAATTATCATCTGTCTCTTCGCGTAAAAATAATCGTCTACTAAATATTCCTGGAATCAAAAAAGCGAATGTCACTTTTTGAAATGTATTAATATAGTATCGTACTGTGTTAGTCCACATAACGACATAAATTGATTTGGAAAATTCTTTTTAAAATTAACGACATCAGATTAATCACCAACCGCCATCTTTGATGATCAGACGATCTAAAAAATGTTATGTGTGTATGTACGAACGTGAAATGTCTTAGCGTATTATTATTATTTTTCAAAAACAGTAAGCAGCGTTTTAATACATGCGATGCTTTAACCATTTCAAAGATGTCTCGACTGAAGCAACAGAATATTCAGAACGTCATGTGATGAATGAGGAGGTGCAAAAAAGGTGGTGAAATCTCTGATGTTACTACAAATGTATCTTAATTTTAGGAATTTTGTTATTCGCTTCCCTAGCTTGTTGCAATGTAACGTTGTAATTTTTTTAACAATTTTATAGATTTTTTGTGGATCCTAGCCCCTTTAAGAAGGTATATCATACTAATTAATCTTTAAGTTAGTCAGCAAATACTGAAGAAGATAAATAGTACTGGGGTAGTTTTACTTAGTTATTATAGAAAGAAGCATACAAAAATATATCATGAAAATAATAATTTTATTTATTCTGAGCATAGTTGATGCCTTGTAGCTTATAAGGATCACAAGACTATGTCATTGTTTTTCATTTTTACATCGAATCTGTGTTGCTAATTTCATTCCATAAGAAGACGCATCTACGAAATATTTTAAACTCATGTCGAGGCATATTTCGTTAGATGAAAGAGTTTAGGTCGCAGTACCTACTCAAGAAATTTACGAAAATTGTTCTTCAGTGACGATATTCAAATTCGAAGTTAAACGAGTTCAAAATGGTCAACGGTTTATTAGGGTAACGCATATTAGCCATTATCAAAATGGTAAAGAAAGCAGAGTTTGATAAATTGTAGTCATATTGTTTCTAACAATGTAATTATTTGATGTTAGGTTTTATCAAAATCTACTGAAGACAATAATACAGCGAACTAGATTTGCCAATTGCCAAGACTAATCAATTAAAAGGCGTAGTGAATTATACCACAGTAAACAATATTATTCTCATGTTTCATTTTTTTCAAACTAAATTTTTTCATCATCCTTTTGTTTGTTTAAACCTATTTGAATATTTTCCATCTACGCTTTCATTTGAAAAAAATCTAAGTTCCACGTTAATATATTATTGTCTCAATGCATTTTTCTAATGGTTCCAGCAAATATCATTATCACTTTCGGTACATTAGCTATTATCGACTGTATTTTAATATTTTATTCCTACAATATATTATTCACGTTTAAATTCTGGGAACTATAAGTCTTATTATCTCTCTTGTCTAGAATTAGTACGGCAAGACCATTTTCTCAGTGTTATGTTCATATAATCAACATCGAGTTTCTATTGTATCTCTATTTCTATAAACACATTATTGCATTTATCGAACGTAGGTTTTGAATTGACATCTCTTGTTATATTTTCATTATGTACATATAGTTGTATTCTTTTCTAAATGAAAATGTTATTTTCCTGTTTTGCTTTTCATGCATGTTATTTCGTTTTAAATGTGGTTTTTGTGTACTTTCGACAATTGGATTTACCACACTTACTCCATTCTTGACAATATTAACCCAGCATTTTAATTAGTTTCTCTCTGGCTTTTTATAAGTTTCTAATATTTTCTCATTTTTTAATTATCTCTTAAATAATTTCTTTTATTCGTGTTTTTACTTAATCTTTCCACTTTCCTTTTAATTTCCAACGTTCAATTTTTATTTTATTTTTAAACGAAGTAGACATTTCCAATCGTTTATTTTCTCCCGCGGCAATTGTTTTTTGGTTGAAGTGACACATATGCTTTATGAAACTACTTGGGGGAACCATAACAATGTACTAAGGATTTCATATTTGTTAGTTTCTTCCTCAAATAGACATGGTGTTATTGTCACGTTTGATGTTCTGAGGGAACACTAATGTCATCTCTCTTGATTTATTTTAATTTTTCCTTCGAATTAAGAAAAATTGGTTCGATAAAAGTGAAATGTTATTTAATAGTTTAAATGGAATGTTTAAATTCCATCAAGGAACTCAGAAAATATTCTCGTTACAAAGTAATATAAGTATTTTCATTTTATAGTTTTCATCGAATATCTGGCGTTAATTTAAACGTTTCTTTTGTTATTTACTTCTGTATTTTCGTTTAAATAGACGCGTTATCAATTGATATGGGTATTCTGAGAAGAGATTACTTAATGTTAAATATTATAAAACGAGTGTACACCCTCCGTCAAAAATGACGAAAAGTATTATGTTTCGCTAGTGTTCGCACTAATATTCATATTCATCACAAATAACGCCAGGAGCGGTGAAATAAAAAAAATAAAGAAAGAAAAGAATAGAAAACGTTTCAAACTAGAAAGTAGAAAGAACACCCTATCAATCGGTATAGTAAGCAGAAAGGAACACAAGATATAAAACATCTCGTTATGGAAATAGAATAAATGAATTCTTTCCGAATCCATTAAGATTGTGAGGGTTGTAGGACTTGCCTTCTACCTTCCATTAAAAACTGGCAATCATTTTGTCTGACAGTGTTTTACTCACTACATTTTAGGTGACGGTATATATATATATATATATATATATATATATAATGTAAAGTTTAGTTTAATAAATATGAATTTAGTTGTATCACAAAAAATAATAAAACACAAATAAAAGTAAAAAGAATTGTACAGAGGCCTTGGATACAAATAAATAAATATTGCATATGAAGTTAGAGTCAAACAGAGCTAATATATTACAACTATGTATAATTCATATATATATATATATATATATATATATATATATATATATATATACATATATTTATAACCCCAGTTAAAATTCTACTATCGTAAATTTAAGATCAGTTAAGAAGAGAATCTTATTTTATATATAATATTATTTTATATATTATATTAGCAAGAAAACACGCCGTGACTCGGAATTGAATGAGTAACTATACTAGTACGTTTTCGTAATGTTAATGCCACCATATTATATTCTTTCATTTACTTCCCACCTCGTGTCGCCCCCTAATATAGTCGGAAAACGCTGAAATTTTGGAAAACTCTCCGAATTAATGTCTTATACATATGGTTTTAAAATATTTCTCTATCCCATAACTCACTTAGAGGGGCGCGGAGAGATCCGAGGCCGCTTGCCTTTTCTTCCTCTGAATATCTTATACATATGATATAAATCTCACTAAAGTAGGATGTATTTGAAGTTTTAATAGTGGTTGAGTCCTCATACCTCCCTTGGGAGGGTACTTAGAGATTCTAAACCACTTCCATTGTCTTCCAAAAAAATGCTATACATATAATTCGAATTCCAGTAAAATATAATATATTTGAAGTTTTAACGGAGTTCTGCCCTTATAAGCCCCTTAGGGATGCACTTAAATTATTCTTCTCTGAAAAATTTACATAGGAAAAATAAACTTTAAGATTTTATGTAGATTCTCTCTAACTTTTCTTTCTATAGGGAACACACGCACATATTGACATTTATAGGTATTTTTACAGAAATTATATATATATATATATTAGTACTTCATGTATCCACATAAAATATTATAAGGAGATATAATTTTTTTATGTATCAGTTTTCAGTATTTACTTCAACAGTGCTCGATACATAAGTAGAGTTAGGTAGATAAATGCCTAACTAAAAGTTTTGTATACCAAGCAACGATATTTGCCAACGAAAGACCAAATAACAAGAAATACTACGTGGGTATGACATCCCTAGACTTTAAGACCAGATACTATGACCACAAAAGCACATTTAAAAATAAAGAACGTCGAACTAAAACAGCACTAGCTAACTATTATTGGGAGCTCAAGGAAAATGGACACTCACCAATAATTGAATGGAAAATAGTAAGACAGGGCAGTACATGTGGAAACTTAGACGACCCGTGTAGATTATGCCTGAATGAAAAATATGAAATCCTAAATTCTAAAGATCCCCGAAACCTATTAAACTCTAGAAACGAAATAGCAAACAGCTGTTTACACAGAAATAAATTTACCTTAGGATGATATATAATAAATAATAAAATAAATAAAAAACTGAACAAGTTAAAATTTAAAACCTAAAATAGAAATACAAGAAACCACGTGTTAAAATAAATTCGCCCACTATATTGACAAAACAAAGGAAACAAGATATAGGAAAACCCATTGTTAACAAAAAATAGGATAGGCCTAGTCGCGTCACCAACAAAGCCTTTGTTCGCGGGAAACCCAACGATTGGCTGAGGGAACAACAAAGAATCTGATTGGGTAACTAGCAAGCCATGTATATAAAAACACCTGACAAAAATAACTCCATGCATTTAGCCTGACGATTCCCCCGGGGATGAAACACGGGAGCCTCTGTGTAGCTTGATTGCCATATATATTTTCACTGCTTACTATATATATATATATATATATATATATATATATATATATATATATATACATACATATATATATATATATATATATATATATATATATATATATATATACGCCTTCGCTCTTCTACACGCACTCTTTATCTCCCTTATATATGCATCATCTATCTATACTTATTTTACCCTTATACTCATACTTTATCTTCATATTTCTTCTTTTCCTTCTTTAACATGCAAACACATGATCTGTCTCTCTTACTTCTTTATCTTTCTGTCAATCAATCTAATATTGCCAATGGTTTAATTTCTCCCTTACATTTTTGTTCAGTTACATTCGCAAGCGCGCTTATTATTTCATTTAGAACATTTTTAGTATTCTTTTTGTATATATTTTTGCCAAAAACTTTGAAAAGCATTTCTTCTTTGTTTTAATCTTCTGAACAGTTTGTGTTTTGAATTTGAAATTTGGAATTCCATTCACGCTTTGCTGAAGACCGGAACAAGACGTCCGCCGCGCCACCAGGAAGTGCAGTGGGAACGCTGCAATCATATAAAACTCCCCGAATTCAATTGATTAGATGTACGCGTGCAATGTTTTCATAGCAAATAATATTTTAGGTTTTCGTGATAAAATGAAAGGAACTACAGCAACAAAAGCCAAAGTAAATTATGAAAATTAGAAACGAAAAAAAAATGTCGATTATCGAGGTTAATAAGGATGAATAGCGTTGTTAGTAATTCTTGCTAAGCATAATAATGAACTTGTTTGAATTAGAAATTACAGCCGAACAGAAGTGAGACTGAATGACGCTAAGTCGGTTTAGTTTTGTTGTTTTGTTTTACGGCATATCAACCTTTTTTGGGTTATTTAATGCCGAATCAGGTAATTTTGGTTAAAGCTTTTTATGCTTCAAGTTCATAAAGAATATTTATTCATTGTGTTTGGTTTGGTTTGTTTGTTTGTTTAGTTTTACGGCATATAAACCCTTTTCGGGTTATTTAATGTCGGATCAGGTAATTTTGATAAAAAATATGTATGCTTCAAGTTCTTTATATCTTCAAATATTTATTTATGGTGTTTAGTGTCGTTGTTTTGTAGAGGAAAAATGTTGTTTTAATGTTTAGCTTTGCAGAACATGATTGAGTTTTGCAAAGGGGAATGGAAAAACAATAACATCAATGTTTGGTGCATTTTAAGTCAGAAAGCCGGTATCTTGATACAGCCTGATCTGGTAGCACCGCTAAGTCGGTAGTGAAGTGTTCTTTTATCTTTATCTAATGCTAGTCGTACCCGTTACCCGCTGGGTCACAACAACTACCACTAGTTGTCCTACTTTTATTTCATTCGAATATCGATAAACTGTGACATATCTGCTAATATATTTCTCTTGTAGAGAGAGAAAGAAAGAGAGATAGAACGAGAGCAGTAATCTTTTTTGTTTTGCTGTTAATATAAGTGTGATAAATGAAATAAACTTTCACATTTATTCATTTAGATATAAAATAAAGCCAGTCTCTGTGTGGTCCAAGGGCAGTAACTCTGCAAGGTTCTTGAATGATTTGTATCCGGGATTTAACATTATTAACTAAGGGATAATGAAGGCTTATGAGAGTAATAATATTAGTATACTGATTAAGACTGGTTAAGAGATAAGAGTAAGATTGGATCTGTTTAGGTTCAGAGAAGAGATCGCATACATCCCCACCCGAGACCAGTCACAGGGGAGTCGCAATAGAAGGAGGTCGGTGATCTGGTTTTCCCCACCCTTTTTCACCAATACCAAGACAAGGGTAGGCCACCTTTTCCTCAACTTACTCGACAAACACTTACCCCCACACACAACCTGCACAAACTTTTTAACAGAAATTCTATTAAGGTTAGCTACTTCACTACCCCATCCATAAGAAAAATCATCCTCACCTTTTTTAACTTTATTTTGTAATCGATGCCCCGGGTAATGCGGGGTAGGATCTCTATTCTATCATATAAGCTCATTATTTTAATATTCATTTTTTAGGGTTCAACTGGAACAAAATTAGTTTTTTTTAATGTTATCATGTAGTAATTTGGAAAAAAAAAGTCTAGCCTTGTGAAACGCTAATTCATTGGGAATTTGAGGGAGATGGAGACGACAAGGACTCGGCGTTGTTCAGGAATACCTTCAAACAAAATTGTGTTTCATCATAGTGTTGAATAAGAAGGCAAAATCTCGACATTACTCTGGAATACATTAAAACAGGTACGTGTTTCATTATAATGTTTAGGAGCAGAAATGTAAGAAAAGAAACTCGGCGTTACGCAGGAGCAATAACTTCGAAACTGAAAGCTCGGGTTAAATTCTTACATTTTTGTTATTATTCTTAATGCAATAAAAGAAGTGGGGAGATTGGGCAGGGAGAGCGAAGAGAGAGGGAAGGTGATAAAGTGGCGGAGAGGAGAAAGAGATGTGAGGATGATAAAGAGGAAAAGACAGATTGAGTGAGAGAAGATTTAAAAGAAATATTTACACACATTTATTGTTCTATTTCGATGTCTATGCCCTGCGAACGAATATGTTATTCATTGTATTATTCTCTTGAATATAGTTGAACTTATTTGTCTGATTGTGCGTTTGTTAGTCACTTATATGTTACAAGACGACTCGACATAAATGAAGAAGATGTGTCTCTTTTTATTACTTATAGTCTACAACACAACTCGATAGAATTAAAACCGTCGTGAGTTCTTTTCATTAATCTTGAAATAACGCTCCAATGTGTATAGGGTTCATCGTCGATGACAAGCCGTAACGATGAGGGATCGGCGAAATTGAATATCATAAAAAGTCGAATTGTAGCGAGGATAAGAACAGATATGCCAAATGCCATTTTCGTTATGAAGTTGGCAGCAGACTTAAAACAAATTCTCGGAGCATAGATGATTGGTTTTTCCTATCTGGTTTCTGAGACGATTCTAAGACGATACTAATGACACATACCCAGGTTGTCGGTAGCGATGAAACAAATACAACACGATTTTATAAAAACGAAATAGTGGAACCCTTCACGGGCGTTACCCGGGAAAAATGAAGAACCCAAGAAAGTCCTGATTCCACTTCTGAACCACATATAAGTATTTTACTCGCTTTTAAGTTTATATAAGTATTAATTTTACTGTTGTTTCATTATTAAATTTATGAATAATAATGAGCGTTTAAACCTATTATTTCATTATTCTAAGAAAAGGCTACCTCACAGCAACATACTAACGTAGAGTGCGTATTTTTGTGCGTTTAAAAAGAATGGAGGAAAGAGAATTTCAAATAATACTGTTAAATGCCTACAATTAATTACTTCATATCTCGGGTTTAATAATTGTCCCTCTCTGGGAACCTAATGATCTCTATTTTTTCATTAAGACACAGAAAACATGTAAGATTGTGTACCGTAGGTGTTGAAGTCTTCTTTAAAATGATTCATTCGAGGGCGGGTGCCATATTGTTCGTCTCTAGAAACCATATGTATTTAGATAATAAATCTTTTATAAATGTTTATATAATAAATATTTTAAAACTCTACCTAGTATTGAGAACTTTTGAAAAAAATATATTGGGTTTAAGTTTATTTTATCAATGTATTTTAACTTGTTTAATTAATTATATGTATATATAATCATCCACAGGCAGAGTGTTTATTTGTGTCACAGCACTTCAGTGCGGCT
The DNA here is from genome assembly GCA_963556195.1 of Sepiola atlantica. Taxonomy (NCBI): domain Eukaryota; kingdom Metazoa; phylum Mollusca; class Cephalopoda; order Sepiida; family Sepiolidae; genus Sepiola; species Sepiola atlantica. The sequence goes on along the minus strand of OY744517.1, from coordinate 115,788,888 downwards.
AGACTAGCACATACCCCACTTATTAGTCGGCGATGCTAATCACTTGACTACGTGGCGAGCGCTGTAGGCAAGTGATATCTCAATGCTTTATATAAACATGTTCAGCCACTAGACAGTGCTCCATTTGTGTATTTACAAAGAGCATTGCATTACGCTAATAGTAGTAACTGGCAATAACACTAATGACAAGAGGGGGTTTATATAGTCATATATATATATATATATATATAGCGAGAGAGAGAGAGAGGGGGGGTGGGGAAGAGAGAGGACGGTGAGAAATAGGTCTGGGGAGAGAGAGCGATGAGAGGAGAGAGATGAAAATAGAAAGAGTTTAAAAAAAAGAGAAAAATGAACATTGAAGTGGTGTGGGTTTGGCATCTCGTGTTCATGTTCTGTCGGAACTATGAAGCTACTTTTTTTAACACCGATCAGAATAAAATGATGAATCAATTTATCCTTCTATCTATACTGTGGTAAACTATACTTTAAATCTTTGGTAGAGTAACTTGTCTAGGAGAAGGAAAAATAGTGGTGTTACCGATCGTCTAAGATTTCACTGCTAGATTTGGAGAAGCGTGGTTTAGGATTTCGTAAGATTTCATGATAAACTTCTCGACGTAGACACATTCGTTCATAATGTAAACATTGTCTTTGAGACATATGGAAGATAGCGACATGAATGCTTCTGTAATGGATACTCTCGTCATGTCGAGATTAAATCATATCAAATATTTTATGTTTAATTAAGTACTAATAGTGTTAGGAAAGGTATGAATCCATTATTACCCACATATATGCTAAAGGGTTTCCCAGATTGCTTATTCATAGCATCATCGATTGGTCTTCATACATCTTCGCACTACGTGATGCGCAAAATACAGTTCTACATAGTGAACGATAGTCCGCGCGTGGTGAAGAGACACATCTTTCACGATGTTAACCTATTAATATGCATAGACAGAATACAGTGGATCTAGAAGAGTAAACGATAAACAAAAATTCCTCTATTCTTTACGGGTAGTTAACTGGAGCAGCCATCGACAAACGGATGCTTCGAGAGAGAGAGAAAATAGCGAAGTCTCGCAGAAGACCATCCTTGGCTCTCGGAAGTTACACTGACCCAATAAGCGGCCAACCGTAAAAGAGTAATGTGCGCAGATTTAGCGAAGCGTATACTTATCCAGCACTAAATAGTCATTTAGCAAGTAATTCAGTTTAACTTGCTAAACCGGACATGTGATAACACAACAAAACAAGCGACCCCTGGGTGGGATTTTGGTCTTAAGCATCTTGCAAAGCTTTCTGGAGTATACAGATAGATAGATGAAGATGGACGTACTATGGATCATATAGTAACTTTTTTTCAAGTAATTGGATACAATAATCGTTGACAATTGGTATTGTTTCGGAATTAAATGTCCGAAATGGGGTGATATAAAGCCACCATTCGACCGTGCATGTAGTACTGTTGCCACATTTGGGATAGTGCATCAACTAATAGCTTCTCACTCTTGGACAGGATTTTAAAGCATAATTTCTAACCTAGGTCCCGAACAGTCTGCCAATCTCCAGTTTCTGTCGCATCGCCGCAATGCTGCATTACTGTGCTTGTTTTGCAAGTTCTTCGGTGGAATGTTCTGCGACAAACTTATTACCTTTGTACCCCCACTAACCGGACTAGCAGCCAAATAACATCTCTTCCCTGTACAGGTCTCTAGATGCCGGAATATCTCAACGTATCGCTGGTCTTTGGAATTGTCTCCCTGCTCTTTGTTTCCTCGACCGTGCCAACATGCATAAATCTAAATGCAATGTAAACAAACATTTTGCTTCCCAACTTCCCACCCAGGTTTTCCACTATAAATCAGGTTCCTATCACAGTAGATCCTTACGCTTCAGTGGCAATTAATGCTTTGTTTGGAGTTAACACAAGTTTTAAAATAAAATATCATGTAAAACCAAACCAAAGAAACCCATCTTTCTCTCGTCAAAACAAGATAAACCTTTGTAACTATTACGGGTTATCATTATAGCGCTATCACTAAAAACAACTCGTGCTAAAACATGTTCTCAACTCGTTTCTTTCTTGTGCAGAGTCCAGTGTAAGAATAAAGGCAGTTGTATTGGCGATTTCCACCGAACTATTGAGACAAACATGAAAATATTTCGAAAATCTCTCTGTTTCCAGGCAGAGCGTACCAAATTGAAGCCTAAGCAAATCTGTTTTCATTGCTGAAATCCATTATGGCAAGAAACCCTGCAAGAAGTTTTCGCGCTGTTAACTCGGCAATCATAAACCTTGATAAAAGAGAAACGGAAAAAGCACTGCTTTCGCTTTTTCCGAAAATGGAAATTTTAATGCTGATTCTTCAATACACACTTAATTCTCGTAGGTTCTTCCTCTTTTTATCGCCTTACTTCCCACGTTTTATCTCGTTTTCCTGTTCGATCATTCAGTTTTACCCTTTAAGTCCCCCTTTTCAATACTCCTTTTATTTGCTGAGGTTCTTCTCTTTTTATCTATTTCACTTTCGGCTTTTTATTTCATTCCGCTTTTTTTTTTCAGTTCAATAAATAGCAATTTCTACGCGAATTTCTTCATATTATACCTTTCATTCTTGTTTTTCTTACATGTTATCTATTCTTACAATTCTCCCCAATTAACTACTATCTCTATCTCTCTCTCTCTCTCTCTCTCTCTCTCTCTCTCTCTCTCTCTCTCTCTCTCTCTCTTTCACACACACGCAGTTTTTGATTTGGCATAAAATTCTATAATGGTCTTCGTACGTCTTCATTTTTTCATTTCTATTTCGACTATTTTCATTTTCTCTTTTACTTGTATTTTATTCTTAGTCTTTCTCACTCTCTCTCTCTCTCTCTCTCTCTCTATATATATATATATATATATATATATATATATATATATATATATATATATATATATTGTGTGTATATAGGTAGCATTTTCTCATTTATGTAAACTTTGTTAAAAATAACAGAATTCGTCTGTTTAATTATACCTTTTTTTATTTTTTCAATTTTTCTGATGGTCTTTTTTGTATTAAAATGTAAAAAATTAATAAATGTTCCACAGGTTTCACATGTTTCACGAACGTCTTCGATTCTTCGTCGAATCATCCTTAGTAGTAATATTTTAAAATGCTTAACGTAATGCGATTTTGTTCTGTGATGCCATCCAGCGTTTCTGAATTTAAAATCGCCCACGACTTCTTGGAACAATGCGGAAAGCGTTCTCTGCAGATACTGCATAGGAATGTTTAGGTCGGTGAGGAGCTGCGCCATGGTCTCTTTCTGGACCCCAACCAACCCTTTAAGCTTGATGTATGACGTCACGAGCGAGAGTGTCCTCTTTCGATGCTCTCTCACGGACCAGGTACAAGGCTTGATAATGTTGACATCTGTGTACGATATGTACCTTGTGCGGAAAAGCCTCACAGTACTGCTAGGGTGTCGGCTATGGCTTGGGTCCCCATGTTGCTGGCCCTTTCCTCCGCAACTGCACTGGTGGTATGGACGGGTCTAGGTCATCGTCTTCGACTGCTTTTTGTTAGGCAGGTGAAGTGGAGCCGACGGTATTCCGTTAAACATCCATTCCGGCTGCGAGCTGAGTGTTACCGATGTTCCCGACAGAGCGGGCCAGTCTCCGGGAGTAGTCGAAGGAGAGCTAGCACACCTAGATTTTGGAGTCTTGGCATTTTCAGCTTCTATTTTTCCTCTATGTCTGGAGCGATCCTTGTGAGAATAAGGGAGGCCTTCACTGTCTGACGAGCTGCCGGACAATGTTCTGGTTTTAGAGAACCCCGGGCCTGTGTTTAGTGGGGGTGGTCCGCGAATTTATTTTTATTAGCTCCCCCATTGGAGTAGCAATACTATAGGGTTTTATCCCCTTCTTCAAATGTCTTTTGGAGAGCGGACCATTTCTTTCCTTTGGGAATCCGGGCGATAAGCTCCCTTCATTTCGTGTTCTGTTCCCTACTTAGAGCAGCCCCTTTGTAAAGAGTGTTTAGAGGGAGTAGCCCTTTCTGTGTTCTCCCCCTGGCTGGAAGATCCCATTCTGTTCGTTTTCCTCATCCTTATTGTTCGTAGTTGTAGTGGTGGATGTCTCCTCCATTTTGCCGTTCCAACCAGCGTGGAGGTGAAGTATAGTGGGAAGCTGTATGTTATCAAAGATTCACTTGAAAATTCTAACGTTGAACTACCAAAACAAATCAAGTTTTCACCTTTCAAAGAAAGAATTGAACCTCAATGTTCCTCGTGCAGTAAAACAGAGATTAATATATATATATATATATATATATATATATATATATATATATATATATATATATATATATATAGGTGTAAAGTAAGATTTACCCTAAATTCAAAAACGAAGATTTTGTAGTAAATTAATTTACATTCATTTCAAAGTTCTGTTGATTTAAGTCAAGACTTTTATGATACAAGCATTCAAACGCGTCAGGATGTTTTTCTTGTCGATAGTTTATTATCGAAATCACTTACCTTTGCAAAAAAATTAAGTGAGATAACCCCATACACATCCAACATAGAGATACAAATATATTAATTGTCACAAGAAAACCAGACATTTGTTAAAATGTTGTTTACTTCTTCAAAACAAGGATTTTTTATGGATTATATTTTTAAAAACATATATTCTTATGAATAAGCATCGTGTGATTTTTGACCAGCTCGATTCTGTTGTTTTCCAGTTCTTTGTAGAATCAATAGTTATAAGAGAGACAACGTAAATCTTGCCAACATCTATAGCGAAAGTGCTGTTATGGAACCGACAGGATTCGAACTTCGTTGATATCTACTTCTTTATTACCACCTCTTATTAGCTTACATTGCTTATAACTTTCGACAGTTTATAATAAAAAATGGTACTTATGCAGTTTATGAACCGCGTTTTCATTGGCAAATTGGATAAAAATATGTAAATTTGTAAGAAACTTTTAAAATATAGGAAAACAAACTCAAATCAAGAAACAAAACACACATCATATGTGGTAAGTTTCACGAATAAATATTTATTTTTGGTTGGTGAAGAAACAGTTTTTATGATTTTTTTTTAGCAAACTTTTTTTTCTTGACAATTCTTTTCAAACATTACCGACTAGTTTAGGATTAGGTCATGGCCGTCGTAATATACGTAATTTACGAAGACCGTGGTCACTTTCAATAGTTCCACGTGTAAGTCCCGCTGGCGAGCTCAATGTTGGCATTAAATTATCATATTCGTGGAAATACATCAAGACTGCAACATTATCTACAAACATTCGAGTGAATCTGATAAGTGACCGAATGACTGGGGTGTTTGCCTCCCTACTTATAAAATTACAAGATGATAATATTGCAACGACAAACCATGGCAAGACTTATTTCTTCAATATTGCATCAATTGTTCTGTCACTCACAGAACATAGTAGCAAAGTTTACCCAAATATAGCAGAAAGTTATGTAAATTCTGACTGGCTAACCGAGGGAGCAATTCGAGCTCCTAAAAATGACATGCTACGTGTCATCAGTCAACAACTGCTTGATGAAATTTCGGGTGAAGAACAAACTTTCAGTTCTCTAGATTTTATTCTTGTTGATGACCATGATGTACGATATCCTACAGAATTTTTAAATTCATTAGAATTGCATTGTATGCCAACACAGATGAAAGGTGGACGCCCAATTTTGTTACTCCGGAATCATGATACTCTAAGTTTATGTAATCGACGAGACTCTGTGTTAAATGCATGCAACCTAATGTAATAGAAGCTGTCATACAAACTTGTGTGGAAAAGGGCGAACTGACATTCCTTCTCAGAATAATAAGTATTCCGTCAGATCATGCAATTAAATTTAAAGGGATTCAGTTCCCAGTTAAATGATGTTTTCCGTGATAATTAACACATCCCAAGGACAATCCTTGACAGTGGTTAGACACAACTTGACTTCACTTTGCTTTACCCATGAATAGTTTGATGTAGGATGTTTAAGTGTAGGTGCTAAACAATGTCTATACACATTGCGTATCCAATGTCTATATACATTGCGTATCCAAGATCTTTGCATGAATAACTTGTATTTCTCTAAAGTTAGGACATGTCGGAAAATATGTAGCATGTTTGCTATGATATCTATAGGATTATGGATTTCGGCTGCTTAACAGCGAAAACTCACAAATGCTTTTGCCTCTAATTAATCGCACAGACAAAAGTCATAACGTATAAGCCGTGACGCTGAAAATAAACACAACCGATGAAAGTAATTAATACATGGCCGTTTAAGTATTTAATTAAAATTACATAATATTAAACCCCCGCAAACACATTAAGCGTGAGAAAAATATCTGGTGTTAACCTCCATACGGTAATAATGTAAAAACTAATATTCCTAGGTAATTGTTTAAAATTATCGAAAAATCATTTAAGTACCCACATAGATATAGCACAATTTAAAAAACAAATCTATTAAAATATCATATCCTACATTGCCTAATATAGCCCAAATAGTAATTGGCTATAATAAAAAGAAAACTATCGTTTGCCGGGGGAATATAATGTGGTGATCAGCTCCGTGGCAATGCCTTTGAAAGGGCTGTAAAGATCCTGGGACGATACAACAGCTCCCTGAGAAACGATAGGCACATCTTCTTCACTAAAGGGGTTAATCCCATCCGTAGGTTTGACGGGTATTTGGTCGGGTTTTAGATGTCATTAATCCTCTCCAAAGAATTAATTATTTGGACTGAGACCATCGGCTTGCTGAAATCAAAAGCTGTATGAATAAGTGGCCAAACATACTTTATATATAGAAACATATATTTATTTATTCCAGCTTCCCAAAATAACATAACAACTCGAAAGTCAGCTAGAGTTGGTTGCGTATGATTGACCCGCACGAAGTAGAAAATCTAACTGAAAACTCTACCTCGATGTGATAAAATTGACAGAAGTAGTTGGCTCTCGAAAGAGTCGCAGCTGAAAAATGTATGCACATATATACTTAAAAAACAGCTCTACTTGCTATTAGGAACTTTTTATATGACTGGAATTTCATTGGATTAACATCTAGGAAACAAGAAAATACATATATATACATATATATATATATATATATATATATCAGAGGTGAGTAAATATGCAAAATTCCAAGAAAAATGTCAGGAAGATTTTAGCAGTGCTAAATGAATCTTAAATGAAGCAAGAATTTTGCACTTGCTGTCATGCTGATCTATCACGATTTCAGATAAACAGTTATTTCCATGAGTAGTTTCATTTCTAAATTCATTCCTGTAAGTGTTCTATTTTTTTATTTTGTTAAAAAAGGCCAATCGAAATTGCTTTAATCATATATATATATATATATATATATATATATATATATATATATATATATATTACTTGGTTTTTATAAGTAACGTATGTTTTCAATTTTATACTCCTTACACTTTCCGAAGGTTTCCAATTATAAGCCCAATGAAGATGTGTAACAAAATTCAGAGCATATATATATTATATTATATTATATAATATTGATTCAATTCCAAAAACCATGCAAAAAATAATTCACATCAGTTCCGTCAATTCTTTATTTCCGCACTTCAGTAGGATTTATAATTTACATTTTCATACAACAACCATCAATTTTTCCATATTAATCTATTGGTGGATCTACACGTGTTTCTTGGCGGACAGAACAAAATTATAGTTCGTATATATATATATATATATATATATATATATATATATATATATATATATATATATATATATGTGTGTGTGTGTGTGTGTGTGTGTGTGTGTTTGTGTGTGTGTTTGTGTGTGTGTGTGTGTTAAATATAACAGACAACTTATGTCTGGATATCTTTTCGTAGATCCTTTCCATTGTCCGAATCAGAATCTTAGTTTTTTTTTGGGGGGGGGGGGGATTGGCCGATGAATCTGTCATAGTTTTCATTTGTGTCCCAAGTACTCAGCATTCATCAGCCAATTCCCCCCAATTCCTGTTGTAGCCATTAGGACGGGTAAAAATGATTTCCCAACAGAACAGTTTTTCACCACTTAAATGTCCGCTTAAAAAGATTAAAATCAGTATATGATATTACTAAATCTTACGTCTAAAATTCTTATTACAATTTTGATAGAAATTCATTATATTATTTGATTCTTGGAAATTTCTAAAATTTAAGGTTTAAGAAGAAATTGGGTCTTAAGAAGAAATTGCTAAATTGGTATCTAATGACTATAGATCAACTGAAATATTTGAATTTTCAAATAGAAGGTTGCGTCAATATTATGAACCCTAAAACCTCATTGAAATACTCCAAAGTACCTAAAATGTGGAGAATATTTACGAATTGATATCTAATATCGGAGGTATCAGAATTTTTACGAAATGGCTTCTACACCTTTTTATTCACTTTTTAAAACTAAATTAAAATAAATATAGTCACCATTTAAAACCCATTACTCCTAGAAGATATGCTAAAAATCATAATGATCAGTTAATTATTTTAGGAATGAATCCTGTACATGCCTATATATAAACATAAAAACATACCTAACTTTAAAAAGATTTTATATATATATATATATATATCATAATATAGAATGAAGTAATAAAATAAGGTGTCAATCAAATTTTATTAGAATTCAATGTTCAAGCAAAGTATCTTAAAGTCCTTAGCTCATGATTTTTCAAAGATAATTCTTCTCCTCAGAGGACCATTACCGCAGTTATACCACTACAGGTAATAAAATTAAACTTTGAAAATATATAAAAAATATATACAAAAATACATAAAAATATATAACATCAAATATATCAACCCAAAAACATACTTTTTTTGTTAAATCTATACAATCCATTCAGGTCATACAATTTGAAAAACATAATCAGGAAAGACATCCAGAGGGTTGACTGAAGATTAATCCAGGTGATGAGTACCAGTCCAGATACGAGAAATTGAAAGAACTGACAAAGTTATCCAGTCGCGAGATGCGTCAGCAATCGATAGAGTGAAAAGTATCCAATGTTTATGTTAATTATTACAACGATAAATAAATCAAATCAAATAATATAGGAAGTTCAATAAACTCACTTAAAATTCCAAAGTCTTGATCTGGGCAACCCAAATCAAATCAAAGTTCGTTGGTTAATTGGAGAATCCGTTAAATCCGAATTGAACAAAAATAAGATTGAATTGAGTCAGCAACCTCGGTCATAGCTTCCACCGGAGCGAAAAAATAATTAAACTTCGCTCTCCCGCTATTCAACCAAATATGACAACTCTTATCCGAATTGAAGGCCATATTAAAAGTGCCTACTTATCGGAGCGACGTTAATAGAGCAGAAGTTATGTGTGTATTGAATAATCCTGTATCGGCCCGCTTGTCAAATTTAACGAAGAAAGCAAAAAACAAGCCCGCCAACCCAACAATAACCCAGATCGGAAGTTACTTGTCTGGGTCATTGAAACAGTCTATATCAAAAGAGAAGGAGGTTAAAAGAAAAGGGAGTTGGCATATTTAGGTCAGATCGTGTAATCACGTATACATGCCCAAATTGTTTCTTAAAAATCTAGTTTACAATAAAAACCGATTTCACAAATCTCGCCCTATCAAATAATATAGAAAATTTATGAAATTAAAATCACGAAGTTATTAAATTCTAATAATTTAATAGTTTAATTTAAGATTTAATTATTATTGCTATTTGTTTCTTTTCTGACATAAATAAACAAAGAAGGAAAACAAGAGCAAAAAAAAACGAATGTTCTCTTGTTAAATTTGATTGTATGGTTTGGATGGGGGATTATTATATGTGATCGACGAGATTTTCTGTCTGAAGATCTATATCTAAAATTTAAGTTACTTTGTTTTGTCTGTGTGTCTTGTAGTGAGATATTTTCCCGCGTGGTACACAATTGTCTATATCTAGTTTAAGTCATCAACAGACAGACTGTTTCGCTGTACCACAGCTCTTCACTGCGGCATGACAAGCAAGTGCCTCAAGCCGGAGTCAAACTCGACTGTCGAGCTGACAGTCGGCGCTTCAAACCCCTTCGTTATTATACGACACTTATTAAAAGTAAGCGAAATCTCAATGTAAACTCCATGTAAACATTGTCAAATGCCTGAGAGCTCGAATTGTTTTTACACAATAAGCATGCCTTAAAAGCTAGTGGCAGTTGGCGATTTCTTTACGAGAGTTCGACCAAAGAAGAAGCATATAGTCATTCACAGACATACTTTTTTGCTGTATCACAGCTCTTCAGGCAGGCTAGACAAGCAAGTGTCTCAAGCTGTAATCGAAACTCGACTGTCGATCTGAAGATATATATATATATATATATATATATATATATATATATATATATATATTATTCATTATAACGGTTATTTCTCCGGTTTAAGCGTCTCACCGCCTCTTCATTTCAAATTCTTTGAGCATAGCGTTTTATAACGGGTAAAGACTGTTTTTTGAAGAAATTCCATCATTTTACCATTTCAGACAGTGCTGACGAAGACGGAATTGGGGATTGAACCTTTTTCCTGTCAGAAACCACTGGTCTACATGTCTGATTAAAATCTGTATTTATAAATAAAAAAATATTACGCTCTTAATTTAATCTAATTTAGCACTCTGCTGGTATTTCCCTTTTATTTATTTTTTAGTATACCCGTATACTTTATATATATATATATATATATATATATATATATATATATATATATATATATATATATATATATATATATATATATATATATATTCCTCATGGAAAACGATAGACAGTGAGAACGCGTTCATCCCTCGTCTTCTGCCGTAATAACTACTGATGTAAATATCAACTTTACGTTTTTCATCTTTTTAGATCAAATTTTGACGTCATCTAAAATATCGGACGTTAGTTCTAGTTTAGTTTTACTTGACGCAATCGCAATTGTCTGAAACAGGAACGAATATTGCTTCTTCATTATCAACTCATTTTTCCTTTAGTCTGGGCCATTCAATGTACTTCCACGAGCAAT